>VXBL01000827.1:794597-1043519 GCA_013400195.1 Aramus guarauna | reverse complement strand
AAAAAAAAAAAAAGAAAGAGGTGGATTTCAGGTTTTTGTCGACCCTGTTTTCCACAGAGGGAATGTGATACTCAACTATTTACAAGCAGAAAACTGTCAGGGGATACAAAGGCTATTCGAGAATGAAAACAAACAAACTGCGGCCGCGTGTTATGCAAACAGAGGTGGAAAGCGAACCCGGTTTATTTTTGCCTGTTAATCAGTGGAAATTGGTCTCCTTGTCCACGGAGAGAAGGGGGACGTGGCTCACAAAGCTCCAGCCCCCGAGAGCAGGCAAACCCTCACTGTGCATTTCCCCCCTTTGCAGGGGCCGGGGTTGTGCCCCCATCCTGCCCTGCCCTGCACCCCGCTGCCCCCGTACCCCAGTGCCGTGCCCCGGTGCTGTGCCGCGGGCCCCGGCCACCGCTCGCCGAGCCACCGCTTGTTCACCTCCGCGTTTCTCAACGCCGCGGCCCCAAGTGTGCCGTGAGTTACAGCAGCTCCGTCAACAGCGGAGCTCAAAGTAGCTTTCAAGCCGCACGCGGTCGCTGCTGGCGAGGGGCACAGCGCGGCTCTCGCACGTTACCCGCCCTCGTCTCCTCCTGCCAGCCACGGCAAGCCGCGGGCGCCTGCGAAATCTGCCGCCGGCTCCTCGAGCAGGAACACGCTGTGTGCCGTGCGATGGTGGAGCATCTTCCTGCGCCCGTGTGCCACGTCCGCCGGCAGCCTCAGGTGGGTGATGCCCAGAGGCTCCGGGATGCTCCGGCCAAGATTTGGGGCTGGAAGGCGTTAGCTTGGGGCTGCATCACCACCTCCTGCTCGCGTCCATCCGCTGCTCCCAGCAACGGTGCACAATTAATTCCGTTGCTTGGTCCTGCAGCACGTTAACTCCGGTGCAGGAGGATGTCCCCTCCAGCCGTGCTGGTCCCCTCCGGCCCCAGACTGGCTCTCCGTAGATGGCAGCAGCAGCCCGTGGTGTGCGCGGTGCCTCGGAGCCAGCAAACACTGCCGATGGCCCTGTGGGTGCAAGACGTGGGCTGCAAAATGGGTCCTGGCACCGGGTGGGAGGGCTGAGAGGGTCTGGGGAGAAAGAGGGTGACTGAGGGAGGAAGAAAGCCAAATGTTAGTTTCGTGTTCAACTGCAATTGCCTTAATTTGCTTCTTTCAGTAACAAGGGGCAGGCTCAGCAGTCCTCTTGCTCCTGCCATTTGCTCACTATCAAAATAGCATGCCTCCTTGATCTGAAAATGATTATTTTTCTTGACAAATCCTCCTGCTGCCGCTTTTTCTATTAATCTCCCTCTGTCTCTTCAGAGACAAGAGAATTACAGCGGCTGCTCAGAGGCTCACTTGCTCATCTGTCCTTGAACCTGCCTGGCAACCCATTGTTAGAGAGGGGAGAGATTCCAGAGACGAGAATTTCTGCAAATATTCCCTCAAATTTGAAAGCAAATTTTCATCCGGCAGCACTCACGGCTCCTTTGTGCTCCCGTCCCGGGAACGCTGCAGCGTTTGCCCTGAGCAAGCAGAAATACAGGAAGCGTAACTTACACTTCTGTCGCCTCAAAAAGAAAGCATTATTTCTGGCTAAAAATAGTCAGTTTGAATAACGATTAATTGGTAATTAATTTCAGAGTTGAACTTTTCAGGAAGGGGGTTGGAGGTGGCCGAGTCCTCCGGAGCCACTGCCGCCCCAGTGCTGGTCCCGATGCTCGGAGCAGCGCGGGGTCCTCGGCACCGGCCGGGCTGGCGGGACAGACCTTGGGCATCCTTGTCGCCACGCCGCTGGCTTCAGCACTCCGCAAGAGCCTTAAAAAACGGAGCTGTTTGGCAACTGAGACAAGACGAGCATCCAGAATTTGGGATACAGGTTTAAAATCCCTATTACTTTCTGCTGAACACTTAGGAGAGCCTAATCCAATTGGCCATATGGTCCTGGGCTCCCTCCAATCTAATTCACCCGTCCCTTGGGCATATTGAAGGGAAAAGGGGGGGGGGCGAAATTGAAAAAATGTAAATCACATTTTAATAGACTCATAAAAATACACAAAGTGATGACCGAGAAAACTTATCAGATTTTATGGGCATGTGGGTTGCTCGACAGAATATGGAAATGCCACTCAAACAGCAAAGCTGCCCTCCTAGAAAACTTCACAACATAATCCAATTTATGCCGTTCGCTAGACAGAGCAGCCGGAGTAATTCAAGCTGTCTGCATCACTGTCACCTCTGCTTCCCGCACGTGCCACTCACGGCGAGCGTGCGCTGGTGTGCCTCGCTCGGCACGGCACGGCACGGCACGGCACGGCACGGCACGGTCCTTCTGTAGAGCTGCTGAGCAAACCCCGGGGCGGAGGGGCTGGCTGCACCCCACATCCCAGCACCCCGGGGGTCAGCCCAGCCGCGGCGCGAGGGGATGGGCACGGTGTCACGGTGTCGGGGCAGCGGCTTCCCCAGCCGCAGTGGGGGCATCTTGGTGGCCGCCATCCAAAGTCCCCTCCCGCGAGCCAGCAGGAGGGACGGCGTTAAAATAAACATGGAGAAAGCTTATCTCAGGTCTGCAGGGCCCCTGACCAGCGCAGCGTGATGGAGGGGAAAGAGTATTTAGTGTTCCCATTGACACGCACTGATACCCCCGAAGCCGAGGGCTCGCCCACGAGGATGGGGGCTGGGGTCTGCTCCTGGCAGGTGACATCCAGCCCCACTCCTGGGCGAGACACAGCCCCGGTCTGGATGCTCTCCCCAGTGGCACGCTGGCGTTGCAGAGCAGAATGGAGACATGAGTACAGCCTGGGTATCGCAACGGCCGATGCACCGAGGTGCAAATCCCTTCTCCTGGCATGGCCCGTGTGGATAACGATTGCCCCAAAGAATGCAGGATTCAGCCAGAGACCAGTACGCAGGAGCATTTGGCAAATGCGTTGAGATACCATTCCCCAGATTTCTGCCAGCTGTAGAGTGTTCTCACCGATGGTAATTTAGCCGGTGATTGTTGTTGGGAACAAAGGAAATGTTTGAAGCTTTGACAGAGACAATTGTAGAGGAGAAAATAGGTGTTGTGCAGGTGAGTTGGTAAAGTTCACCCCTCTAATTGCTCTGTAATTGTTCTGCCTTGCAGTGGAGCTCTCTCTCGAGCCTGTTTTTCCTTGAACGTGCTTGCAAAGAGCTACTTTGTTGGAAGAATTTAATTTTTGCCATTATGTTGTCCAGCACAGTCCAGCTCTGGGTACTTACCACCAATTATCCGTCTGCTATAAAGCTAATGTTGACACAGAGGTCCTCAATGCATCGACTCTGGGAATCTGCCAGGAAGGCTGGTTTCAAGCAGAATAATTAGTGGGCACGGATATACGTGTAAGATGCCCTTGAACTGATGGACTGTCTTTACTCGCTGGGATGTGATCAATTCTGAGGTTTTTCTTTTAGACAAGCCCTTGAATTTAATTCCATTCCGTACAGTAAGGATTTCTTGTCTGAAATTCACTTTGCATCAAGAGAGCGCTGTCTGAGCTCCCCCATTAGCTATTCTTTCCCCTCATCTGAGAGCCTTAAAGCACTTTACATGGATTAACTAATTAGCTCTCTTCATAACCCAGGCTTTAAGTTAATTTCCCCATGTGCATTATAAGGACAACGTCAACGAACAAATCACGCTTCCCCCAGCATTTCGCACCTATCGCTGCTGCAGGTAACGCTGAAGCGTTTGAGATTAGAGAGGAAGCAGCCCAAAATCTCCTGGGAGGGTGCTGTGAAAACCGAGCAGACATAACCCCCGCCGGCATTCCCGTGGTCCCTGCGGTGCCTTTCCCACCCCCTGCATTTCCCGGCTGCAGCAGCGCTCCGTGCCGGCCGAGGGGTTAAGGGTTATTTAAATTGCAGCTGGACTTGGGCCAAGCTGCACCCGCAGTTTCAGCTTGGGAAGAGTTTGAGAGGCTTTTAAACCCTGCTTTTAAACCCTGCTTTTAAACCCTGCCTGTGCCCCCACGGTCCCGCTGCAGCCTCGGGGCTCGCGCCGGGCACGGGGTAACGCAGCGGGCGCATCCCTGTGCTGCTCCCGCGGTTCCTCCCGCACTCCGTGGTAACGGTCTGCAGAGGTTTCCAGCTGCGCTGTAAATTCCAAACTTACCTGGGAGCCGAGTTGTGGAGCTGGAGGCTGAGAGGGAAGAAACCTCCTTTTCTTACTGCCTTACGGAGCTGGCGAGAGAGTGGCAATTCTGAGACGTCAATTGAATGATAAAAATAAACCCTCTTACAGAAGGGATGTCATCCTCTCTTGAATTCTGCAGTTTTAAGAGAGATTACTACAGGCTTTTATATTTCTCTTCAAGCTCACTGATTTCATCATTGTTACCATGTCCGCAGGACTTTTCCAGAAGGATGTGAACGGAGCGACTTGGCTGAAGTCCGACGGCGCTGCCTGACTGGGGCTTTTTGCTCTGGACGGGGACATTTAGGCAGGTCCAGCGTTCAGACCCTCCCTCGCCCTCTCCCCCCACCCTGCCCCGCTCCTCCGCAGCCCCCCACGCCTGCCCGTCACCCGGCGGGGACGGCGCGGTTCTGTCAGCAGGGCTGCGCTGCCGTCACGACACCCGGTTCTTTCTGAATCACCTTCTTTAAACCAGCAGCCCCCCTTCCCTAACAGCCCCGCGAGCTGCGGCTCGGGCTTGCTGCAGGAAAGGAGCGTTTTTTCTTATTTATTCACAGCAGGTACAACACTGGCCTCCAGCACCCGCGGCCGCCGGGGTCATGGCTTTCCCTCCACCTGCGCGGAGGTGCGTGCCAGCAGGTGGAGAGCTGGGTGCCTGAGTCCGTCAGGCTTCTCCGACATCTCCCAGCCCTGCACCCCCGTCTTCCCATTGGAAAATGTCCCCTTGGAGCAGGACAGAGGGTTGCCAGACCGGAACAAAACCTGTCTGTCCTTCAGCGACACAGGCGTGGGCGTGCAGGCTGGTGCGTGTAACACAAGTGATACTTGGGTTTCGGCTCACCGAAGGGACCCTGGAAGTTCAGCGGGTCTGTCATTTCCACAAGAAGATGAGCGAGGCCATGTCCTTCCCTCCCACCCACCCTGGTCATTTTTCTAGGTACTTCAGCAGCAGAAACCTGTTTCCAAGAGGAACGGGCCGGTTTCGGACAGAGCCTGATCCAAACCAGCCGACACCAAAGGTGCTTTCCATCAGCTCCACGGCACCTCACATCGGCGGCGAAGCAAGAAGCACGATCACGACTCGTCCGTGTCCAGGAGCAGACGGAGCTGTGGGCTGAAGCTGTCGCTGTACTCCTCGTGAAGGGGTTCGTCCTCCTCGTGAGGTTCTTCATGACCTGGGAGGTCCCCTAAAGTCAGCCTCTCCATCCGTGTGACCACGTGGCTCTTGCAGAAGCCCAGCCAGGAGCGCGCAGGCTGCTGGCAGAGACAGACGCTCCCCGGGCACGTCCAGGGATTCTTCTCCGGGGCCGCAGCAATCGAGCACAGAGATCCTGGGCGAGGAGAGTTGTGCTGCGGGGCTGCTTCCACCAGTCCTGGCTGCGGCCTCTGCCCCATCCCTCTGGCTTCGTGCACCTGGGAATTACGGTAATACAAAGGCTACACGCTAACAGCTGCCCACACGCAGAGATGAATATACCCATTTAATATCTGACTGTGCAGCTTCCGTGCTTTCTTTTGAAACCGTGCCTTAAGTGGATGTAGGAATAAGGGCAAGGCAGCCCGCCGCGGTGGGTAATTTCCTTCTGCAGGCAGAAACAGGGGTGACCAACGTCCGTGTGTGTGCACAGCGAGCGTGGATATCCCAGCCTGTGGTTTGTGGACGGGAAGCAGCCCGAAGCAGCCATGCTCCAGCAGTCTCATCACAGGGCTGCACTTTTATGTCCAAATTACTCCTGCTGCCATTCACCTGGAGCAACTCCGTTTGGCGCAAGCGGAGGAAAAAACTTTGGTGTTTGTGCTTGTCTTGCCTCCCTCCTGCTATTCCCAAGGGCTGCGTTTTTATGTTTGTTTAGAGATAATTTCACTGGCCCTTGAGTTTACAAGCCACTCCAGCTCCCTTGTAGGTAAAGGTGGGTACACTGTGTACATGGAAGGGTTGTTTACTACTGCTTATATACTCTGGAGGCAATAGGAATAACCGCTGCCATATATTAAATGCCGCGGTGTAAAATAGAAGGAGGAAATTCATCTTTTATTTCTTCCCTTTTATAAACTCCTACTCATGTTCAATTGCTGTTCTTGTAAGTTATGAAAAGGTTTATTTTTTGGTAAGCGTGTTCCACTTTAGCATCCAAAAAAAAAAAAAAGAGCAGTGCGTAAAGGGAGGATACAATACCTGCTGACAGATCCGGGAAAGGAGCGGGCATGAAGGAGGGGAAGAGATTTATCTGAAGGAGGATGGGAGTGAAATTAAGAGGTGGGATTTACACTAAACAGCAGGGAAATGCACCATTAGGCACAGAAGAGTTTCTGTCGGTGTGGAGGGACCCTGCCCTGGTTAGGACAGGCAGCCCCAGGGGAGGGGAGCTGCCCCGGGTGGAGGGTCCTTCTGTGCCCCTTGGCAGCAGCGCAGGGGCCGGATCCTGCCGGGGAGGCGAGCGGAGCCCTGTCTCGTTATCGCCGCTTCTCTTGGCTGCAAACCTCGGGGAGCCTGTGGAAGATGTGAGCAGCGACACAAAGCCCCTGAGGGGGGGGGGCGGGTCTGTCTCAGAGGGCAGGGAGCTCTCCCCTCCGACGAAGCCGTTGGTGATGGCTGCTCCTCTGGGATGGACGGGTGGCCGGAGCCCTGCCGAGCGCTGACAGCCCGGCTGGGATGGGAGCAGGTGGTTTGGTCACAGCCTTATCAGTTATGTTTCTAAAAAGTGACCTTTCCCCACCTGGTTGGAAGGGACTGACTGACAGCACGGGGCTGATGGCAGCTGTAAATCTTGATCCAAGAATGAGTTAGAGATGGAAATTTGTTGCTGCCCCTCCAGCAGGTGGTAAAACCCATTGTAAATCTCTGAAAAGCTTGTCAGGATGCTAATGGATTGAGCTCCCGATGCTTAAATTTCACAGGTTCCAGTTCTCCCGAAATGTCACTTGGAGGACTCTCTGCAGAAGGACACGGGGATAGAAATGAGCCCCCTCAGCCTGCGGTGAGCTCTAACGGCAGGGACGGCCCCGAGCTCTAGCACCGGAGGGCAGAGACGTGGTGGTGTAGCCAAACCCCAGCCTGGGGCTCGCACAAGGGGCTCGGCTCCTGCCCCGCCACCAGCCAGCCCGTGGTCCCACGCCAGCGGGTGCCTCAGGGCACAGGTCTCCCTGGTCTGGGGGCTGTTACTGCCCGGGTGGATGCACATCCCGCTGGTACTGCTCTGCTGGTACCTCCGACATCAAGAACCAGGGCTTTCCCCCAGCTCCAGCCCCACATCTGGGGGGGCAGCCGGGGGTGCAGGGGGTGGTCAGCCCTCACCTTGCCTCTCCCAGCATTCACCCCGCCGGGTTCAGCAGCGCAGAGCGAGAAGGAGCAAAGAGCAAAAAGTTCTCGCTGGCGAGGCTGCCTGCGGTGCTGGGAAGGGGTCGGGTCTGAGCCTGGAGCCTGGGCAGCAGGAGACAAATGGGATGGGGAATGAGTGGCGTTAATGTGCCCGCAACCGGCATTAATTTTACCTCTGCCTCCGTCAGGTGAACAGCGCTGCGGCAGCACCCTCCCTTAGAGAAGAAATGATGATCCCTATTTGTCTTGTCTGGCGTCTCAGCTCTGGAAGCATTTTTAATTCAGTTTCTCCATTTCCCCCCTCTTTTTGTCTTCCTAGTTGTGAGTCCCATTAAAATCTGTCTTGTTGGCTGCTTTGTAAGAACCCAGCAATGGCAGGCAGGGGAGAGGTATGTCAGGTATTTCTCTTCTGAAGGTCTGTCCTGACTCAAAGCAAGTTAACCCGTTGCTATTTCTAAGCAACTTCTGTTGTATTTTCTTTCATTTCTTTGAGTTAACAAAAGGAAGATTCCTGTTGTTGCTACAGTTCTGAGGTCAGAGACATTTGCAGAATTAAAGGACCGTTACTTTATTTAGTCTTCACGTCCCTTCTGTAAAAAAAGATGTGGATTTGCATAATAAAAGGGGTGTTGGGAATGCACGTGTGACTCGGGGACCCATCTTGCTCCTACCACGCTGTGCCCAGATTTGCCTGCGAGTCCTCCCGGCCACTGACGGGGAGGGAAGCAATAAGCGACGCTGCCCGGACAGCCGGGGCTCGGGGACGGACATAGCGAGGTGGCAGGTCCCTACCTGGGCTGGCTGTGCTCGCTCTTCACATGAACGCACAGGTAGGTTCACCCCAAGCTGACGCATTGCTCAGCTCAGCCAGCCTTGTTTGACACAACATTTCCTAACTCGTCTGTCGCAAACAATTACTCATTACATGCATTAACATCCCCAAACTGTGTGTGTTCTGAAATCCAGAGCACAGCCCGTGAATATAAAGGAAACAGGTAAAAGTGTGCAGGGGGTGCCACAGCTCTTCCAGCCACCACTCAGTGGAGCACAAACCCAAACTGACCTGGGAATCTCCTAAGTTTTGTCTCTGCAGAAGTAAATTATTTTCCAAAAGGAAATACCTGAAGTTGTTCTTCCAGAAAACAAACAAACAAAACCCCCAAACTCAAAAAAACTCAAACACTTTGGCAGCACTGCTACCTCCAGCGAAGCTGCAAGGGATCCATCCATTGGCCCCTGAACTGTTTGAACCCACCAGAGAGGAGACCCTGGACACTGAAGACAGCCCACGTGTCTCAGCAGGCTTCACGCAGCCTCGGGAGCCTCCAGCGCGGCTCCCCGGGGCCTCCCGCTGCCGTCCTCCCCCGGCAGGGCATGGCCCGAGAGCGCAGAGTGACGGCAGAGCCCCCGGGCTGGGGAGCATCAGCCCACGGCACTGTCCTGCGCTCACGCCCAGCAAATGCAGAACCCACCTAAAATGTAACTTCTCACCCCCTCCGCACAGACCATCTGTTTTTACAATACTGATTATAGCTTTTCTGGGAGGGGGAACTAAGCACCAAGGCTCCCCACCCGCCGGCCATCCCCCTAACCAGATCTGATGCTCCCAGCGCTCGACAGCGTCTCTAACGCTGCCGCCAGCACCGGCTGCTGTGGGGCTGCAGCTCCCACCTCCGGGACGGGGCTCTGCGTGGGAAATCTGCAGGAGTGTGTGTGCTGTGGAGTCCCCATGAGCAGGAGACGGCAACGAACCCTGCAGCTCAGCGGAGTTCAGAGCCAGCCGGCGCGGTGAGGGCACGCAGGGCACGGGAACACCGACCGGGATGATTTCCAACCCACTTTTGTCATTTGGGTTGAGCCCATCTGAATGCATTTTCTGCAGAGCTCCTGCCACAACTCTTCGGAGGAGGCGAACCCCAGTGTGTCCCCATCTGGGAGTCGATTCCGGCTTGCGGGGGGCTCTGGAGCGGGGGGCAGGTGGCCCAGCAGCCGTGCAGGGAGGTACCGCAGCGGCTCAGGCAGAGCAGCGGGACACGGAGGAGGGAATAAAATGCAGCCGTGTAAAAGAAGGAAACTTTTTTCCTAAATCTGGTTCTAATAAGCAGCCTGACTTTCTGCTCGCCTCCCCGATGCCTTGTAATGCTGACAGACACTGACCTAATGATGCATTTTACAGTGTTAATGCTATTATCAAACTGCTGTCGGCTGGGAGCTTTTAATTCATTAACTTGCTTTTGCCCTGGCGGGACTGTCTGGATTTTCAGTGAGCAAACAATAAGAAACAAAATATTTAACAAAGTCTTCCAGAATTCCAATATCATGCCATTGATTTTGAGTCACTTGGACTTCAATAGCTTAAATATTATTGGTTTCTGTCATTAAGGATTGGGGCAGTGGAGCTGTGAAAAGCTGCGAGGCAAATGAGTAAATATTAGGGCTGTTTTTTTCTATTTGTATCTGGAACTGCCTTCCTTTCCAATCAGCTGCTACACCACAGGAGAGTCCAATCAATTAAAATAAAGTAAATTAAGAGTGGAAAAATATTAGGAAGAGAGACACAAGCTGAAGAGACTTGCTAGTGCCACCGAGGATCGCAGCAGGGAGCTCCAGAGCAGCGCTGGTGCTTCTCCATTTCCCCAGATGTTGGTGCTGATGGTTCAGCACCCCCAGGCAGCTGCCCATCCCCAGCAGTTCGGATCCGGACAGGACCCAGCCTCCGTGCCGGGCATCACCACCGCAGGAGGCAGCTGCCTGCTGCTGCACCCGCCGCGTGAAGGCAGGCGCAGGAGAGCACCCGCTGCCTGCCGCGGTGGCCGTGGCACGGGGCTGTGGTGTGACAGTCTCCTTGAAAGGTGTCCCCAAACGCCCACCATCTTCTCCAAGCATGGAAGGGGCCACAGCGCTCGTCCCTTTACCCGAGGAAGGGCCCAAGGGGCTGCGGGAGATGAGGCAGCCGCGGGGTTTGTGAGTGACCATCTGCGCCGCGGCTGGTTATTACCTGGGCTGGGAAATCGTTTTCAGATGGAGGGAAAACAAGCTGTCGGGGATGAAGAGATGTTAGCGCGCAGATCGTCTTCCGCACAAGAGGAATATCATATCATAGCATGCAAATGTCATTTGTATTGTGATCATTAGCTTGAGCTGTGGGAGGTGCCTTCTATCAGTTAAATTCTTCCAGGGGCTCCCACAGAGAAGAGGAGAACTTCTTAAGTGCACAGTGGCATTTAAGAGATTGCTGCCTGCTCTGAGCAGATGTTCCAAGGACTGGATAGCTCAGTTTGCAAGACAGCTTCAAATTAAAATAAAAAAAGCTACAATATTTATGGGCTGCTCTGCATGTGCTGGAAATCTGAGAGGAACACGTGATGTCTGGTAGCTAAAGTTACCGTCAGAAACATACCTGCAAACCCAGAGTTTGACTGCAAAGGCGGAGCAGCCAGAGGTTGAGGGTGGTGCAAGGATGGTTGAATTAGCATATATTGAATATTCACAATCATTTCATTTAGATCTGGATGTCGATAAGCAGCTCTGCATGGACATCAGCCCCTGGATGGCCCTGCCGCGGAGGCAGAGCATGGGGCTCCTCAGATGCGTTTGTGAAGGACAAAGAGGGTCACAGAGTCTCTCTGCCTCTATTCAGTTTTCAGAAACGTGTTGCTGCCTTTCCCCTGGGCTGTACAGCTGCAGACAGAGAAGGCTGGCTCTGCTCCTGCCTCCGCCACGCTGCCAGCACATCCCCAGCCTGACCGTCCCCAGCCCCGCTCCTGCAAAGCCCTGCCCGGACACGGCTCTGCCAGCCCCTGCCGTCACCTGCGCTCCTCGGCACCGCAGCGGCATCACACTCACCTCCGGGCTGGTCCCGTCTCCACCACGGCTTGGCCCTCCTCCCCAGCAGAGAAGGGCCAGCTCAGGAGCACCCTTGTTCCCTCAGAGGGTGCTGGTCCCAGCCCAGGGCAGCCCGGGATGGAGCAGTGAGGAAGGAGCAGCAGCACAGCCAGCCTCCACTGAGCTTCACCTCTGTCGCTGAGTTAATCTCAAGCTCAGGGGAAGCAGCTAATGCTGGCCCAGCACAGCTCCTCACCCCCCCGGCTCCTCATGCTCTAGTTTTTCTTTAAACCTGCTGGCCTCTGAGCTGCCCGCTCCTGCCTCAGGATGTTTTCCTCTTATATCCTTTAGCTTCTCTGCAGGGGGCTGCGCTCTTATTTCTAAGGCTTCCTACGAGAGGTCTCACGAGCATCTCGGTGCTCGCAGGAGCTGGCACGGGGAAGGATGAGCTCTGCGTTCAGTGCTAAGGGGCGGCTGGGGAGGAGAGGAGCAAAGCCTCAGGGTCACTCCTTCCCTGGGAGATCCTCTCCAGGGGCTCTGCAAGTGCCTCTGCCCTTTGATGGAGCAGCCTCTGCTGTGGCCCTGCAGACGGGGGAGCGGTTTGTATTGCTGCGGAGCCCGCTATAGATGGCAGCATTGACGAGCCAGAGGCTCCAGCTCCTCCGCTGGGTTTATTGAGATAATTAATGTACAAAATACAACAGAAAATATAATATAGGTAATCCCGAGCACAAATGCCTCCCTCGCTGTAGCTCAGAGCTCTGGGAGCGGAGCTGCCCTCCAAGGCTGGGCTCTCCATCAGGAGTGGCCGAGAGCCGCTGAACTGGACCAGGCTCCTGGGACCGTCCAACTCCTCCACCCTGAGGTGTGGGTCACCATCACCTCCCCGTGTGGGCTCTGCTCCTCAGGGGGGTTTTATCCCCAAAGTCCCACCAAGAGGCAGCCCTGGATGAGGTTTGGGAGTGCTGCACAGAGGGAGAGACGAGACAGGGACGGAGAGCTCTCACGGACAGGATTTTCCAAGCCCTCACATCTCCAATATATATAGTGACTGATGGTAACTCAAACACAGTTTGTGATTCAACCTGATGAACCCGAAGCCCTAAATCACACAAGTCTGCCAAGTGAAGTACTTTAGCCTTCTGCCCTCGCCGCCGTAAACAGAGTACGTCTCCATGCTCCTGGGAGCAGTTTAATGAACTGCCTGATGCTGCCACCAGACTTTCTAATGTTTTGTGTCCCTCCTGTGAAAGTCCCTCGTCCCTTTCCCCGTGCTTTCTGCAATGTTTTCTTGTCATTGCTGCCCTTCTGCTGGGGTAAACTACAGAGAAGAGCAGCTGGGCAGGCAATGGGCTGCTTAAGTGGTACTTTTCTGCAGTTAGGGCAGCAGGATGCAGAGCCGGGACGTGCCCCAGCGATGCTGGAGCAGATCCTGCCCCGGTGCGGGCTGTGTGCCGCAGGCAGGCAAGGGGAGGGGAGGCTGCCCGGCTCCCCGCGCTTCTCAGAGGAGAAAGGGGGGCAGAGACGATGCTGCATGGGGACCGGGCTCTCTAATCCTGCCCACAGCACCACAGGCAGGGGCACCGACTTGGGACACCGACTGTAAGCATAAAGGGGTGTAAGATCCCATCCAAAGCCTCCGTTATCTCAACAAGTTTCCTATTTATTTTCCAGACACAATACACTTTGTAGCCTCCTGTTTTACTCAGAAGGGAAAAACCTTTATTTATTTATTTATTTATTTATTTTAATTGAGAACCCTGGTGGAACACAAGCTTTGCTTCCAGAAGCAATTACATTCCATCTCTTAACTGGATTAGGTAACTTGATAAAACTCCAGTGGAGAAATATTTGCTCATATTTAATCATTTGTTGACTTGGCACCTCACGGAAAAAAGCAAAATTAAATAAAAATGTGTAAAGGGCAACCCACTTGCTGATAAATCCTACCCACTCTGAGCTGTTTATTACAGGAGCAACGATCCATTAGCTCTATACATAAATTAGAATCATGCATTCAGTTTATGGAGTTGCAAATTGTCGGCTGCTGCCATTATGTCAAAAATAACGCTGTGCCAAGAATGAAACATGATTATTGTCCGTATTGTCTGCCCTCAGCAGATGAAGTCCAGACAGTTTAGGGTTAGGCAGTATGAAAAGCAAAAGGAATTCAAGACCTTTCTCTGGCTTTTTTTTGCTGCTTCTAAAAACAAAGCAATCAGCATGCTTGCATGTTAACATAGTCTGAAGACATGTAGTGAATACTCTATTAGTGCCCTGAAAACTAACCCCCATAGCATCTATCGATCATAGCCTTTTTGTTATCTGTGTCCAAGTGCAGGAATACAGCCCTTGAAATGAGATCAAGCCATCAATATTCTCCCTGGGTGTGCGTGCTGCTGGAGCTCCTTATTGCAGGTTGGATCACCACCCTAGGAGCTTTCCATTATTTCTTAGTCAAAAAAGAGAGAGCACTGCCATTTCTGCTTGATACTGCCGCTGCTACATGTATGCTGTTAACGGGGAAATAAAAGGCTGTAGTGTTACTTGTGGTTCACAGGTAATCATTATACAGCTATAATGATAGAAAAACAATAGGTCTTGGGGGAATTACAGCAGGAATCAGTTCAGCTAAGTATTGACACCATTAGCCCCGCTGCCTTGCAGGCTGAGCCGAGGCTTCAGCCTGGATGGGATTTCCAGGCACGTCGACACAGACAGCAGATCCCAGGCGAGCCCCAGTCCGGTGCGATGCTCCCGGCCAACCTGCGCCCTGGACGTTTGTCTCCCTCAACAGAAAACCTGTCCTGGGCATCTGGTGCACAAAGCCAGGGGAAAGCCCAGCTGGAGCCTCCTCTCGGGGAACCCCAGGCTGAAGGATGCTGCCGTGGTTTGGGGGCACAGCGCCAGCGTTTTTGGCTGGGGGTGCTGGGCTCTGCCCAGCAGAGCGGGGTGATGTTTGGAGTGGTCCCCGAAGCCATCGGCGTGAGCGGAGACATGTCTCATTAAGCTGTCAGGGGAAGCGGGGAGGCTGTCAGAGCGCATTGCTCAGAGGCTTTGACGGGTATCTGGAAGGTGTTACTGTGCTTTCATTTAACAATTAATAAAGCCCAGAGACTGAACCTAATCCTGAGACAATTTCTGCTGGCTGGGAGGGAGAAGGCGTCTGGGGACATCCCAGGTTGGCACTGGGTTTCCCAGCACCCAGCCTGTGCGTTGCTCTCTGCAGCGTGCATGAGATGCTGCTCAGACGCGGGATCCTGCCCTCGGCCCTGGTCCTGGGGTCCCTCAGGACCAATGGTCCAGGGAACTGTCCTGCCGAACAGCCAGGCACTGCCCAGGTGCGGGGGGCTCTGCTGCTGGCTCGCAGATGGCGTTACGCCACGGCAGCTGGGGTATCTGGCAAGGGAGGGGGATGGCCGGAGCAGGAATAAGTCACAGGGATGCAGGACTGTTGGGGTGGAAGGTGACCGGAGCAGCACGGCTCAGGATGGGGGGATGCGGCTGGGAGGGCAGAGTCTGCCGGAGCAGCAGCCCCGCACGGTCCCCCCGGGGTGGACAGCCGGTGGGGGACAAGCACTGCTGGGGCTTCATCCTCTGCAGTGGCAGGGAGTCATCTTACTAGTCAAAAAGAATTATAAACACAAATGTAATCGCATAGAATTAATGTGCCCTAAGAAAAAAAAAATACCTTTAGTACCTGCTAGGAAGCTGCACACTTTAGCTGGGATAAATCCGTTTATGCAGGAAAGGTCCCTGTCACAACGAGCGTAGTACTTTGCTCATTAAAGGCTTCAGTTCTAATTTAGTTCAGCCCACACTGAATATACTTAGTCATGAGGGGGTCGAGTAACACAACAGGGCTATGTTTAGTATGTTAAACCATTCACTGAGAGGCAGCTTTGAGCAATTCATTTATTCTATGGGGGTTTAGTTTCTATTTTATTATACATTTCACATGGTGCAGTTGCACCACAGGAGATGAGTGCCCAGATGCTCACGTGTGCGCACACACACACGAACCTGCACGTATTATTTGGCTACAGAATTTCAGAAGCAGCTTCAGTAACACAGCGGTTGCACAGGGTTTTGAATGTGCTTGTATGATGCTCAACCTGAGAAATACCACAAACAAAACCGTGCTGTCTCAGAAAAGGTCTGGAATGGGCTTTAGGTGGTATTTTTGCAGTTGCCAAGGTGAGCCGAAGGACCATTTTACTCCTACCTTTCCTGGGATCTTTGCTCAGCTCATGCAAGTGGGGTCACTGCCTGGGATTCCCCCAAAACCCCTGCAATTTCTTCTCTGAAGTGATGACCGTGAAGAGCAGCTTTTGGAAAACGTCTACCCGGTTTCATATTTCCTGAAGATCTGCCCCAGGTTCTGCGGATGAGTCTGTGCTCAATCCTCTGCATGTTCAGCGGTGCGTTGGGTCTCCTTCTTGTCTGTGCAACGGCCAGCGCACTGCAGGAGCGATGTTTGGATCAAAACACTTGGTGCAATCTGGTGCGGGCTTGCTCGGCCGGCCCCGATCGCTCGAGCCAATGCTCTTCAGAGATTTAACGATCTGGAGAGGGCACTGCCAAAGGGAAGGATTACACAAATCATTTTCTCTTCTTTGGACCCACAATGCAATGCCGTATTTTAAGCTCCCCTCCCAGGCCAAACACTCGATTCTGAGGGCTTAGTTGTCCTGTTTGATGGAGGCTGCAACCGCTCGGGGTGGGAGAAGAGATGGGGCTGGGTGACCCTCTCCTTCCACATGTGCTAATTTAAAATGATGGTTAATAACCCCATCTCACCTGCATGGGCAGAAGGAATAAAAGAAAAGAGGTTCTGCTTTATTTATTCTTCTTAATATGAAATTCATGCCCTGATTGCCTTTGCTCTCTCCAGCCAGGCTTCTGGGAGGTAAGAGATTCAGTTCATGAATCTGAATTTGGGGAAGCTTCATCTTTTGAGCTTTCTGTTCAGGGAAAGTCACTTGATAGCCAGGGAGCCAAGGGGGAAATACATTATTGAAAGAAAAGCTTCCTTTTTAATCTAAAATTCAGCAGGATCTTTGAGATGAAAAAGGTTATTTCCAAGAGTCTGTCCAGCATATCTTGAGGGCTTCTCCTTCCCATACAATAGCGAGTGGGAGGGAGGAAAGAGCCTTGGTCAGAAACAGAGGCTGCTGCTTCTCTCTCAATTACACCGGCATCCCATCTCCTGACGAGGGAATAGCAATTCCCCTTGCAAAGAAGTGCTTGGGGGCTGACTGTAGAAAGAGGAGAAAGTAATTATGGCTTAACTGTGCAAACAGTGACTCCTGGGAGCAGCCTGGCAGAGCGCGGGGGGCTACTCGCATGAGTAACATGTGAGTTAGCACACTTCCACCCAGGAAAGCACTTAAATAGGAGCCTCCGTCCCTTTGAATTTATTGAACACTGTTTAAGAGCATATTGAAGCCCAGAAAAGAGAATGCCGGGATTTCTGGAGACGGGTGGATGCTGGGGAATTGCACTCGGGGGATCGTGGTTGGCTGCCCAGAGATCCACGAAGCCCTGCGAGAGGCACGCATTTCCAGGGCTCGGGTTCTTCTGTTGCCTCCCCACCGAAGAGCTTTGGAGCACCATCAGGATGAGATGGTGAGACGGTAAAACAGGCCGTACCGCATTCGGGACTGCTGGAGCGATTCCCCGTGCCTTGGTGTCAGCCCAGCCTACACTTGTGTCTTACGCTGCTTTTCTTTGTTTTGCTCCTGATCAGGCTCCCGGGGTCCAGCACCGCTCACGGCTGCCCCACACTGCAGGAGCACCGAGCTGCCCCGCGCCGCGCTTCGCCCTTCGCTACACCAGGAGCTGAGCAGTCCCCAAAGCACCAGGGACTGGCAAATGCCCCACTCTCTGCAGGGAAGAAAACAGCCCGCGGTGGCTGGAGACAGTCCGGAAGGGCATTTTGCAGAGACGAATTCCCCAGGCTGTTCAGGCCCCCCCAGGCGAGGCCCCGGTGCCACCCCCAGCCGGGTTTGGCGTGCTGCGTTCCCAGGCTCTGCAGGTCGGCGATGGGAACTGCTTTAAATCATAGATCACAGAATCCCAGACTGGTTTGGGTGGGAAGGGACCTCAGAGCCCATCCAGTCCCACCCCTGCCACGGGCAGGGACACCCTCCACTAGCCCAGGTTGCCCAATCTGCTGTGGGACAGCAGCGAGTGCTGGGCACAGAGCGGGACGTCATTTTCCCCACGGGTGACCGTGGGCAGGAATGAGATGCAAACCCTGTTCCCATCGCCCCGCGTGGCCGAGGACGGGGTGGGGGAGCTGGTTCCCTCGTGAGGCAGCGGGAGAAAATCTTGCAAGAGAGTCAGAGCCATGCTTGGGAGAAACCTGTTTTTCTCTCTGACCTGGAAACAATCCAGATTTGCTTCTGCTCCGAATTTAAAAACATTCTCTTGCCACGGTCAATTATTTTAAATCCTCTCCGTGGACGGTGCTGTGCTCAAGGAGCTGGCAAGAGCAGGAGCCGCGTGTCTGTGTCTGCCCAGGGAAACAGGGAGTGACAGGCTCCTGCTCCTCTCTGGGGATGCCATTAGGTGGGATCTCTGTGCAGGGATGGAAATGCAGTAATTCTGCTGTCAGCAGTTTTCTCCACAAACATTCACCCAGCCGCACTCCTCTCCACCCTTGTAGATAGATTTTGGGGCTCACTGTATTAAAGGGATGGTCGTGTTCCTGCCACTTAGATGACAAATACTAAATGAGACATTCTTGTTCCAAAAGATGCATTATTTTTTTTTTTCTTTTTGCTTCTATGTTTGCTCCAGGCTGTCAGTGCACAGCATCCCATCTGCCCTCCCGGCCAGCTCACTCTCTGCTATCTGGATTGCATCTGGGTTCTGGAGAGCCCCGTGCCTGGTGCTGAGCAGTGACATCCCGACTTCAGGGAGTTCTCATGCATATTGCAATGCAGGTTGGATGCCGTCCATTTATTTTGAATCATGGAAACACCATTAAGCTGGGAGGAAATGTAAAAACCTCTGCTGGCATTCAGAGAAACCGAATTACACTAATATGGTATTCAGAACAAATTATCTCTTCTACCTGGTTTTACTCGGAACAAAACCTCAAGCCCTGGGATTCCAGCTCCCTGCCAAAACTAACTACAAGATATTTAGAAATTCAAAATATTAATCATGCAAAGACAATATTAATATTGTCACGCAAAAACAATTTTAATATTGTTTCAGTGTTGAACAAAAAGTATTTAAATGAGTTTATTGTTAACGTCTCCGGAAGGTGAGTGTTTGTGCTGATGGAAAGCAGCAGGCTGGCAGCCCGCAGAGCCGGGGGGATTCAGGGATGGCTCACGGGAAGCTGCGGGGAGGTGAGACTTGTTAACAGGAGCAGAAGTGGTGGAACTCACCACTGCCGGGCACCCCGCGGCCACAGCGGGGAGATTGAGGGACAGACAGCGTTCACCGGGATACAGGGAACGCCAGCACTGCTGCAGCAAATGAGAGAAAGAAAAATGATGGGGAGTTTGTAAAACACCGTGGGTTAGGGCTCCGTTTCCTTCCACCGTGGGAAAACCCCAGAACTCCACGTCTAAATGGTCATTTTTGGTTTGCTTTTAAAGAGGCAGAACAAGGGCAGATCTCGGGGAAGCACCTTTGCACACCTTCCAGAACATTTTCTTTCTCTTGCAGGTTTCAACAGATACCAGGAAAATCCATTTCCAACGGAAAATAAACGGGCTCCACAAGGGATATGAGGCAGGTCCAAGGCAGAGCTCGTGTGTACACTTTCTGCAATTATTTCAGTCCCAGTATGTTGTTTCTCGCCGCACAGGAGCCCAGGGAGTTGCAGGTGGTTTCCCACGCCATCCATCCTGCTTTCTGCACCTTCTCCTTGTTTTGCTATGTGAAGCCGTTGCGTGCGGAGCCATATGGTCTTGAGCAATCAAGGCTACTTTCTGCCTCATTTCTTTTGCAACCTGCATAGTGATTCCAGCATTAAGCTTAGAGCTGCTAATTATTATCCATTGCAATATGGCAGACAGCGTATTATTTTGTAATAATTCAGGACAGTTCCTCCCCGTTGGCTCAGATGGCAGGTCATGCAGTGGGTGCAGCTGTAGTCACTGCGGAAATACGGATGTGCTTGGGAGTCTGTGCATCCCTCTGCTTTCCTCCGCCAGGACACCGAGGCACTCTGTTCCATAGCCCTTCTCCCACGAAGTGTGCAAGCCCGTGCGTGGGACCGAGTGCTTTGTGCCAGCGTAACTACTGCTTCCAGAGCACGACCGAACCCGTTCACGCTAATGAAGGGAAGATCATAATCTCGTCTAGGCACCTGCCGCTTGGGACAAACAACCAAACCACAGTTCCTGCCTCCCTGCCTTCCTTTTCTTCAAATTAGTTTTCCGGCACTGTGGCTGCCTGCGTGGGAAGGGCAGAGCCGGAGACCCTCAGCCACGGGGTTTGCCCCAGGTCCAGGGCTGAGAGCTGGGATCTCTGCCTGCAGAGACCGAGTGTTCCCCGGCTTCCTCGGTGTCTCCTTGTCCCATGCAATGTAATTTTCCAGTACACTTTTATTCAAAAAGGAATCACCTGCCAAACCCGCAAAAGCCTTTATCGGAGAGGAGGTATCAGTTAATATTGGTTAAAATAGATTTTTCTGAGCATAGAGTATTGCTTTTTTTTAACGCCTAAACTGCAAAGTGATGCCTTGAAGATGAGATTAGTTCATTATTTATAAAAGTAAAATCCCTCAGAATGTATTAAATATGAAAACATTGTATCGGGGTGTAAGATTTGTGAGGATTAGGCTCTGAAGTCTAGACATTTATCTCTGAACGCATTACATTTGCATTCATTACATATCCTGCTGTACCTCTAAACATGAAAACTGATCTGCAGAACAGATGATCAAAGCAGGGAAATGCAGATCAGAAAACATGCTGTGTTCACTTAGGAACGAGAAAATGTTGTAAAAAACCCTAATTGTCTGATATTCCCGTACATGAAACTCTAATGTAAACCCCAGCAGCAGCGATGGGGGAACCTCAGAAGTAGCCGACATTGGGTTTGGAGATGCTGCCACAGGTTCTGATGTTTTTACAAAGCGTCTCTGAGCCCTTGGCGGAGGAAGGGCGCGAGGATGGCAGGGATGCCCCGCGCTTCCCCGGCCGATGGCAGCGTGGTGCCATGGATGCCATCCCGCTATGCCACGGCACGCGTGCATCCCATCCATGGAAACACCATCTACGGTCAGCGCAACAGATAGCCATGGGCAGAGGCTGCTCCAGCCCACCCTGGGTTCCACAAAACCATGCCAATCACTTCTTAATTTTTCACTACTTAAGACCTTTTTGCTCTTGGGCACTGGTTGGATGTTGCATTAACAGACGTTGGGTGTTGCATTAACGGGTGCACCACTACTCTATCACCACACCTTCCCTTCTCCACCACAAGGGCAGCATTCACCTGATTCTCAGCCTCTGGACTTTATCCAGTGGTTTAAGATTTATGAAAAAAATCAATATTAGTGATCTAGAGATAACTTTGGCCAGCTCTTCTGCAGCTCTTCGATGGCAAGTTAGCCAAATCTGTAGAATTTAACACTATTTTTAGCCTTAATAATTGCTGTTTAACGTTCCCCTGAGTTTCTGTTGGATAGAGGTCTATCAGCATCCTGATATGAAATGCCTACGCTGATACACCTTTTCCTAAACAGAAGACTGAAATCTGTAGAGTATTTCTGCCTTTTCCACTTGAACACTGTGTCACATTCAAAGTGGTCATCAAGTTTGTAGTGAAAACCTTGAAAACAGGTGAAATTTCAGGTGAAATGTGTCTAATTTTGAGGAACTTTTATTTTACACTGGGAGTAATGCCAGGTCTGCTGGAAACGTTCCCAAGTTTCAAGAAGCATTCCAGCGAGTTTGGAATCACTTTAGGATGATTTATATGTTTGGAAAGAAACCAGGCTCCCAGGCTCCCTCTGGCTTTGACCTAGACAGAGCTCCATCGGTTGATTTATACCATGATTTATACCACGCGGTTTTTGCATAACTTCAAATCAGAACAAAATTTCAGCCCACAAAAACATGCAAAGTAAGGCTGACAGAATAGTCTGCAGAAAACTCTTCTGTATTATTAATCTGCCTTATCTCTTCAGTGTGCTCATTTCCCAGCCCAAATGCATCCAAATCCCAGATCAGAGGGGACTATTGTTTCCAGGCTCTGTCTGTTCTTACAAAGGAAAGCTAATTACGTTGAAAGTCTCAGTAACCGTTTAGTATGGCAACAGAACCGATCCAGCGCTCTCAAAGCTTGTGCTAACTGGTCTAAAACTCTTATGCTTTTAACAGAAAACTCCCTTTCTTAATAGAAATTTTAAGTGACAAATCCACGGAATGAATCTAGTATTCATTATTTGCAAGAGAGAAGAGAGGGGATTTAAATGAAGCATGTATTCTGTGAGGAGCCTCAGGAAATCGTTTAACAGCTCGAGAGAGGGGAGCCGCGTTATCATTAGAATTTACATGATACATTAGCCAGGAGTAGAAATGTTAATCTTTCTATCCGAAATCTATTTGCAAAATTAGTGGAATACTGTTGCTTTAATGCCCTTTTCTTATCATCAAAAGCGTAAATCCTTTCACCTCTGCTGGGAACTGGAGAAATTAATTTTGTGAACTATTGTCCGTTTCCCAAAACATCACTGCAACAAGAGCAGGGAGAGACTTCAAGGTCAAAAAGGCAAAAAGTTGCCAAGAATCCGAGGCCTTTTTAGCCTTAAAGAACTGCTCAAACAGTACGTGGAAGATAAACAACGGGCTGTTTTATCCTGCTGCCTGCTCCACCTGGGGCTGGTACGTGAGTGCAGAGCTGAGGTTGGACTCTCTCCCTCTGACTCTTCTACATGAAAACAGCATCAGACCTAGTAATGAACAAACTAAGATTTTTCTGGTGCATCGGGGTACAACAGCTTGCTAGCACCCACAGATGACCTTCTTCCGAAACCAAGTTTCAAACTAAAATGGTAAACGAGTGGAACTACTTTTTCCCGGCTTTCACATTAAAAACTGTGTTGCTTTTAACTCCACTGGTCCAAAAGTGAACTACCCGGGCATCATGCATAAACCTGAGCACATGAGGATCATGACATTCAGTGCAGCTAAATATGTTCCTGTGTTTAGGATGCACTTAAATACCTTGCTGGATTGCAGCCCCGTTGCTAAGATTTCTCATACTCAAAAATCTCGCTGTAAATTTCCACTTAATAGAAAAAATGGGACATCATAAACTCCTGCTTCTCACTGCTCCGACCCTTCCTTCTCAACAGTAAATCACTGCCTCGCAGACCAGGACCCAGGTCTTGCTGGGACAGACTGATGTCCGTGCTAGCCACGCCAAACCCAGAATTTTTTCTGAAAAAAGCTAGGAATTTCTCTTGCGTGACTCAGCCCAAAATGGTATGGATCCCTAAATAACAAAACATCTGCAGTTCAGATAGCCAGGAGTCAGACCGCAGCGGGGGGAACGCTGCCGGTCCCAGTGTGCCTGGGGGGGTCGTGGGACACCCACCGTCCCCAGGCGGTCTGCGTGACAGCAATGTCGTGGGCAGTGCAACGGGTTCGGAAGAGCTTTGTGCTTCGATTAAAAAGGCCTGACAGAGTGTCCTGGTAGGGTAAGACACAGTTCCCGATACTCTGGAAGACGGGAAATATATGCAATGGGCAGACACTGAAATATGCTCAAACTTGATTTTCCTCTGTAGCAAACCATTGCCCTGAAACCTCTTTATTCGTTTTCACAAAGGCTGAAAGCTATTTTCTGGCACCAGATCCCCCAAATTTCCAGTTAATAAGCAGGCTTTGTGCTGTTGACCTTACACATGCTGGCACAGCCAGATTTTCCAGCAGAAATGAGAGGCCAGCAGCCAACTCGTATTACATTTTAAAGCACTGCAGCTTGGAGAGGAAAGGGAAATTATACAGCAGTGCCGCAGCCGCAGCGCGGTGACTGGCACCCTCGGCAGAGAGCTGTGGCACTGGTACACAGTGTTGAAATTACTTTTGGATGCTCTGTCAAGCACAAGATATAAATTGCACAATGTTTTTAAATGTTTTGGAGAGATTGCCTTTTGAGTGGCACCCTCCATTTCTGTATGTCCAGTAAGGTGTAGAGAATTCATTTGCATTTTTCATTTTTATCGGTGTCTTTTAGCCAGCCTGGACCAGGAGAGTGAATCCAGCTGTGTGGATGATGCCAGGAATGGCTCAGCCTCCATCTGCTCTAAGATACAAATTTGATTTCCCCTCATCTTTATTTTCATGTCAAAATTTTTCTCCTCTTTTTCAATATCCTTTTTTCTTCCTCTTTTATCCCTGGTGTAAATCGGATACCATCAAATGAAATGAAATGGAAGGGAATGGACTGCCTGAAGCTATTCGCTGCATGGGAACTAAATACACCTCCTAATAAGACATTCCCTATTTATTTTTAGCAGCATACCGTTCATATATTTCCTGTTATTGTCGAATACTCAAGTGATGCTGCTGCTGCTAAACTTTATGACTTTCTTTCCTTTGCTTAATTACGTGCCAATCAGTGTAGAGCAAAGCAGGGCTATCAGCTGGTTGCTGGATAAATATTGAGTGCAATGAATCTGCAGGCATTAGTAAGTAAATGGGCATTTCCCAACTTCGAGTTATTTAACTCTTGGTGTTTCTGTGTTTCTGTGGAGCAACGGAGGCAGCTTATGGCCTCCCATCTCCAGTCAGAACATTTCCAGCTCAGACAGCCCCCCACGGGGCTTAGAAGAGAGGGTGATGAATTTTGGACCTAACAACAAGAAAACCCACTTTTTGGTACCCAGGTGTCTTGTTTTCAGTTTGTCCACGTATTTTTACGCTGCAGCCAGGAAGGTGAACGTACCCTGGATAACCTGAACGGCCCTTGGCTACTTGCTGTAAATAAATTACAGGTTCCAAGAGGCATCCAATTTGTAAAGGCTGGCCTCCATCCCCCCGCACGGCTGAGCTGCCAAGGGATCCACAGAGGATCAACAAATCTTAGCCTTTTCCTTGCATGTGGATTTTTTTTTTTCCTTCTGGTGTCTTTACTCTGCTCTTTGTTGTTGTTTTTACATAGCTGAAAATATACTGTCTGCTTCTAATGAATAGCATGAAAAACATACGCTTCCAAGACTCTTGGGTCTTGCCAAGTAGTCTGTTGCTCCCCATATACTGCTGGGATATATTTGCCAGCATTTCAATTAGATCATCAATAACCTAGTGCAGCTGCTGAGAGAAGAACTCAGATGTTCATAAATGTTATAGTCCATTAAGTTCAGATACTTCAAAGGCNCTTTCCTCAGTCAAAATCCTTGTGAGATTTCCTGCCCTCTAGAATTTGAAAAGCAAGTTAGTGCTTCAAGTACAGCCAAATATTTAAATAACCGATTAACATCATGACAGATTTTCNTTTTTTTTTTTCCTTCTGGTGTCTTTACTCTGCTCTTTGTTGTTGTTTTTACATAGCTGAAAATATACTGTCTGCTTCTAATGAATAGCATGAAAAACATACGCTTCCAAGACTCTTGGGTCTTGCCAAGTAGTCTGTTGCTCCCCATATACTGCTGGGATATATTTGCCAGCATTTCAATTAGATCATCAATAACCTAGTGCAGCTGCTGAGAGAAGAACTCAGATGTTCATAAATGTTATAGTCCATTAAGTTCAGATACTTCAAAGGCAGTTTGGAAAGAAAGTCATTTGTTAGGCTGAGTGTCAGTATAGAGGAATGCAAATCATACTGGATGCCAAAGGAAGGGATTAAAAAATGGAGTTTAAAGGTCAAATTAACTTAATTTGACCACTTCTGACATATAATGCAACTCCCTGACTTCTAAAATATTGCAGTCATTTGCCAGGGTAAGGATTCCTCCAGAAGGCTGTGAGCCCTGGCATGCAGGATGCTCAGAGCGCTGCCAGCATCGGCGCTGGGNCCCATTTAAAAATTATTTCCTTTTGAAGCAGACAGAGAATTAAACCTCCTTTCCCAGGATGGTTTTCTGCAGCCTTCCCTCTCCCCTTGGGAGGCCGATATTTGCATGAGGGAGAAGCAGCATGATTTGTGGTGCTTTGCAAGGAGACAGGAATGCAAACATCAGGGTGAATTAACAGCTGATGGAAAACGTGGCCAGCTCACCTGAGAGGAGGGATGGCATGACAGAGAGGGAGAGAAAAACACTCGATCAGTGTGGAACTGCCAAACTACAGCTGAGATTCAACAGCAGAAGAAATCTGGGCATGGCATCTGCTTTCAGCAAGGGGAGCTGCATCCAAGGAGCTGAGCAGATTGGCACCGACCGGGGGTAGCAGCGTGACAGATCCTGCCTCAGAAACACAGGCAGGACTTCACCCTCTGCCCACCACGCTCGTGGACTGGAAAGACTTTTCTGCAAAGGTGGGAGCTTTAGGAGGCATAACAAATGCTCTCCCCACCTGGCAAGGGCAGGAATGGGCGGCTAACCAGCCAAAGCTGTCGTTTTCTGCAGACCCTTCGTGACTACGCACATATGGCTGGGAACGGTCCCCCCAGCCTTCCCCTGCTGACTTCCATCCTGCTGTTCTTTCTCTGAGGCTCAGGGTTTGGGCTGGCTAAAACATTTCTGTGACTACTTCGCTGGAAAATCAGGGTTTTTGTTTAACAGGGAGTTTTTCAGCAAATACTTGCTGCTATAAAGCAAGTTCCAGAGTTCTGAATATTTGTGGTTGGTGAACAGGAAATGCCTTTGCCAAATTTGACCCCAAATGTGATAGTTTTTAAAATTCCTTTAAGAAACAGGGCAACGTTTCTTAGAATCCTGCCCCAGCTTTGCTCGGAGCTTGCTGGACCTCAGCACCCACAGCCGTTGAGGACAGGTACAAGTGGAGCTGGCAGGTGGGTGCTTTGGGTTCAGGACATTTTCACACTCGGTCGCCAGCACGGACCGTCTCAGGACTGTCCTGGGTGCAGGGATGGGAGAAAGGCCAGGTTCATGGGCGCTGCGGGGGGAAGACTTGCAGAGCTGATGGTAAGTGTCTGCAACAGAACACACAAGTTCAACCTCATGCCTGCAAAATATCTGGGGAAGGAGGTACAAAAAGGAGGTAGGGAAAGTCAGGAGAGGAAGGCAATGATTCTTCTCTTGGGAAAAATCTAAGTCTTCCCCCCCAAATCAGCTCCTTCCAGCCAGCGCAGAAGGAAGGGACCTCGCAGCCAGTCTGCCATGGTCCGAGCCCCTGGCCATCCCCGAGGACGCCCCTGGGCAAGCTGGACGAGAAGCAGCCTCTGGCTCACTCTGCTTGCAGGGACCTCCCGCACCAGCAGTGGAGAAGCTGGATGTGCAGCTGGCTCGGGGAATGGATGTTTCTCTCCCTGGGGAGGCTGGTAAAATTGCAGTCAGGGCGAAATCAGGCGCTGTGCTCCCGGGTTGCCTGCAGAGCTGCCTGCTCAGTGCCGGCAGGATGGTGTCCAGGGTTTGGAGCTGAGGTGCCAGCAGAGCTGTGGAGGGTCTTCCCTCACTCCCCCTCCCCTGATGCTCACTCACGGTTTTAAGTCAGGCAGGGTGACAGGAAAAGTCCCTCCTGGAAAGTGATTAACTAAATATCTGGTTCATCATTGTCACTGGTGATACATGGCACATCTGTCTGTGAGTAACTGGAAGAAAGGAGGAGGGAGGCAAGGAGGAAGCTTTGGAAATGACTCATTAGCCGAATGTTAATGAAGCTCTCAGCTTCGCCACCTTAAGTGGGGAGCAGAGGCAGACCGGGTCTGGTTCCCCCCCCACCACTGCGCCCTGTCCGGAGGGCCCCTGACAGTTCAGAAAGGGCAGCGGGTTGAGCTTTGCACTGCCTGCAGATTGTGGGGACCTGGGGAAATCCCAAATGGAATGGGGATAGGATCAGAGCAGGTACAGGAGGCAAATAAAGCAAAGGCAGAAACTTCTGAGCAGTGAACCAGCTGAAGCATCCAAATTTCACATGGCTCTTGCAATGACTTGACTTTCTGTGCGGGTGTCTGGCAGCTGGAGCTGTTGCCTTTGCTTCTAGATGCAGCTTATGGCTTGAGGGAAACTGGGTGATGCACCGTTCACATGAATCCCGCTGCCTTCCTTCTCATGATCTCTCCTTTTGCAAAACTGGTAGGAGTGAAGCATGGACTGCGTGGAATCTCTTGGACCTCTCCTGCTTTCCTGCTTCGTCAAAGCTCACTCACACGCTGGCTTTGTGATGTGCTTTATTTTTAATTTAAAGATTTCATTAATTCCAACTGCCTTTTTTTTTTCTCTTCTTTCCCCTCCCTCCCCCCCAGTGCTTTCATTTTATGTGCTGGGAGAGACGCTGTCTGGGGTGGAAAGCGAGCTGTGAGTTGAATGTCAAGGCTGTGACCGTCAGCCTTCTGGAGCGAAGGACTTCCCTGAGCAAAGAGGCATGAGCAGCATTTCTTGCAGGGGGACGAGGTGTGAATCCACCTCTTGTCCTCTGGAGGGTGAGTCACAGCAACGCCCAGAGCTGCTTCCTGCCAGGACATCTCCCCTCGCTTCAACAGGCTTCACGCTCTGGCTCCAAAATCTTCCCTCCCTCTGTCTGGTGCCAAACTCCTTGTGCTCACAGCCTCCTCCCCATGTTCATCCATGCCTTCCTGATCCCATATCATCTACCTCTCCTGCTTTTCCTATGCCTCTGAGCGCGGTGGCTTTCCCTGCGCTCACATACATCTCCGCTCACAGATGGACCATCCTGCCCCCGTGACAAGGGAAGAAGCTGCAAGGCTGAGCTGTCCTGAGATGGGGAGGGAGGCAGGCGCAGAGATGCTCAGAGGAACGTGAAAGCAGAGCTGTTCTCTGGACAGAAAGGAACTGCAGCCCAGCCCCGACTGCTCCGCCAGGCAGGTCAGAGGGGCGGCTGCAGAGCGGGCACTGTGCTCCCTGCTCCGCCACACTGTCGCCCCTGCCTGGCACTGCCCTGCTCCGTCTCACGTTGATCTTCCACCAGTGAAGCTCTGGGAGAATTCCGATCAGGTTATCAATTTCATCAGAGTCGGGAGACAGGAGTGAAATTTGATAAGCGTGTGCAAATGGCTGATTAAGATGGAGAGAAGAGGAGCCTCCAGTTTAACTCCCATCTGACCTTTCAAGAGGGAGGCAGCGTGTTGAAAAATGCCATTTGGAGCTCTTAAAGGTTTTATGCCCCTGAACATCTCCGAGCTGTTTAAGGAGAATGATATTCAGCTTGCTCATGTCCTGCCAACTCTTGCTTTCACTCCCAGCAGCGGCAGCCTCAGTGGGAGGCTGAGAAGGATTTATGAAAGGTCAATATTTGAATGTGCAAAACTTACTAAGTCTATCAGCGGATGGGGAGAGATTCTGCATCAGCTCTCTGAAAAGTCAGCCTAAATTTCCACTCGGGTAGGATGGCAGCTGGAAAATCTCTGCACGGCTCCGTTGATGTTGGCTCTGGTCAGCTGCGCACACACAGCACCATGAATACCCGTCCTCAGCTGGCACCCAGAGCTGCCCAAAGGAGCGGGCGACAACCGAGTCCTGCCTCAGTTGTACCCGAGATCCCTGCAATTCCTCTTCCTTTCGTCAGGGTCCATAGCTTAGCAGGACAGGTTCCTGTCGGGGGCTGATGAGGGCTGCTGCAGCCTCCTGAAGAACCAGGACACTCCCACTGGAAAGGGAGAAGCATTCCTGCCTGGCCAGGGAAGCCCCTTCCCAGTGCTGACCATTCGTACTGGCCAGGTGACATCTCAGGACCACCTCTACCAAAGTGCTGACATGTAAAGTAAAGCTAGAAAGCAAACTTAGCTCTGAGTCTAAACGCCAGGGAATGTTATTGCTTGTTTGCAGGATCGCAGCATCTGCAGCTTCCATGGAGTTTGTGGAAAGAGAAAGAAATTTCACAGGAGCAGAGAAAGGAACCTGGAGCGGAGGAGCTGGTGCAGCCATTGACATCTGCTGCAAAGCTAGTATGAATATTTCATATTATACAATATGAAAAGTTTGCACGTGTCTCTCAGACTTGGTAGCGTGGTGATGTGTAACTGAGGGGTACTAGTGTTTCAGCAGGAACATATGACATGAATTTGTTCCAGGATTTCAGGATTCTTAGCTGTAATTTTATTCTCATTCAGCAATTTGACAGGCAGCCAGTTAAATTTCAACATAAGAGATAAAGTGAGAAAAGGCTCCTGTTTCTTGGAATCAGCCAGATGCCAAGATGCTTCCCATTTTGGTTGCACTTCAGGTCCCAGGTTTTGGCACCTGGTTTCCAGCAGGGACCGGGTCCGTGGGTGAGGCAATCAGGCACGTGTGGTAGGAGCCCAGCGAGACCCACAGGAGACCAGGAAGCCCGTCTGTGTGAATGCCGAGGCTTCCCCGCTACTTCCCAATACCTAGAAATATTAGTGAATTCCTCAGTATTTAAATTCCTTTCAAGAGCTGAAGTGTCATTAAGTTTCCCATTTTGCCGCAATTTACAATTAGTTTACCTCATTAAGCATTGTAAAAGCTGCCGGTGAAGCACCTTGGAGGTTATCCATCACCGGTTATTGCTTCGTGCTGCTGGATTACTGCACAGGCGAAGCATGAGGCTCCCCCAAGACCAGGGGGGGTCTCAGCATCGGTGCTCCGGAGCCCTGCACACCGGGTCCCCCCTCGCGAGCAGCAAAGCCGCAAGGCGCGGAGCGGAGGGGTGGCCGTCACCGCCAGCCGGCCGGTCCCACCGGGATGTGTGCCGGAGCCCCTCCGCACAGCCCGCACGTCCGCTGCCCCTGCCCCAGCCACTGCGAGCCACCGAAGCGAGCGAGGGGCCGGGGTCGCGGCTGCTGCGGGCAGCGGGCAAGCAGTCTCTGCAAAACCCTTCTGCAGTCCTGAAGCATCCAGCCCAAAGGCCAGAAGGATTATTGCTCCTTGGCTATCTTTTATTTCAAAGCATGACAGTTTGATAATTAGAGGCAGCAGAATGAAGCAATGCACTCCACGCAGCACAAATGAAAGCAGCAGAAGTAAAAAATATTGCTTTTTACCAAATCCTTTGTAACAGAGGCATAATATCAGCATGAGACCATAGCTGCATTTTAAGAGAACAATCTTTGTTCTGCATGTAAGAAGCTCTTATCCCTTCCAGCAATCCTGGATCTGTTCTGGCACTCTTCCTCTCTGTCTTTCCCTAGTGCTTGCAATTTATAGTGAGTAGTTAAATTTGACCAAAAGACGGCGGCTCACATTTTGCAACCTCTGTGCCTGAGGATAGTGTTTAAATCCAGAGACAGGCTCTTGGTGTAACTGCCTGATGTAACCTGAGCAACCGCAGTTCTCGTTGGAGCTGATGTGATCCTCATCTCTGGAAACCAAGACACTTCCTTAGTCACTTCAATTTGCAGGAAGAAGTTTTATTTTAAATAACCGAACTAGAATAATTTGAATAGCATTAGCCAAAGCACAACTTGCACATTGCTCCTGGCAACAGGAAGGGTGAAACCAAAGAGAACACCTGTGTCTCTGTCCCTTGAGGGCCACTGTGCATTAGCAAGTTGGTTATTTCTTTTAATTTCTGACAGCAACACTAAGCATTGGTGTGCAGCTTGTCTTACGCTGCTAGTTCAGGCTTCACACCAGAACAGTGGGGGGGAACGTTCAGAGAAAGCCACCAGAGCTGTTTGGTGACATTTTTACCCCAATTTATCTAATAAATCTACATACCAACAGAGGGTATTTGGGCTTTTAATTGTTTTGATAAGCGCAAGGCATTTTGCCAAGGAGTCAATTGAACAAAACTGTGGCAATTAGCTAAGAAGTTCTCTCTGCAGAATTGTGCTCCTTAAGCTCTATTCAGACTTACAAATGAGATTGCTGAAGTGAGGATGCACATACTAATCCCTGTGTACACACACACACCTGCACGCAGGGCAGGCTCAGTCTCAGCACTGCTGTGCACACACGCTCTGTGCTCTGGAGAAGCCTTTCTGCATTCCCCTCTGGAATGATGAAATGACGCTATGGAGGAATGGAGTAACGGCGAACCCACGGCAGGTATGGAGCTCAGAGGAGCAGGGCACGGCCCCGAGCATTAATTACATCTGCTCCCTGGATCTGCAGCTAATGAAAGGCTCAACTGTCACCACATCGGGACCCCAAGGACCTAACTCAAAGCCCGGTGAAGTCCTTGGAGAGCACCCCTTGTCCCCAGGCTGCCAGCTCAGCTAGCTTCCTGAGGTTTGGGGCTGAGATGGAGGAGAGCCGCTGAAGTGGAGGAGCCCTCCGGCTTGACGGAGGGGAGTTTCCCTTACTGCACCTTCTTGGGGAGACAAATCCTCGCGTGACACCCGTCAGCCCCACCAGAGCCGAGGCAGGAACGGTCGCTGCGACTGCTCCCCACAGGGTGCCACCCCCACTGCGCTGGGTGGCTGCATGCACACGTGCCACGCAAAGCTCTGTGCCTGAAATTGGGATTCAAAACCACACTGGAAGCTTTCACTTCATGTTTAATCACTGTTTAATTACGCATATGCTCCTGATGCCACTTCCTGAGACACAGGTGCTTTGGAAACAGATACCTGCCCTCCTCCCCAGTGCTCTCCTCTCCCTCCCTCGCACTGTTCTGCTGTGAATTTGGGCCTTTCTCTCTGTAAAATGGAGGATAAATCCTCTCAGCATCACAGGTTTGTGTCTCAGGCTCCAGCCTTTCCCCAGCCTTCCCCAGTTTCTCTTTCAGCAGCTCTGCAGCAGAAGCGTTTGGCATTGGGGGATTTTCTGACCAGGAGGAGCCGTGGCCGACTCACGGGTACCACTGCCCTGCGGCACAACCCCAGCGCTTCTCCGCAGTCCTCCTCTGGCTGGGTATCTGCAGCTCTGGAGTCTTTGTTTTACATGTACTCTCTTTGACCATTAAAGTTTATGACTTACATGTCAATAAAGCACAAACGAGCAAACAATCTTGGAAGATAAAATGCGATCTGTAAAGAATGGGAGGCTGCTTATGCCTAACACAAGGGGACAGTTAGTCAATGAACAGGGAGATACACCAAGGAAAGCTGCCATGGGGAAAGAGGGGATGAGCCAGCTTTGGTTTTTGAGGCCAGTTTTCTTGGCTGCAGTGACGTGCTCCGGGACGGGTCCCCGTGCAGGGCACACGGCCAGGCGAGCTGCGGCACCCGAACAAACCCCGACCCCTCTGGGTCAGCCCAATCTGTGGGCACGGGGTCTGCTCTGCCTGCCAAGCCACGTGGTTCTGGTGACTCTTACAGAGGAGACAAAAGGTGAACCACCTAGTCAAGAAAGGATTATATTTTGCAGAGAAGTTCCCATTGCATGTGCATCTCAGACTGCCTTCAGTGTGGAATTTCAACCTCATCTTTTCATTATGAGAAATATGTTTATAGTCATCTCACCTCCTGACAGCCCACCTCTAGGTCGCAGAAAAGGGCTGAGTTCACTTACTCAGAATCTACCTGTCCTGTATCTCAGCGTAGGAAGCTTTTCTCAAAGTGAAAACACATCTATAGGAAAACTGAAATCAAGAAACTGATTCTTCTAGTTTATTGTCTCTGCATTTGGAAAGAAAGATGCTTTGCTTCTTCCAAGAGTAGCTGTGATTATTAGGGATCTGTCCGTGTTAATTTTAATGGTCTTCTTACATGGGCTCTTGTGTGATCAGATTATCGATGAATGGTCTGATAGCAAATCGATGTGAGGCTGCTGTGTCGGAGCACTGAGATTAATGAATGGGAATCGCAGGCAGGGCCCTGCACCTGCTTCGTTTCTGCGGATTCTCCATCGAATCATTTCACTAACCTGAGTCCTAGAGCCATGCTTTGGAAAATGCCAGAGAGTGAAAGTCTTTGTCTGCAAGCTGGTATCCTACAAGCCAGCATGAGTCTTACTGACAGGTCCTGGTCACGGCGTGACGTGTGGTGCTGTCGGTAAAACGGCACGGACGGGGACAGTCCCCTTTGCCGGGTAACTTCCCTGAACTGGTTTTAAACCGGCTCTGCGTGGCTGAGCTGGAGATCAGCAACATCTTCTTGGACACCAATTTTTGCCCCAGGAATCTGGCTGAGTGTGGAGCACGGGTGGATGAGGAGCTAGGGGAGAGAGCAAGAAGGCTGCTCTAGTTCATCTGTGGTTTTAATGTAAGTTCAGGATGCAACCAGAGCCCTGTATTTACTAATTCACTTGACTGGCAGGCATGTGTTAGTGGGAAAATCGCTGTTTCAATAACCTGTCTGGCTCCGTCATGCAGAATCTCGAAATGGAAACAATTGTGCCTGTCACATCACCTGTGATAACCTCCAGCGGGAAGCGTGTCCCTCTTTGTTGGGCAGATAAAGCCATTGTTGATGTGTAATATACTGGGCCAGTCAAACCAGCTTGAGGATTGTCTCTTGCTTTGCTAATTAATTTTATCACCCTTGTCATCTTCTACTCAAACCTAGGCAATCCTAAGCCTTGTAGAATTGATTTCAGGGCAAAGGAGGGGTATATGCTTCTTACAAGCCAACTCCAGTTACAAATCTAAAGCACTTGCTCTCTGCTTACTTGCATCAGCGTGTTCTAAAGTAGGACACGGCACTTGGGCGATTTCTATTTTGGTACCTTACAATGTATTTTTATAATGTGGTTTTTTTCCTCCCTCTCCCCTCTTTTTTTCTTTTATTGGAGACAAACAACAGCTGTGTTATTGGCACAGAGCTGAGAAAGGGAAGCTAGAGGTTAGCAATGGCATAAAGATAAGCAGTTCTGGTGTAAATCAGATCCTTCACAAAGCTGAGATTAGAAATTGTCGCTTGTCTACAAATAAATTATGATTTCTTGCCCTCCCCTTATGTGCAAGGCACTTTCATTTTCCATTCAAATGGTGTCTGAACACTTCACTTTGGAGTGGAAAAGGCAAGGACTAAGTCTCCATTCATACTGCGGAAGCACTGACCCTGATTCTGTTCTCAGTACATGCACACCATATGGAAAAACCCCACTGTGATTCCATCTCAAAAGCAAAGAGCAGATTTAAGCAGCCAAGCTGGCCCACTGTCTCTTTCTTGGCTACCAAAAGTCTCCGGGTGGGTGCTGCCCAAACCTCGGGATAGGAAACCCAGCAGGACAGGGAAGCTGGTATCTTTGCCATTAAACCCACGCCTGCCTGCTGCAGAGAGGGTGCCAGCTCTACCTGAGCAGCCAAGCAAATACCTGGCCAAATAAACCTGGCTTAACCCGGGCATAGCTCCAGGACATGGGGCAGTTGGGATTAGGCTACACTGCTTCAGATTTGGATCTCTGATCCATGGGGCACTCAAATCCTGGGTGCCTTCTGGTAGAGGCTGGGCAGGATTTTAATCCTTGCGCCCATAGGTTTTTGACGGGGAGAACTCAGCACACAGCGATCACATGTTTGGCTTCTCGGAAAGCTGAAGGATGATCAATAGTTGATTAATCTAGTGAAGAAACTAATGTATTAAAAGCAGTGACCGATGTCAAATACATTCTCTCTTGCTCATTGATTTCCTTATTTTTAACCTGCATGTGCCAAAGTTATGAAGCCCAATTCCAGTGTGCAGCTAGTACATTCATCTATTTAATTTCATATGGATATAATTTACTAAGCAATGTATTTGATTGAGTAAATGTGGTGCCATTGATTTTGTGGCTGAATTATCTGATTTGATTGGCACTGTGTCCCATTTAATAGAGAAAGCAACCAATCCAATAAGTAATGTTAGTAATTGGGTAGTTGTTTTCTAAAGAAAGATTACTTGAGTTTAAAGAACTAATGTTTCTCGGTTGCAGTGTAAACCGGATAAATTTCTACAATAGATGAACCTGATAACATTTATCCAATGTAATAACAAAATGCTGGGTGCTCTAATGTAGCAACAAGGGTTCTCAGGCAGCATTCACAGAGCAGCTTATGTGCAGTTTATACATTAAAACAAAGCTCAGGCATCAGGGCCATTAATTAATTAACCCTCAAAAGACATTGAGAAATGCCACACGCGCTGATGAATTCACAAAGGCGCACAGTCTGACTCTGTGCGGCCACTGCTGCTCTCCTGGGCTGTTCCCGGTGCTTCCCCAGCCGCGGCTGGCCGGAGGACCGGGCGGACGATGGCCACGGGTGCTCTGGAGTCCGACAGGCACCGATGGGTCTTCTGGGCCTTTGACTCCAGGACGGGAGATGAGTTTTCTCCACTTTTTTCTAACACACATGACCGTTAATGTTCTGGACTACAGAGCAATAAGAATAATCATGGGCTTAGAGCAGCCATCTCTGGCTGCAAATCAATAGTGTTCAGATAAGGGAGCGGGAGCAGCCTTCACACCAATGTGATTCTACACAATTACGGGCCCATTCCTTTCTGATAATACCTTTCCAAGCCTGAATCTGAGGCAAGTAATTTTATTCAAGGTGATGTTCAATACTGCTAAGAGGAAGGACATTTAATTAAATGCTATCCTCGACAAATTTGATACCACCAATCATCTGTCAAGTTCATGTAAAACTGATGGTAATAAAAGCGGAACAACTCATATACTGGTTTTTTTTCTTGCCTATGCTGTATTATTTTGCAACAAGAGAAACCAGCATACATCGTTTGAATTCCATGCTTATATATTACAAAATACAATCTAGTCATAATACTGATGTGACAGCCAAAAGGAGCTCAGATATTAGCAGAAGAAAGTGATTTTTTTATTATACTATTTTATCACTGGATGGAAATTTCAGGAACTTAAATTTACCGTCACATCCACATCTGAACCTGAGTGCCTGGGAGGTCATTTACTCCACTGCACAATAAAAGGGAGTCAGACAAGGTAATGCATAATGGAAATCAAAGCAGAACTTCCATTTGCAACTGTGCCATACATAACACTATCAGCTGCACTATCTAAATTATGAGGAGATGCGACTCTCTGATGATGAATACAGAACATAATGAGCGGGGAAGGACAGACCCCGAGGGAGGGGGAATGTGCCACTTGTAGAGGTGTTTATCAAAAAAGAGATATGCTTCTGTATCTTAAAATGTTATTTTTCTCAAAATTTATTGCAGATACTGATAAGCAAGACCTGTTTATTTACTCCGTGGCAATTACAGGGTTCCTCAGAACTGTCTATTCAGACAGATTTTCCCCACAGAAAAGGCTTTTTGCTGAACGTTTCAGGGTTTTACTTCTAAAAATTCAGAACTTCAAAAACATTTTTAAATGTAGAAATATTCAGCTTTTTCTGTTCCGGAGACCTAAGCCGCAGCTTTCAAATTACTAACTTCTTCAGAAAGGAAAGACGTTTCAGGTTCCAGAACAACAAAGAACAGTTGGTTTCCTCAAAGCGCTGCGGGGAAGGAACCCCTGGGGTGCTGGGGCTGGGGTGCTGGGGCTGGGGTGCTGGTCCCCTGCTTCCCTGCAGGGCAGCAGCCCCTTGCCCCCACCCCCCCGGGGGACCCAGCACCCCAGGGATGCTGGGCAGGCTCCAGCCCCAGCTCCTCCTGCTGCCGCCGGCACACGGCCGACGGATGAGGCTTTGTTCGAGAGCTGTTGCCAGCCCTGATGCGCTGGCATCTTCATCTGACATGCTGGATTTACGGAGCAAATGCAGTTCTTCCCATATAAAGTGAGGGAAAAAAGAAAAGAGAGAATAGCTTTGTGTTAGGTCTTCTCAGCTTTTCAGAGGAGATACTCAGCAGACAGACTCTCCTGCCTCTCCTAAGCCGGCTTTGTGCGAGAACTGGAATGGAAAATGGCAAAGATACCAGCTTATCTACCCTTAATTAAATGCTGAAGTTCTTATGTGTGGTGGCGGAGATGGTGTTGCGGTGCACTGTGAAACACAAACTGCACGAACGATGGTAATTACAAGTCAGGGGATTTTGCTAATACCAGACTTTCAGTCATTTTTCCCTCAGTAATTAGAGCACAGCAAATAAATCAGTATGCAGTTGATTTAAATCCACTGCCACTAGAAGAATTATTTGCTGATGACTTTCCTTGCAAATCACATATCTATTGTTGCCACATATCAGTGAAATTATTTTTGTTTCTTCAAATTAAACGCGTTTCATACAGATGGCAGGTTCCGTTCCTGCGTGCTCTTGGACAATAACCGGAGCATTGTTAGAGCGACACGTAAGACATAAGTTGCTTGGAGTACTGGTGCTCAAATCAAAACATGCTGCTGAGAATAATAATAAACGCACGTGAGTGAAATTCAGATTGGAGGCATCTGTTTGAAAACAAGACACGAGTGACTGGCAGAGATCGATGTCTCCACAATAACACTCCAGAAAGTGAAGTCTCTGTCTCATCTCTGGCCAGCAGGACCGGGTGCTCTTCAGGAGCCCGTGACACCCATCAGCTCTCCCAGCCCGGAGTTTATGGAATCTACGTAACCCTGTCCTCCCCCTGAACCAAATAATCTAGACTGGTACAATCTATAGAGCTAGGAAAGCTGGGGAGAGCCTGAAAACACATAATCTGGAAGTACAAATGTCACTAACCAGGATAGCTGTCATATGGGTGCAACTGAGATATCCCGATGCTGCCTCCCTCCAAGTCTGGCCTCTCAGAACATCAGAGGGAAGCAGGGTCTGGTTATCCGAGTGCCCGGTGAAAAGACAGCATGTTTTTACTACCGTTAGGCATGCTTTTACCATCTTGCGGACAAATCTTCAGCTCCTTATAAAAGTGGCAATTTTCCCAAGCACTGTGCGTATGCTGAGGCTATAAAAGCACCAACAATGTGTATCCAAAGCAGGATCTTTGTTTACCAGATGTCAGCTAATAATAAGAGGTATTATACCAGCACTGAGACCCATTGTGAAAGCCATGTACAAGCTTACGACCTAAGCTAGCTGATTTACTGACTGCTTCATACCCGCATTGCATGAGTTGGTTTGAATGTAATCTACTAAAAACACCCCGATGGGAACTATAAACTTTATATAAGGAGCCTTAACTCAAACAGTAAGAGACTCCGAGGACCCATGGAGAATGGCTCAAATGCTGCAGTGGATGGATATTTTATGCATTTTGTTTTTTCTTTTGTAGTCACAAGGGCTGTTTTCTGTTTATTTTGCAAAACAAAAGCAGCCCCCCCCCAATTCTCCCCAAGTCTCCTCAGCTACAAACACAGGCAAGGCAGGAATGCTGTGCCAGCACGCTGCATCCATCCAGGCTTGGACGGGCTGCACGGGAAAACAGTTGGGCAACCTTTCCAGGTATTTGTCCTCAGCAGGGATTTGTAAGAATGGTCAAAATTATTAGATGGAATATTTGCTCCTCTTGGTTCAGCAGGAAAGTTTAGCAGGAATATAACAGCGTAATTCCACTGTGGAAGAAATGCTTGATGCTGGGATGAAAGCCTCTCCTTTGGAAAAGCAGGGCTGCTCTGCTTAGACTGCAGGTAGTCTGGCCTGAAGATGCTTGTGCACTGGTGATGCCCTCGATGTGCACCGGTGTAGCCGAGATCAGAATTAGACCCTGCGTGGCTGTAGAAGAAGTGGGGGTGGCTTCCTCAGCCGCTGCACGGTGCTGGTGCTGCGGCAGGGACAGGGGATGGTGCACAGGGCTAAGGGTGACCAAGGGGGAGAGCCGTGCCGGGGGCCGCGCTGGCCACGGCTGGGCTCCGTTTCCAGCCGGCTAATGCTTTTCATGCGGATGCCGTTTGCCTTCGGCTGCCAGGCAGATGGCAACTTGCGTTACAGGTTATCGAACTGAGCAGTGGGAGTCAAAACAAAATTATCGCTTTACTCCTCCACACTAATGAGAAGTGCGTCACCCAGTTGTTTCGGCACAGGAGGAGTTTGGTTTATGCTTGCTTTGGATCTGGTCACTGTTGCAAGAAAAGAAATAAATCAGAAAACCTGTGCCAGCGGCCTGTACTGCTCCGGTAAATTCCTTCCGCCCACGTCTCCCGCTCCTTGCCTGTTCCTGTCTGTAGGGGAGGCTTGACAATAAGGAGAAAATTATCAAGTTTGTGTCAACGTCATGGTCAAAGCCCCTGCACCCCAGCCTCCTTCCACGAGCACCGGAGGGACAGGGCTCGCAGCGCACCCCCTCCTCGCCGCCGCTTCGCTGCGAGGTCGGTGCACGGCAGATCTGCCTCCGCACCCCCCGCTTCAAACAGCAGCAGCTCTTCTACAGAAACAGCGTTTCTGGCCTCACGTTTCTTCCTGTGTTTTTCTCGTGAAAACAATAACAAGGTATTGATCTACCTTGTTGAGACGATGAAGTGTCTTTAATTAGTTCATTAGTCCTTAGCTCATCAAGACTGGGATGAACGCTCCACTGAGTCCTGGTTAATCACAGGAGCAGACGACTTCAAAACACTTAGAGGATGCGCATGGAACTGAGGGCTGGAGGTGGTGGGGTCCTGGGCCAGGGATGAACCCCGGGTTTGTTTGAAAATTATGATTTTTATCCATGGAGTGAAACCCTGTGCTTGATGAACCGGGCCTTAGAGGTCTGTGTGAGGGAGAAGGAAACTTCAGGGTGTAAATTTGAAGGGCTGAAAGGGTCTTTCAGTGAGCATGGGGCAATGTATTCCCAAGGCTGCCGGCAAGTTTGGTCCAGGAAGAAGGTGTTTCTGGTTTTAAGTCAGCATTTAAAAGTAAATATGCAAATAGGAGGACTATAAAATTACAATGTAATTAAATTTTTTGTTGTTGTTAAAGGGACAGTCAGCATGTAACTTCCAGAGAATCAACAGAAAATTGTCACTACAAAATACACGAGACCTGCACTGAAACACCAGTACAATCTCCGAGCGGTAGCACAGGTCAAATCAGAGCAATGGCTGCAGCACTGCCCGGGCTGCAATGCCCCTGCCCAGAAGGGTCTGGGCTTTTCCGGCCACCTGCCCGCAGCTCCTTCCCCGCTCCACCATGGCATTGCCATCNCAAAATACACGAGACCTGCACTGAGACACCAGTATTGCCATTGGAACTGCGTTCCTGCCAGCGTGACAGCACGTGGCCGCAAGGCTGGTCCTACTGCTGCCGGACTGCACTCTAGAAATTAATTTCCAACCCCGTGATGCATTTGCGGTTTGCAGCTCAATCTAATCGCTGGGAGCAGAAGCAAATAAATTGCAGGTAGGGTCAGGGGGGTTAAAGTTTAATGGTGACATAGTGCTCCACTGCCTTGACCCCAGGTTTAAATTAGAGCCATAATCCAGCAGGTGTATGCTAATCAAAGGGCGACGGGGAGAATTTTGATCAAAGATGCTCCTCTGAGCGCATCCCTCCTGTTTCAGCACGGATAATGCAGCAGAGAGCCCAGCTCCGTCCCAGGGGCAGATCCCTGCTGGGAGGGTGCGGCGTGCAGGGCTCCGCACGGACACCCGGGCTCCCGTCTGTCTCCTAACCCGGCACACCGGCCGTGCCGCACGGCCAGGGCGCGGTGCCCTGGTGCTCAGCCGGGTTGCACAACCACCACTTCGTGCTGCCTGCGCCGCCCGGGACGCTCACGGCAACAGCACAAAGCTACTGCCCTTCTGATCCCACCTTTCCTCCCGTTGCTTCCCGGAGGAACAAAGCTCTATTAAAAAGTGTCATCTGAATGTCCACAAACCATGGAGAGAGACTGGAAATGTGTTATCTCCCGGAACCTGATACAAATAAGGATTTGGCTGTTTGGTGCCACTTTGAGATAATTGTTTCAAAACATCTGCATGTAGGAGACACTTTAAAACAACTTTAGAATCAATAGCTATTTTAATTTGCAACTTGCAGCTTGCTTTGACAAATAACCCAAAAAAGGAAGATAAATAATATGGTTTCAATTATATTTCTGTACAATATTTATCTTATTTTGTGTTGTGTGCTGCTGAGCTAATTCAATTTGCTGCTGCCAGCCCATGCTTGTTCCCCTTTCACTTGTAATATATAACTTTATGAAGAGGGACTAAATCTTCCTGTGTGAATGGCACTTTATCCTTGAATGCGAATGTTTCTGGAAAATAAAACAAAACAAAAAACCAACAATACTCTGCGTAAAACTAATAAAAGCCACACAGCTGAGCTATTTTTCAGTAGGGACAAGTGACAGACGATGGAGGGAAAGCAGGTAGAAAGCATCCAAACCCCCCCCGAGACTTCTGGCTCCACAGCTGGGAACCAGGATCCCCTTTGCCTGACCACGGCATTCCCTGGAGTTTCCAGGGCAGACGGGATGGCGGGACATCGGTCCCCGCTGCCGCCCCGGAGGACGCAGAGCCCGGCTGGGTCACACTGAACTACTTGGTGTAACACTGGCACAAAAGGTGGTTCCTAGCCCTACAAGATAAAGATTTAAATTGATTTTGGAGCCCAGGGATGGAAATTTCAAGTTGTATTTACCTAAAGATGAAGACAGAAGCTCACTGGGACGTTCCAACGTGCCGGGCGAGGTTAACTGAGCGCTATAGGTGCCCACCCCGTCAGAAGGACTCGCCCGGTGCTGACACAAGAACAGCAATGCTGCTGCATCGGCATCGGCGCTGGCAGAGCTCTGGGCAGGATTTTCTCCCTTGGTGGGCACTGTAGCTCCCTCCGAAAGGCAGCGAGGGGCCCGTGCAGTACAGAGCCCGCGGCACACACAACCCACACCATAACCCCCGCGCCGGAGCAGGACACGCTGCGTGGACAGACCCCAGAACTTCTACTCTGGTGCTCACTTACTGACATTTCTTTAACTTTTGCGTTCTGTAATTCATTCTCATGAGGTGCTGTTGGAGCTATTTCTGCTCCTATCCCAATGCCTTTTAATTTCTTTTTCTCTAAATTGCTGCCTCTGGAGGTGAAAAACAAGCCATGAGCACTTGCTTCACGTGTCAAGGGAAAATGTCAGTCAGCTTCCGCCTGTGGGCACCCGCGCTGGTGCCAGTCATCTTAAACCCTACCAGTGCAACCAGAAAGGCTTCTGGGAAAAAATAAAGAAATAGAGAGGAGGCCATTCAGCTAAAGGTTGGGAATTGTTTGCAGCAAACTGACAGATGTTTATGGTTCATAAGTACATTCCCAAAAGGACAATGTCAGTGGCTTGAAAAAATGGAAGGGATGAAAGATGGAAGAACTGATTTAACAGCTGTGCTTTTCTTGAAAATGTTTTCTCTTCGGAATATCAGGGAAGTTGACATTTTCACAAGGCAGGAGAAGTGAGATTCACGGCTAATTGTGGTCTTGATGGTGAAACAAAGCAGGGGATCCAAAGGGAAGCTTTGCCGGCTGCAACATCTCCTCCATAGCTTCTCCACCACCTGCAACACTCACAGTAAGAAAAATATGGGCCCACGACAACTTTGGCCCCTTGGTTTGTTTCACACATTGCTTAAAAACTGATGGCTTTACAGCCTGTCCTTTGTCTCAGCCCCGCACACAAGCTGGAGGGGGAGAACACCGCTGCTTCGGAAATGCCACGTCGGGAGAGAAACCCACCGCCAAATCCTGACATTTCCCTCCGCCTCCCTCCTCTCTGGTCTGCTGACAGCCAGTCCTGCTGGTTCGCAGACTCTCCCATGCAAACAGTTCGGGTTACAAGTGTTTGATTATTTTTTAATTTTCCACTAAACTGGCACTGCTCTAGCGCAAATGTCACGTAACAGGCAATTGCAGGAGCTGTGCAAGCAGAAAGCGAAACAGCAATAAAGCAGCCTGCTTACTATTCTCTCACACTTCAGAGTTATAAGATCCACATTGCACTTTCCTTCATTTCAGCCTGCTTGGTGTTAATTTTAGCAACTAAACCTTCTATTTTAGAGCTGAAAATGCAGCTGATAACATGGTTAACAACTGTTGCTGTGGGCTCCCTTGGCAGCGAGGCATTAGCGTCCTCACTAGCATATTGGCATTCAGCTGCACTTCCAGGTTTCGGTCTCACAGCTCCTCCCAAAAATGTGGTTGGTGCTGCAGAAGCAATGGTCACCACCACCGCCCTACACTCCACGCTGGTCCGACTGGCTTATTAGACAAAGGCTGGGGTATTTTTGCCACTGATAACATCAGCTCTTCGGTGATGGATGAGCCTGTAAGCTATTCCTGTGTCTCCATTATTCATCTCTACTGTATGCTGCCAAAGAGCACAAGGTGCTCAATCCACCGTGCTGGCAGGTTACGTTTTCAGGAGCAGGGAGCTGTACGTAGGGAGTACAGCGAGTACACACAAGGCACCTTCGCTCTCTTAGCTGGTGCTTGGTGCTCTCCCATCTCGCAAAGTCTTCTCCTCTGTCCAACAGATCAGGCTGGGGCTCCTCACAGAGCCTCCCCGTGCCCCTGGCCAGAAGTGATGCTCCAGCTTCGGCACGCTCTGAGGCTTTATAGCTACAACAGCTTCCAAGGCAGAATGCTAAAGTTTGGGGGATCCCCAGCTCCAGACCTGCACAAACACCCAGCAGCTGCACGGCACAAGCGTGTCTCCTCAATCAGGCCAGAGGTGTAAAGCCGTGCACCCCAAACTGGGTTTCAGTGAAGAGGGCACAAAAGAAGATTGTACGGATCTCTGGTACACGGCAATGCCAGGAATCCCAGATTAGCCAAGAGCAGAATCAGCTGAAGATGTTGAGTTTTTCTTTATTTTTATTTTCAAAGTAATAAACGCTGTAATTAACCATAGCTTAATAAGTCATCAATCTTGTGTAAAAAAACCCAAATAATGAACTAATTAACTAGGACACATTCTCCCAATGCAGACAATCAATGCCTTATCTTAATGTAGGGGTATCTCTGGAGGGGAAGGAAGGAGGTTGGAAACAATTAAAGAAACTAAATATTGAGAGAGAGAATGCTGCTTGGTTTTCCCCCCAAAAGGAAACAGATTGAGAGACAAACTCCAACGTCTGAAACCCAGTACACTTATTTCCCATTTTATTAAGAGACAATATTGACTAGGAACTACCCTTAGTAACAGGTTTATATTTAACTAAGACAATAAGAACCAGAAGGCTAGCAAACCCCCTTTTAATTATCCTCCTTCGCCTCTCCGCCAAGTTTAAAGAAATGTAAATCTGGCATTAGAGTCAGTGCCTTGGAAAAGAGTGAGTCTGCATTCGTATGCAATTTCAGAACGTGTCCTCCTAATCTTCCTGTCTCACACATTTATTCCAGTGATTCCCTTTGCTTCCTCTTGTCAGCCTGAAGTTAATTCAAGTCATTTTATACTCTAAAAGCAAGTCTTTTCTAGTATGTTTAAAATACAGTTCGAGTCTCTCCCAGTTCAATAGTCACTTGGGTTGTAAGCAACTGCTCAAGCAATTGCTGCACCTTCCCTCAAGAATATTACATTCTCTGCTGCTCACAACAAAAACATCATGAGTGTTAATATTGCTGTCCTGGTGACTGACAGCTGCTGCAAATACGGCTGATATAAATTACTGCACTTTGGAAGCTGTGCAAAGCTTTGAAGGTAGCGGGGTGATCTGTTACATCCACCTGGGGAAAGCTGGGCACTGAGAGGCATCCACCAATTTCATCACAAGAGTGCTCAGAAAGCCTTAGATAAACTCAGTCCCTTTTAAAAGCCCTGCTTGGAGATGAAGTGTATCATCTTCTGTGCTGAGAACCCTGAGGTTCTCAGCAGAAAGAGCCTCCTCCATCCCTTCTGCCAGGACTTCATGGCAGACAACGACCAAAGAGGAGGGGAAGGGGTCTGTCTTAGCAGCAGTTGGTCCCCAAAGGAACAAAAAGACTCCCACGTGTTGCCCTGGTGTCCACAACACAGCCGCACAGATGTTCAGGCAGGCTAGCACATCAGGTACCTCCTGGAGAGTGAGCCGAGCTGCAGGACGTTCAGGGAGTGCACACTCAGGACATCTGAGGGCACACTAGAAGCCAATGTCTGTATCAGGGACACCACTGGAGAACACACCTGTGTTTATTCCCTTCTGTTCCAGGGTAACATTTCTTGCTTCAGATCTGCAGGTATGAGATGGGCTCAACACATGGCGTGGCACAGCAAATCTGTGATGCACACTGTGGGGGAAATCAGAGCAGCTGTGCAGGATACTTTCCCATGAGCATCACCACTTGAGGAGCCTTCTAGGAAACCTTCTTTGTTTCATCTGTTACATTCAAGTCCCATTCCTTTACCAAACCACCCAGCGAGGCTCCCTGAATCAGCTGGAGGAAGGAGTTCTGTGTAAATGCACATGCCAATGGGTGGGCATAACCTTGGCTGAGTAACGGTCTTGCACCGTATCTCTAAAGGGCTCAAAAGCTATGTCAAGGAATGAAAACCGTGGTGGAGCTAGTGCAAGAATTAAATCAAACAGATGGAAGTGTGGGAGTAGAGTTTGGGCCAAGAAAGGCCAATTTCAAACCATATTTTTAATTAAATTGGGGAAGTTTTTAACTGATAAAAACATCTTTAGTTGGATTTAATGGCATTTAGCTGCTTTAATTGGGATGTCTATATTTGGAGTTTGCAGACAGAAACAGATAATAAGGCAACAAAAACAGATCACAGGGGCTTAAAATCCTGGCATTTGCATAACCCAATTGTTCACATTATGAAATGGAAACCCTGTTATCAGCTTGCATAAAACAGCTTGTTTTGGTAGATTGCAAATACTGTGTTTAATTAACCAAGCTTCAGGGACAGTGAATCTTATTGTTACAAGATAGAACTCAGTGGAAATAAAGGCATTTTCATTTAAATAAAACAAAAGGGGATGTTTATCAGGATGTTACTTAATTGTCAGCATTGCTAAAGAGTTTTGTTTCTGCTATAATTTATGAACTGGAATTGATCAGTGAAGCAGGGAACCAGACGCCTTTGTCCTGTACAATTAAAGCTCCGTCATCTTAAATCCAGGCATTAATGATGCCAGCAGCTAAGAGGAAAAGACAAAAAAATCTGCAAGTCCACTAGAAATCCTGGTTATGAATGAAATCCCATTTTACCCAATTAGCCCTCTCAAAGCATCTCTATCTTGGTAATATCTACCCCTGGCACTTCCAGAAAGTCCATGACAACACCACCAAGGTCCTAGCATGTTCCTCACCAAAGAGCTGAGGAGGATAAAGCTGGGCAAGTATAAGGGTTCATGCCATCAATACATTCTTTGACACCTCCTCCCTCAGCATTCAAGCCGGAGATCTTTATCTGAAAAGCCAGGAACTGTCCACAGAGTAAGATGGAAAACAACTGAGCTGCTGGGGAGGAAATGATTAGGTTTTCCTTGCAGAAAACACTGCTGGGAATGGAAAACATTCTTGTTTTGAGTTTGAGACACAATAAACCCTAAACATTTCTGTATCTAGATGTATTTTTGCTAACATTTCCAGTATGTCAGAAAACATTTTTGTCACTAAAGGGAAAAAAAAATAATCAAGCATCACCAGAAATACTGTTTGCCATTTTGCAGCCTCCCTGGGAGCCGGCCCCAGGAGCAGTGCCAGAGACCACACCTGGCAGCAGCTGTGCCACGCAGGCATGGCAGGAACAGCCTCTGGCAGGGAGCGTGCCGAGGTTTAAGAAATGCAAAAGGGAGGAAAAAGGATGCTGTGCAGACAGAGGACAGGCCCTGTCCACGTTACCACCAATGCAAAGTACAACTCACAGGATATTTCTCTGAAACATGTAATTGTATTTGAAAGGACACAAAAGCTGCAGTTGCTGAGCTGCTTCCAGGAACAAAACATATTCCATGGCCTGAAACAGTCTTATTTATACGCTGTGTTTTTCTGTGATTGCTTGAACATGCTTATCACATTGGTCTTCTCACAGTACAGCACCACTGAATTCCTGTTCAGAAATGACAATGTGCAACATGAGATTTCTGACCACAGTGAAACCCCTCACCAAAATACCTGGAGGCAGCAGGGGAGAGTCTGCATAGGAGTTTAGCAAAAGGCAGAAGCTGCTGGTGAACCCAGTAAAGCATATTATCAAAAAAATGTGCTGGAGTAATCAGAGAGGAGAGCAGATGCTGCTGGCAATAAAAGCCTATGCGAAATCCAGCTGAGAAGCCTACTGTGAGACCTACAGGGGCAAATTTCCCTGTGGTAGGACAAAAGAGACCCAGCAAGTGAATAGCAGAAAAATCTATTGCAAGGTGCCCATTATCAAGCAGCAGTGAAGCTGCAAAAAAAAAAAAGAGAGAATTGAATTCAAGGAGGGAAGGGAAGCAGGCACCCTGTGGACACAATTACAGAGACATTTCAGAAATTGCTGGGTGTGTAAATGCAGCAAGAGCAGATGGGAGAGGTCTGAGGATGAAAGGGTAGAAGTGGTCTCCCCCCATGTGCCAAGGAAACACCCAGCTGCTGCCTCTGCCAGGGCCAGCTCCCACACACTGCCCGGTCCCATCAGCACACGCAGCCCCTCCTGCGTTTGTGCAGGTCCCCCACACCCCGACTCCACAGCACAGGGTGGTCCTTCCCTCTCAGCAGCACATGGGGGACCCCATTTCCTGTGGCCCTGTTCCCCACGGCTGCTGTTCTCTCCCTGCACAGCCTCTCCTTTGCCCGTGACCCTTGGGCTGCCTCTGGTTCTCAGTCATGGAGGTGGAATTGCTCCTTTGGTCCCACAGCCCATGTCACAGCCCTCACCCTGTGCCAGAAACTTCACTTTGCAGGTGAGGGATGGTACAAACTCCGCAAAGCCCAGTGCCCCTCGCATGCCCAGGGTGTGAATTTCCAAAGGGGCTGATCTTTCAGTGTAAGCGCCAGGCTCTGTTGCTTGGATGGATTAGCTCGCTCGAGGCTAAGCCTCACACAAAAAATGCTGGGCTTTCCTGCAGCTGCACACAGGCAGCACCTTGCACACAGTGCCTGGATCAGCTGGGCCCAGGATCGACACCAACACAGCCCCTGACTTCTTGTTACAAGCTGCAATCTCTGTCCCCGGCGAGGAGCAGCCCAGCAGCGGGGCATGCCCGGGGCTGCCCGAACAGGAGCCCATCACCTTGGGAACCTGCCCAGCCTCGCGCTACCCCAGCCCCGGAGCCTCACAGGGAAACTTCCCAGCAGCCAGGCTGCTCTTAGAAAAGGTGAACCTGGTACTTGAAAGGCACCAAATCCTTTAATCCCTGCAGCCACTTTAACCCTTGGCCTCCTGAGCCTCGCTGAAGGATCTGAAAGCTTGCTGAAATCCCAAAGTATCACAAGGATCATTGTACATCCTTAAATAAACCTCCTTTCTTTACCTCTCTCCCTTTGTGAGGATTTATGCTCCGTGAGAGGCACAGCTGCTCCTACAGAAATGGCTTGAGGTTTGAAAAACCCCTTGTGGTTTTTCCTTCTTTCCCCTCAAGGGTTAACAATCCTCTGGAGAGTGCAGAGCAGCCCGTCTATCCACTTTGGTAATTGAAATCAATTTCTCTGCCTTATCTTTAGGAAACCTATATAGTCAAGACACTAATCTGCTGGCTGTGGCATCTTTTAAATGAAAACCTATTTTAAAAAAATAGGTTTCCCTGCCTACTGATGTTTGTTCATTCAGCTTCCAAGCAGAGAGACAAACTCTGGGCCCCAGACTTTTGGGAGCAAGCACCCACTGCTGGTCAGCCCTTGGGCTCCTGGGCAGGAACAGGGGTGAGCTCCCTTCCCCTCTCCCAAGCCTGGCACTGACTTCCCTGGCAAGGCAGGGGCTGTCATCCTGCTGTGCCTGGCACAGCGATGGAAGGGACCCCTCTGCCTACTCATGGACTGGGGAGCTCATGCGCTGGCTAAGGGGACATCTGGTGAGGAAGATGGATGCCAAAGACCCCCAGACTGAGAGGGGAGCTGGGAGAGGGGCTTTTGGGCAGATATCTCCTTGGTGCAGCTCCTCCTGCGCTTATTCCCAGCCCCTGTTCCCCTGACTCCTGTCACACCATGCTACTGCAGAGGGGTCCCAAACCCGGGATACCAGCTGGGCACACTGATACAGGCACAGCTGCAGTCAGGGATGAAGGCACTGTACCCCCACCAGCCTGCTGCCTCCCTTCACAAGCCTTCCCTCTCAAATGTTCAGTTACCTAAAATGAAGCCTGCAGAGAAAAAGCAGATCCAAACCATGTTCTCTGCTAATCCTGGTCACTGGGAGTCCAGCCAAGCCAATAGATTTCTAATTTGCAGTCAATTGGGCTTGAAATCCCTGTAGTTTTGATTGCAATTACACAGATCAAGTAATCAATAGGCAATCATACCACCCTGACCCTAAAAAAAAGGGAAATAAAAGCCTACAAGCACACCTCTGGTTCCTTGGCAGGAAGGCAGGGTGAGCAGGGCAGGACGGTGCTCAGCAGCAGTGCGTGCAAGGTGCAAGGCTGCCCACCCAGGTTTGCTCAGGGCAGGCTGTCCCGTATTTTCAGTGGGTGCCCATGGGGGAAGGGGAAGCCACAGAACAGGGGGTGAAAAAAACAAGCACAGAAACTCACGGCCAGGAGATCTGAAGCTGGGACTCACACATGAAGCATAGACAGAATGGACCTGAGTTGTGACTGACCCAACAGAAATACATGGTCCTCCCCAGATGTCTGTGCACTGCTGTCTACAGGAAGAATCAGCACAGCTCTCTAGCAAGAAACATGCATTCACCAAAAGTTAACAAGTTGTACTTTCCTTCAAACTAAGTGCCCTTCTTGAGCAAGACAATATAATTAAATGAGGCACATTAATATCATGAGATAAGCATCACTGACCACATTTATGACAATATAAAGGAATTTGCAGAGAAAAAAGAACTTATACCCTATAAATCAAAGCATTTTGGTGCATAAAATTTGGGAACACAAGTCTATGAATTGTAATAGAGCATGACAAAGTCTCATCAACAGAAGTAAATATTAAGCCCCCAATGACAAACAGATACCAAGCATCCTATCTGAATGTTTTTTCAACACAAATTTAAAGCAGTTCCCTGATTCTTATTCTCTTAATCAAGGTAATTTGCTCTAAGTGTTCCTTGCAGCTGAGAAATTACAATTGCTCCTTTAATATTCTGATAATACAAAACAGCAATTTTTTTTACATCTGATACTAATCATTGTGTGCTCCTCTGAGGGTGGAATCTTCTTTGGGTGAGAAAGAGCTTGGTGAGAGACTAATGTGCACATCAGAAAATTAAATGTATGACAGGGATTTGACTGGGTAAGGGTAGAGGAGGGAATGGCCATTTCACTGGCCTGGCTTCCCCATCCAATTATTCATTATGTTAAATTGCCATTATATTCCTTTCAGCTCCCTGAGAAGTCAATATAACATAATGAAGTTATCACAAGATGAAGCTTTGCTGAGCTAATTTGGTGATGGTAATATAAAGCAGACCTGGGTAAAGGTTGGGAAAGACAGCTTTGTTTGCAGAAGTGAACATGAAGATAGTTGGGGTTATTCAAGACAGGTAGTAGTTTCTTCCACCATCCTTGCCCTTTCAGACAAGATTTTATCTTTTGATTGCCAAAAATGTCAAAAAGTTTCAATACTCAATGTCACAGCAACAGGAATCTGAAAGGTTAATATAAATATAGGCTGCTCTTGCCTCTGACCACTCAGTGCTGTCAAACAGAAAAGCTTCCTTCATTTCTCCAGCATTTCAATAAAGTTTCGTAGCAAAGCCTGATACACACGTGTTCTTTCTCAGCAGATGTGGTACCAAAGGAATAAGAATGCTGTGCTCATCATCAACAAATAACCCTTCTTGAGTACATCTGAGCTTATTTTCCTCAAACACTGCTGACAAGTGATGCATGAGAGGGTACCAGGAAGGAAGGAGACAGTGCCTGTCATGTAGCAATTGCTCAGTACTTACAGTCTACAATAATTTGGAGATCCATCTGCACACATCTCACTAACTACATCTGACATTGGAAACACCTATAGTTTTTGATGGCAAACTCCATTTTGAATACAGGGCATATTTTCTGGCTTCATGATGAACTGCACCCACAAGCATGTTTCAGCCACAGATCTCCTCCCTCCTGCTCACAGGACACTGCTGCACTCGGGGCCAGACGCAGCCCTCCTTACAACACTGATCCTTGTTCCACACAGCTGGGGCCACCACTTCCAAAGCTGCCATTTGTAGCCACACAATTTTGGCAGCCATTTATCAACACCCTTTTGGAACAAGAGGTAACTTGGAGCTGCATCGATCAATTAATTTATTCTGCTCCTTGTAGGAATATGTATCCTGTCAACCAGTTCTTTAGGTTACAATTGTTCCTCCATTAATCTTAAGCATATCAAACTGAGCACAGGCTCATTGTTAGAGGGAATAATGGAGAACATTGCAGGGAACACTACCACATGCAGGAATGCCCCCTCAGCTATTAGTCACTTTGCATTAACGGGCACTGCATTAATTGCTCACTAAAGGAGTGGCTGCAAAATACAAAGGGCGTAACATCGGCTGCTGATGTTGGAGACTGACAGAAAGCAAGAGGGTACCAGACGAAACTAAACATATTTCACTGCAGCTTGGGTAGCGAGTGGCTTCAGGGCTGCATCCTCATGGGGTGCTTTCACACTGCCGCTGTTGGGGAGCAGAGCAGCAAGGCTGCTCCAGCAGGCACAGCGGCAGGTCCCGGGGGACGCCAGGCACATGCTCCCCAGGGCTGGGAGTAATGGGGAAACTGCAGAGCCCAGGAAGGATGAGCAGTTGAGTGAAGAGTGAACGAGGACAAAAAACTTCCAGACTGGAATTTCAGACCACAGATCACTCTAGCTGAGGATCCCCACTCCGCATGGCCTCTGGTATTTAGCTCTACACACAAGCACCACTAGTGCAATTTTGTCTGCCCACTCTTTACCAACTCACAGAGGGAGGATGGTGGGTTTTATTTTGGGTTTTGCTACAAGAATTAACAGAATGAAAGTCAAGGAGCAAGGTGGGCTGATCTGTAAATATCTGGCATTTTTACTCCTGTCTCAAAGCACCATAATAAACCACTCGGAATGCAAACCTGACTTGAAATGAATCACTGAGTACTTCACAGGGCAGGTAATTGAAAGAGGACACTATGGGATCCGGATACAAAGAGAACAGTTGTTCCTTCAGCATTTCTACCCCTTTTCCTTCCCCCTCAAATTTCAATAGGCCATGTCTAATTATTGACTGGCACATATTCCCCCATCACACTGGGTTATTATCAGACCATAGCACGTGTGTCAGTCCACAGAATTAGCAGCTATAATTGGACCCTTTTAACAAGGTACACAACACATTTTAAATTAAATTGCATTCCATAAATCAGGTTAACCTTTTCAACATTGCTCTAAGAAAATTAATTACTCATATCTAAGCACATGACCTTTTCCACAGTGCTTGGGATTAGCTTCCACATTTCTTTTATTTTCCCTTCTTTCTGCCCCTCCCTCCCCCAGCCCAGCCTTCTTTCTTCACTTAAAAACATCAGAACCCAAACAGCATCAAGGCTGAACACATCACTCCAGCTCTCACTCACAGCTTCAACCAAGTGCAACTGAATTGCTGCTCTCTTTTCCAGTTCTCCTCTTCTAGGAGAGCAGCCCCTCCTCCCCATCCCCTCTGGCACATGAACCCAGGGCTGCCCAGGTGCCCACACTCAGCATCTGACTCTTGCCCTTGGTTTGATGTTTGCTTGAAACACCTGGGAGTCCTGTGACTTCTCCATTTCCATCACCAGCAGCTGGCAATGCTTCTGCCTTTCTGGCCCTCAGAATCATAAATAAAGCATGGCTGAGTGCCCTAAAAGCTCAGAAGGGAGAAAAAGCAAGAAAAAAAAAGCAAGCTTTATTATGTTAAATTTGCTGGAACTTTCCACAACAGTTCTGCAGGGTTCATGGAAATAAATGTCAGCAGCAGAGTCCCAGTACCAGGTTGGAAACATCAGGAGAAAAAGACTCCTATTGAAGCCAGCATCAAAGCAAGGAGGGCAACCTTAAACAAAATCAGGTGGGAAAACCACAAACAGCTAGAGTCTCATCTCTCCCCACCTGATCCTCCTTGTAGCTTCCACATAATTCATGTTTTATGAGCTGTCTTATGCCTTCTATGGTAAGTTCAAAAACAGGATTAGCAACATCTACAAGTGACAAAACTCAGTTCTAATTGAGAGAATTAGAGCAGAAAAGGCTTTGTTGCTCCTGTACAAGGGAACAGAGGAAGCCCAGGGTGTCTGCAGCAGTTTTCCATCTCCAGCAGCTCTGTCTGCCCCAGTAACCCACCTGTACCCAGCCTGTCACAGCCATCCCTGGGAGCACAGCACCCTGTATCAGCTCCAGGACCTTTAGTGAGAGAAACACAACAAGTGAGCACTGCAGGGTGAGCAAGCATTAAGATTTCTTCCTAGAGTCCCTTCTGAAGCAAGCTCTCAATTTTTTGGTCACATTTCCTATGGTAGCATTGTATTTGTAATTTGCTATTAACTCAGGCTACATTATAGACTTTTTTCCTGAGCAAATCCTTCAGCAACAGAGAAAAAATAATTGGGACTAGAAACATTGCCCAGACAGCAACATTTACATTGATACAAGACATCGCTAGCTTTCAAAAGTCAACAACTCCTAGAGTAAGTTTTGCTTTGCAGCCATACCCACTGTTTTTTCTTGTTAAAACAGGCTTAGCAACACAATGCTCTCTCCTGCAATGTTCTCCAAGCCTGGGTAGCTTCAGTGAAGCAAGACCCAACAACTTTAAACACACACGAGGAGCAAACACAGCAGGAGAGATCCCCACTCACCGCAGCACCTAGTGAAAGCTGCTCTTTTGAGCTCCTCATTGCTCACTCTGAGGCACTTACTACAGCAGCCCCACACCCAGGGCTGCCCGCCCGGTGCAGGGCGGCCCGCGCCCGCCCCCACCCCAGAACTGCCTCCTGCTGCTGGCAGGGGGTGGGCAGCGCGTGGGCAGTTATAGGGCAGCAGCGGCACGGCCCGCCCCGTCCTGAGGCGATAAATGGCGTCCTGCCCCAGCCGGAGAGTGCTTTGGCATGGGGGAAAGGTGCTGCCTGAGCCCCCCCAAGGAGCAGTACAAGACTTCTGAGGCCCCTTTCCCGTGCAGGCAGAGCCTGCCCGGAGCTGCTCCTAAGCTGGACCGAGTAGAGCACAGCAGGTGGGAGTGCATGAGAGTGCTGGTGGTCTTCATCTTCCTGCCTGCAGCTGGAGCCTGTCTGCATCCAGCCTCACCCTGCCCTGCAGCTCTGCCTCTACCATGGCTTCTCCCAGCTGCCCTGGGGCTCTCTCTGCTGTTTACTTTCTCTGGGATGGATCCTGCATTGATGCTGGCTTGTGCTCTGGGCTTGAAACTGTGCAGGTGCCATTGCTACAGCCTTCCCTGTGCTCTGGGCTGACCGTGGCTGTTGTCCTGCTGCTGCAGTGCCTCATGCTCTGGGGTCACTGGTGCTGCCCCACTGCTGCAGCACCTCACTGGTGATGGCGTGACAGGCTGTGACCCTGCTGGTGTGGGACTCCCTCAGTACCTTTTCTGTGAAGAATCCACTATCCCTGCTGCACCCTGACTGGCATGACTGATGGTGCACCGTAGGGCTCTTCCCCAGAGATCTGGGGCCTGAAGCCAAGCTTGCTGGGGCAGCCATTGCCAGGCTGACAGGCCTGGGCAGCCAGCTGCTGGGAGCCCCCGCCAGAGGGGAGGCTGCTGCGTGCCGGCCCCTTGCTGCCGTATGCTGGCCCATGCTGCTGAAGGAGTACACTGGGATGCGTTGCCTGTCTCCAAAAGGTAGGACATTGCGCAGCTCGGTTCCTGTGCGGTGAGGGGCTAAAGGTATGAGCAAGGTGGGAATTTAGCAGAGGATGCGGGACGGTCTGGTGCCTCAGGGCTGAAGGCAGCAAAGTTTGTGCTTGAAGTAAGGTGCTGGTTTTTTACCAGGGAGAGGCACTGAGCCTCAGAGTGGCTTCCCTGGGGATGTGTTAAACTCTCTGTTGGCTGGAGACCTTGAGTTCATGGCTGTATGTCTTCCTAAATGCTGTGCCCCTGTGAGGGGGCACAGGTGCATGGTTTGGTGTGTGTTGTGGCAGGACTGGAGAAGAGTGGTGTCTTCACGGGCTATAGCAGAGGTTTAATAGAAGTTGTTGAGCAAACTGCTATTTGATGCAATAAGTATTGGTAGATACTGCTTGGCTTTTAACACGGTCTGTGTATATGAAACTTACAAACTGAGTGGTGTGGTGTTGCACATGTGCTCAGTGCAGAAACCTGCAAGGAGTGGGCTGGTGGTTTTTAGATTGGCAGGAGCAAGCTGCCTTTGTGCTGGGTATTACAAGGTGATGATCTGCCTCGGGTGCTGAGGGGCAACTGCAAAATTCTGATAGCTTTTGCAATCCTACCAGCCAGTGATAAAAAAACTTGCCCATACATAGCAGCAATTAGGGTACCATATGTAGTCAGGTATGAATGGTCACTGCTTGTCCTTTCTGAAGATACCGGTTTTGGTGCTGGTCCTGAGTTCTGCTGAGAAGAGGATTAGGCTTTTGATGGGGGAAGCAATTGTTGTTCAGCCTAGGAATTTGTGAGAAAGATGGGTAGTGAGTGACTAAGTTCATGGGAAGAGGCATGTATTTATGGCTTGAGTTCATGTGGGTTTGGTATTCCCTGTGCTATTGGGAGACTGACATAAAGAACTGACAGCCCTCAAAGCAGGTACTTCAAGTTACTGAGTGCTGTGATAAACAGACTAAGGACATCCCTTTCTCTGTTCTGGGTGCATAGGCTGGGGGATCAACAATGTGCCTAAGGATGCGATGAAGTGGGTCAGACAGATGTTAAGAACAAAGTACTTTTGGGTTCTGGTACCTGCAGAAGCTGCAGCTTTTCAGTGTGTGCTGTACCTGTCATTTGCTGCGGGGGAAGACTCATTCCTCTTGGTCCTGTGGGCAGCAGACCCAGGTATCAGTGTTTCCTTACTGTGTGTTGTCTGCCTGGACCCACAGCAGTGGGGACCGGTGCTGTCAGGCCCTGTACAAATGGGTGAATGATGGAAGTCTCCTCAGGAGTTGAGAACATCTGTTCTGCTGTTTATTCCCTCAAATGGGATAATCTATGTAGTTTTACTATAGACTGTATTTCCCAGCTCTATTCATTTCTTTAAATTGCTCTGTAAGTTGCTGAAGTCATCAGCAGAAATGCTGGAGTCAGCTAGATTTTAAACATTTAAAATTATATAAGACCATTTTCTTTCAGAAAGAACCTTTAAAAATTTAATTATTCTTTTTCTTTTTCCTATTTCTCTTTCCTTTTCTTTTAATGATGGAGTTGTTGAAACCTCCCATTAAAAGTCCCATAAAATAAAACAGACAAAGAAATAAAAAAGCTTAGAGCAGAATGTGACAAAGATTTTCTTGAAAACATCAGGCATCTTGCTGCTGATCTATTGCCTTTTCTTACAGTGGAGAAGGAATGAATGAGGAGGAATGGGTTGCTTGGGGGTGGCTCCTGTGTTTTATGCTCAAGTTAATGCCTCATAACTAGCATTGCAGCATGATACCTACTCCTTGGAAACCAGATTCCCAGTGCTTTTTGTGGTGGAATATAAAAATCTTAATACCCTTGTTGCCTGCGGGAGGCGTGGCATAACCTAAGCACTATTAAGACAACTGTTGTAGGCTGTGTCAGACCCAAATATGCCTTCAAGGTGTGGGTGGTGTAGAGCAGAGGGCAGTAATGCAGGACTAAATCCTGGCCTCCTTAAGCTTCCCAGGAAGGCAGTCAAGCCTTGACACAAGCCTTGTGTCTACTACAGTTCCCCAGTTGGCTAGACTGTTTCAGATGGGTTGGTTTTGGGGTTCAAAGTTTGAGACATCAAAGGCAAAACGTACTAAGAGTTCATTTTAAATAAGGAAACCAACATAACTTGTAATGTGCTTAAGCTATGTGTTTGTGTTTTTATTTCTGTGTACCCAGACACACATTAAAAAGATTGAACATAATATGTTAATTGTTTACCTAATCCTTAATGAAGATTGCTATTTCCTCTTTAGAATTGCTGCTTGAAGTAAGATGTATTAAAGCTCTTTCTGACTTGTTGGTGTTGGGAGTAGGTGTTGCTCAGAGGCAGTCTCTCTCTTGGTGCCGTGAGTCTCCTAGCAGCACCGGCTCCTGTCACTGCTCTGCTCTTCAAAGGCAGCTCCCTCAAACCAAAATACAAGCAAAATTAAAATATAAGTCTCATCCAACTGCAGTGTCCTGCATCAGTGATCTAAGGATCACCTGGACACCTTGGCCAAAGACTGCAGGACTCAAGGATGTTTGTCTTGGGTATCTTTTCTTTTCTCCTTGCCTTGTACTTTGTTGGGTTTGGTCTTGCCAGGAGAATACTGTGGCCTGCTGTATGTGTGGTTGTATGGAAGACATTTTCTGGGCAAATGCCTCTACTAAATGCCTACTGGTTGTTTGTAATTGTTTCTATGAAAGAATTCAAGTTTTTACAGTTGTTCAGAAGACCTTGTTCTGCTGTTGGTTCTCTTCTCCATGGCAGAGCTGCAGTGTAGGTTTCCTGGCTACCTTGAGCTTCCTGTCACTTATGACAGTTTTTGTTGAAGTGATTGTGCATCAGCCCATCCATCCTTGCCCTCCAGTTGCAATTATACTTTGATGCCATTGAATTGCAAAGATCTGGGGAAAATGCTTTCAACATCTTTGATAGCAAAATGTGATACATCATTCAGTTCATTTGGGGCAGTGACTCCTCTGGCTTGCTCCAAGCATTAAATCAGACATTTTGATTGTGAGTGACAGAGCTATGAAATTGTCTAGTTTACCAGATTAACTAGAGTCCCTCAAAGCTAGCAGTTAATACATAAACAAAACCAGGATCCCCATCCATCTATTCATGACAAAGTGGTGCAGATGACTGAACAAAGAGTGTCAACTCAAAAACCCAAACCAGTATCAAGCATAATAGTGCAGATTTGCTTCTAACAGACTTATTTTGCCCTGAAGTTTCATTTGTCTCATTTCACTTATTCCAGATGTTGCTCCAGTAACTCATTCATTACAGCAAATCAAATAAACAAATGAAAAATTAAAGCTATTGTTATCCAGCTATTCCATCAGGGTGTCTTTTGCAGTTCTTTGCATATTTATAATGTTTCTTTGGGCTGCATGTCCAATTAGAACAGATGGCTGATAGGTTATACTGACTTACCTACTCCAGCAAACTGGGCAAGTGTCCATATCTTCAGCAAATGAAGTACTGCGTAGCGGGTATTGAAGGAAAAATAATACATTGTAGTCATTGAAAGCTATTTTCAATTGCTTATCGTGTTTTTTCTTGTGGTCTTTTTGCTTGTGCTGCTCATTATTCCTTCTGGAATTTAAATAGCACATTTTATGTATGAGAGTTAACGCCATTTGCTAGATAGAATTGATGTGTTCCCATCCCCTATATGCATGCGTATAGAGATGTAGACGTAGATATGAATGCAAGTCACTCTTGAAATATTCTGAATGCTGGAATATTTCTTTTCCTTCTTTATTTAATTTTGCTGTTTAGAGTGAAAGGAACACATTTAAATAATAAAATGAGCCACAATGTGCATTCTGCTCTATTCATGGAGTTTTTCTAATTTCAGTTCTTTCTGCAGAACTGCTATAAATACTTTTACATGAGAATGCCTGAGAAACAGGTCATAGCAAAAATTGCTAATACGTACATTTGATAGAAGTCCTTCCAAAGTTCTTTCAGATTGTTTCATAAAGCAAGTAATGTAATTCCATTAGGCTGGAATTTTCAAGAATACCTATTTGAGAATGGGAACCAGACGACAATTCCTCTGTTCCTTTTCACCCCCAGACATGTTCTGATCAGGGTCCGGATCTCTTACGAGACAGGTAAAAGACCCTGCAGGCTTGAGTCCTGTGAGAGCAGAGGCATCAGTAAAATGATTATATTTTCATAGGACAATTTGGTTTTTGAAACTACCACAATTTTGCAGATGCTGTTCTTCCAAGAAAAGCTTGCTACCTGGGCTTCTCCTGTGGAGTGCACCAGCACAGCTGTAACTTCTGTGTGAAGCAAAGGCAGAGTCCTTTTCACTTACAGAAAAGCCACGTGCGTCCTTCCTTAATACTTTGTTCTGTGCATAAATCTGCTTGATTGTCAGTATAAGAAACAGTGGGGGGGGGGGGAAAAGCTCTGCAGGCTGTTCAACTGGCAGCATTAACCAGGAAAGGCAGGAGCAGTAATTTATTGTATTGTGGACACAAGCATGTGTTTTTTCAGACAGCAAACTTGGCCGTTGCATGGGGTGGTGTATTTGTTTCACTGGCTTGAGAGCTGGCCAGCATGCTTGGGCTGCAGTGTCTGGCTGCTGTAGGTGGTCTTATCTTCTGCTACAGAGGTCTTCGATTTTTACACAGGTTATGAAGTTGTCCAAATCAGGTTGTATGTGTGACATGCTCTGTAGCACATGGTACCTTACCCCAAGGGATTCTGATCAACTGTCTGGAATATGCTGCAGGTCCTCACCGCTCAAGAGGCTTTATAAAGAAATGAGTGCTATGGAAACAACTGATTTCTGTAGAGGTGGGGGGAAAAGCTCCCCACATTTAAGTACTCCCTACAAAATGCGTGACAAAATAAAATTCTAACTGGCTTTGGCACTAAACTAAGTAGAATTTTTGGCTGGGACTGTGTAGAGGTTTTGGATTGCTGTGAACAGGCACACTGAAACTCCAGAGGTGGGTAGTACGCACTAATGTGGATCAAAGCACAATTTGTTGGCTGGATTTTGGCAAAAGAATTTGAATTTTGCAAAGCTCTGGGCTTTTAAGCTCTTCTCCCATGGCCTGGGAGCTGGAGAGAGACATGATATACAGTACAACTGAATCTGACTTTTTTGCCCAGAGCATTTTCAAGGAACTTCTGATAATCATCAGAATGTGTGGACACTTATTTAAACAGAAGAGAACTTTAAGATGTGAAAAGCTGTTTAGAAAAGTTCTTTTGAGGGGTGAAGGGACACACTATCTTAGACATAATAAAAATAGGCACTTTAGTTTTTGAAAATTCTTTGTGGTCTTCTAAATATTTTTCATTATAAGGGAATACATGGACATGGTTGAACCTGAGTAGAAAATATGGGCTGGGAGAAGCTATGTATGTATTTTCAGATGATACATTATGCAAAGAATCAAATGAAGCTTTAGTCTCTCATTAAGGTAATCTGTATATTTTATTTACACTAATATTAATCAACTGCTTTGATCTAAGATGGCTAAGGAAACAAATGTGCCTTGAGGTCTTCCAAAAGGATAATATGGCTGGCATGTATAAGGGCACTTGTATTTAGTAAATCTGGAAGCCTTGAATAAGGAAGAAAAGGGAAAACATAATGCAAACAGAATACAGTTAAAATGTATTGTGAGAGCATAAATAAACTGTTTGGAATGTGGGACCCTTTAAGCTGATGCAATAACCAGTAAAAGAAGCCAGCAGGAAAAAACTTGTAGTAGAAGAATAGAAAAATCAAAATAACGTTCAATTCCAGCACTAGTAACAGTAATACAAGAGTAAGCAATGCTTTTGTCCATGAGGCGGATCTCCTGGGATGGTGGTGACCTCCCTCAGGGATCAGGGATGAGGCTCCTGCAGCGTGTGGAGTTCTGCAGGGTGCCAGCTCGTCCATTCGGCATCTTCCCACACGTCTGCCATGCCTTTAGCAGGAGATCTTGTTGATTTGCACCAGGATGCCTCTTTGGTACATTCTTCTGGTCACCCAGTTGTACAGTGAGGTGCTCTGGCAACAGAGTGGGTAAAGACATTTGGTGTTTAATTACTGCTCTGCCTGCTGTTAATGCTTAATATACTTACAGCAATAAATGCAAGATGATCTATTTCTGCCAGGCTTCCAGTGTTTATCATTAATAGAGAATGAACTGACATAAAAGCTTAAGTATCTCTTTTCCCTCCTGTAGTGAGTAAAAACTGAATTTCCTTAACTAATAGAGTACTGTCACTGTAATCAGAATGAAGTTTCCAGTCTGTAGTTAAAGAAAATGACTTGCTCCATTTACTTCACATAGCAAAAAGCTGAACAGCTAGTGCTTTGTGTGTAAAGAAATGCTGCATTTTGGAGGCAGAGATGAAATTAGCATTCCAAAGGTAGCTGTTTAAGTGCAATCGATACATTGCAGGTGTTCAACAGATTTTGTGGATGGAGTGTTCCTTGTCTGAAGGTGAAATTGGCTGCCTTGCTTCTGCTCTTTGAAGGCTGATTCAGTTTGTTTGCTCTTATTTTATATTAAATAAGAGACCTGTGACCATCATATTAATACTTAGGACAAAAGCCCTTGGGTACTTTTATTTTTAGAGTAAATTATACTGACTCAAACTAGAGAAATTTTGAATTTTCCTGATGAAATAGGAATGTCAGCAGTGTAAGTCCATTTTACCATTTTCTCTATATCAAAGTCTGAGATCCAGCACCAGGATGGAATGCAGCAGATAGACTTGATCCTGGGTAAAGCACCGATGACGCATCTGTTTGGAGTAAGAAACATTTCTTATTGTGTTGGTACAGCATCACCTGCAGTTGTGATCTTGGCTGGGCCAATTCTTACTATAAGAAACCAGAATGCTCTGAGATGTGAATCTCAATCAGCTGGACAAAGCCAGGAAAAAACTGATCTTTCCCTACTTGGTCAAACCTTCCAGGGCTGTGTTTGCAAAGCAGCGAGAGTCCCAACTGGGGCTGGCACAAGTGCAGTGACCAGTGCTGGGGTCGAGGCAGAGGGATAGATGGTTTACCAGTGACTATTGGTAATCCTTGTAACTTGAGGCTGTCTTGTTTGGGCATTTGTGGCCTTATTTTCAAGGCCATTACCACTCTGTTAATGTAAATGGGTTTTAAAGAGAAAATGAAAACCAGATTTTCTCTGTAAATTTTAAAGATGGTCATGTAGATTTTTGGGGTCTGGTCTAGAGACCAGACTGCAGTCAAGGGAATTCTTCTCGTGATTTAACTGGATAGTGAGGAAGCCACTGAAGAAAAGGACAGAATTCAGCACAGCAGCAGAGAGCCCTCGAATATCTGGGCTCATGGTGGGCACTTCCCTGTGGATAAAGCTTTTAGTGAACTAGCAGAGCTGGTGGTGTTGGCTGGGTGGTTGCACCCACAGGGAAGGAAGAACAGACATTTTAGAGAATAGATGTGTTATTCCCAACCTGATAGTCTCTGTGGACCTGGAGAACAGAGAGCAATCTCATTGTAAAATATTCACAGGCAGCTGCTCTATAGCATTTATCCCAGTGTTACTTAAATCTTGAGCTAGTCTATAATTAAAGCATTTATGTTTCAGATGCTTAACAGGGTGTTTTAAATGTTTAGGTCTTGTAAATGATGTTTATTTATGGTTAGCTAATTAAGCCAGCAGAGTTCAGCTTGGTCTCAAATCTAGTCCAAAAGATGAGCAATGACATTCCCTGTTACTTTAAAGCTGATGCAAAAAGGATCCCTGCTCGCTTCTTCCCTGGGCAGCGCTGGGCACATAACTGCCATGTGTTGGCAGGGGTGGGATGCCTGTGTTCCTAGCCCTCCTGGCTGGGAAATGGGCTGCACAGAAATCAAACAGCAGTTAAATGAAGTTGCCTGTCCTACTGTCAGTTACTGCCATGGGCTATTGGGAGTCTTTGGTATCATCCAGTCCTCTGGCCCTCTTACTAATTTATTTGATGCTGAATGCTTACCTTGGCCATGTCCATAAGCAAAAGGCGGTTTGGTAGCAGCATTGCTGCTGTGGATGTGGTCTCTCAGTTCTGGTCCCTCCTGGGAGGTGAGAGGAAAAGCATCAGGTGTGTGCTGGCTCCTCACCAGCCAGCAAGCTGAGATCTGTGACAGCCACTGTGCTTAAGCCTGAGGCAGGGAGGGGGCAGCTTCTGCTGCTGCTGGCCATCGGACTTGGCTTGCACCCTGGGATCCTCCGAGGCTGTGAGATGAAATGGAATTTGGGTTCTTGCTTTTAAGTCTCCCTGAAATGAAAGCAAAAGCTTGCAGCAGCACCAACAGTGAGTCTCGTCTGTGACCACTGCTGCCTTCCACAGGGCTGCAGAGAACCAAACCTTTACCCCCAGGCACAGGGGGGCAGAGGAAACCACTCAGCCTTGCAGACTGGAGAGGAAACCTGGTGCCAACACTGGACTGGACATTGGTTGATTTGAGCTCAGTGTCCAAAGACAGCTAAAGTGTTTCTCTAGTAAATAGTTAATATCATTCCTCTTACTGTATTTGTCAACTCCAAGGCTTTCAGGGTAGGAATTATCTATTTCTGCTACTTGTAAAATGCTAAGCACAATGATATGCCGACTTGTGTTGCAGTCAGTAAGCACTATTGTGATGCAAATACTAATAATACAAAGGAAGATCAAGGTAAAGAGCTGTTGGCACCATCTAGCAAGCTTCCACAAGATTATCTTGCAAGGCTGTGATATACTTTCACTATTTCTCAATTTCATTTATACATCACTAAATGTATTTGCATGAGGGGTTGGTCTTTAGCATCCTTAGGTTTCAGTTCTTGCTTTTAATATTTGATTTAACAGTGTATTCATGGAACTATTCTCATCTCCTTTCTCCCCACTGTGAAGTAGTAGCATCTACTTTCAGAAGAATTATCTTAGGAGCAGCAACTAAGTCAGGTCCCCAAAAGTGCATATATGGAAAGAGTATCTGTTGTCTAGAACTGTCCTTCAAGGCTCTGCCCTCAAGCGACATGTTAATTCTTTGCTTGCGGCAAGTCCAGTTCTCAGGCTGCTTTGGGGACAGGCAGAGCAGAGGCAGTCACTGCTGGACCACGACAGGCTGGGCTGAATGGGCAGAGCTGGCAGATGAGGGAGAGGGTCTGGCAAGCAGAGGTTAGAGCCAAATTTTTCATTGCATCTTTGGAGAGGGATAGGGATATTTTGTCGGAGGCCAAAAATTTGCTGATCACTCTTGATGTTGGTTGACTGTTCATTTTGGTTATGGTTATAATCAGGAGCAAGTCCAGTTGACGAGGACTTTTTACACTTGCAAATCTTGGACACAGGTTGGTAGTTGCAGGGGAAAAATGTATGTTACACTGTAAGATTCAGGGTTTGGATTGTTGCTGGGGGAGGAATTTGACTGGTCTTCAGTTTGAAGAGTTCATGGCTGTATGGTGCTCATTCAGGAAAAAACAGGGTGCTGGAGTTAGCAAGAGCTGAACATGCTCAGTGGTACAGGCTCTTCAATTAATACTTCCAGTTCACTCTTCTCCCCTGCTTTATTGCCTTTTATTAATTAAAAAGAACATATGCTCAGAGCAGACTTCTGCTTGGAATGAAGCTGGGCAGCTCCTTATGGGGCGAAGTTCCTGTTTTCTCAAATGCCCCTTTCAGTGCATCCACTGCCTTGAACTCACTGAAGATTTGGGGCCTGTGGAGACAGCTCGATCTGTTGAATAGGGAGAGCTAGATGTTGGGGTTGTGTGCTACTTGAACCTTTGCTAGTGACCTGCTCTGAGATCTTGGGAAGCTTCTCTTAAAGCTGTTAGTCTCTGCTTATCTGTCTCATCTACTTCAATGGCAAGGGACTGCTTTACTATGAGTTTGTGTCCGTGATGGAGCCTGGGTATTGTAGCTAGATTCTGGCTTTATTCCCTGAAGGCAAAACATTGGGTTCATTGTACAAGTGATGGTTCATCAGTCTTTTGGTTGTGTTCAAAAGGATATTAGACATAGCATGTGTAAACTCACATTGTTTTACTATGTACTTCCCAATGCAAAAACCTCCACTCAGATTTGGTGATGACTGGTCCTATAAAAAAAAATTACCGATGGTGCTCAAAGTGTAATTAAGTAAACATTTCCCCTGTGAGGCTTTGCGATGCCCTGTATACACTTTACAGGGGCCAGATGGTTAGTATATTTGCCAAATGTCACATATAAATTCATGGCATCTCTGCTGCTAACCAGTATGTTTTAGTGTAAATCAAAACACAACTCCAAATTACTTTTTAAAAAAATCTAACACTTTCATATAACTGTTCCCAGTCCAGCTCAAGTAGGGTTTGGTTTTGTTCATTTCAGGAGCCATCTGTGCTTTTAAAGCATGGCTTCAGAGCAGTAAAAATGGCTCCAGAAAACAGTGTGAACGGGCAAAATGGGTTAAATTAGTTTCACAATATGAAAAATGACAGAATCTCTCTTCAATTCTGCCTTAAAGTAGAAATGTGTTGCTGCCCTGAACAACACTGAGTCACCACCCAAACCCCACGTTTCCTTCTATTAAGCATAGAGAGAGATGACCAGGGAGAGCTTTGATTACAGGAAAGGTGGCATGGGACCTTTTGGGGGGCTGAGCCACATGCTGCTGCTTCACCTCTGCAGCATCTGGTTCGAAGAATTGCCTGATGTGGGGCACAGCTACAGGCACACACCCGTGTGGCTTAGCCGGAGGGTGGAGAGAAGTGCCATTGGGGATATATCCACAGTGCTTTATGGGAGAGGGGGTTCTGGGAGCAATGCAATTCAGACTTGAGATGCGATTCAGCTCCTGAAATGCATTGAAGCAGCATGTTTAAATCTGAACGATTTCACCTGGATCTATGCAAATTTATGGCATAATATGACATGGAAATATATGTAAATGTTGTCAATTATTGTAAAGCAAAGGAGCACATAGATGGAGTATTCCATAAAATGTTTTATACAGCATTTTTTTGAATTCCTAAAAAAAGAAAACCTGAGAAACACCAACTGAACTGGAATTGAGTTTGGATGTTCCAAGCCCATTACATTGGGACACTTTCTTTAAACTGCTTATTAATCTAACCTTGGCATACAGATTTTCAAGAGCATTCTTTTCTTCCCTCTAACATTATACCTTTACAAATCAGGGAAATGTCAACTCTTGATTTACCGACAAAGCAGACAACTGACATAATTTATCTCACTTGAGATCAGTTCATCAAACTTGGGAACATCTTGGCTGCTGTAAAATCCAGGCATTTGATACAATTGTGTCTGCTTAAAATGCAAAGGATAACCTACATTTTTAAAATGCTGTAAAAAGAACAAGAAGTGATGCCAGGATGAAAATTTATGAGGCACGGAGCTGGGATCTGAATTTAGCATTTGCTGCGTAGTAGAGTGTTGTTACTACCTTGTTTGCACAGTTGAAAACCAGTGTTAACAGAAAGATAGAGCAGGAGGGCCAAGGCGTTAGCATTCAAGTCCAGTGCCTGCTCTGACCTGATGCTATATAGGAATTTTTAATATTCATCCATGATTTAATATAACATTGTTTGATACCAGTGGTTCCTTGTTAGTGAAGCTCTGATTAAAGCAGCACATGTTTTTGCAGTTTAAGTGTGAGTGCTTGTTGCATTCAAATGCAGAATTAAACCTACAAAAAAGCAAACGAAAAGTGTAGGAATATTGTTTAATATCAGCTAGTCTGATAATATTGAAATGGAATTAGCTTTTTCACAGTCTATCTAAAGATGCTCTATTTAACGTACCAGGACTGTAAGGGTTTTTGGGGTGTAAGGTTTGTTTTGTGTGTTTGCACAGCGTGTAGCATGTGGCTGAGTGCTCTGACAGACAATAGCTTCTGCAGCTCTCATCACCAGTCTGTCAGCACCATAGGTAAGAAATTTCCTAGAATATTAAAATACAAGGCTTTAGATGAAAAACTGATAGCCTTTTCCTGTTATCTCTAGGCACCTAGATAATGGCCAACTTGATCTGATTTCTCTTTACCAATTTGTAGAAGTGTTGTACAGGCTGAGAGCAAAATAACTGCCATGTGAGTTGAGTGTTCTTGTATCATGAAACAACTTTGGTGAACACTTTGCTTTTAAATATTCATGGTGAAGCTATCAACTGATGTGCCAGAAGTCATGTTGACACAAAACCTGATCCAAGGGTAAAGCAAGCCTCAGTCTTGACATGTAGCTCAGAAACCTTCCTCAGGATTTTGAACCCCAAACGTGTTAAATGCTTCTGAGCTCTTTTGCAGCCAGTGCTCAATGTGAAAAGAGCAGGGGATGGGAGTATCTTGAGGTGTTTGCAGCTCTGTCTAGTGATGTGTGCAGTGGTGACACGAAGCACTTTTGAAAAAAGGCTCTGCAGGTTATGAGGAAAAGCATAGCTTAGGTTAACATTTATCTTAACTGTCATCGTTGTTTGTAACACTAAATCTTTCTCATAAATAAGTGGAGAAATCTTTGCTCCAAAGTGAAAAATTCATGCTCCAGTTAAACCTCAATTATATTTCCAAACAATATTTATCAGATTTTCTAATGTGTGCTTAGTGCAGTTCAATTTTGTGCTATCAGTCAAAAGTGGCAGAGCTGGGGAAGTGGGGCTGAAAGGTGTTTTTCACGTGGGAAATGGAGCGTGCAGTAACAAGGCAGTGCTGCCATTGCCAGGGCAGTGTAAGAGGGGACCATGGCTTGGGTCCATTTTTAATGAAATATCAGTGCATTAAAAAAAAAATTGCTGCATTGTTTCTCCCTGTAGAACAAGGGAAGCTGATGTGAATACTTAAAGGCTATATTCTAGGGCCTGAAATGTGAAGCTATAGTTTTGTTCTGTAATTCTTTGGGTAGAAAAAAAAATGAGTGCCTTTGTAATTTCACGAGTCTCTGAATTTATTTCACTGAATCTTTTTCTCTACAGCTATTTACCACATTAATTGAGTAAAACCTTGACAACTGTGCATATGCAGAATTTAAGCTATGTCCTTAGGTACGCATTAAGAAAAGATTTAAGGTTTGAAATAAGATTAATGCAACTCTTGCTTAGAGTTGCATTGCAAAATTATTGATTATCTAGAAATTCATGTTGCTTGTTCATATAAATTTGATCATGTATAATACTATCTATGTATAATGCTAACACATGATTAGAAAAGTAAAACTCTTGAGCTGAACGGGAATTAGGTGTGTGCTTAAGGCTACAAGACGTAAGTCTTAAACAGATTCTTCCCAAAGTTTTCAGAGCAAACTCGCAGACTGACAGCTGTGCCAGCCTGTGTTAGTGATTTGCTTGCTCTTAGCTGGTATTTTAAGCAGTCTCAGGGTCTGGTGCCTCCTGGAGAAAATAGGTGGTCCTGTTCCCATCGAACCAACCATTCAGACCCACCGTGGCTTATTTGAAGTCAGTTGTGCTTCTTTCACTGGTGCAGTAAAATTGGATTGTTCCCTTTATGCTCTCTAAGGTGAGCATGTTCTTTGGTCTGTTTGTCGAGGAAGGAATTAAGTATACATTTCAGTCCTGGGCAGAGGGAACTTTGTTTCAAAAGAGATTCGCTCTTGGCCTGGGTAAATCTTATTTGTGGTGTCTGTTTTACCTTCATTTATGTGAGCACAAATTATAGCTCACTGAAAGGATAAATGATAGGGCATTTTGGAAAGTCTTTGAACATGCAAGGCACAGTATTGTTATTTATCTCAGATCCGTGCTTCAGAAAGTGCATTTTAGAGAAAAGGAGGGACTAAGACAAGCATTGGAAAAAAACGAATGGTACCCGGAGAACGGATTCCAAGATTCCCATTTCAGATACATATAAAGAGGGAAGCTATAGCAGTATCATTCAAATGTGACAGCAGTCACTCCAACCTTTGCTATTACGGCACAAAATTACATGTTCTTGCCAGAGAAATAGGAAGGGCTGATAAGGAAGACAGCTGGGATTTGCTTTCTTATCTGTATTTTACACACATGCTCTTTCATTTCCCTCCCACTCCCCTCTGTTTCCATGATCCAGGTTGGCTTTTCAGAGCTGCTGTTTAGTTTGCATACAATGGGGCAGCTTTGGACTGTGTCGTTTCTAAGCCCCATAGATACGGGTTGAAAATTAAATTATTTAATTCTTTTGCTTTATAATTGGCAACATTAAGGATGAAGTTCTGCCTGTGGAGGACTGTTGGTCCTAGAAATGTCACTGGAGGTCTTTTCCTGAGCTATGGATGGAGGACCCAGCTCTGGGGGAATCAGTGTGTAATGATTTTGCTGCTGGGTTCACCCACCAATACACTTGTTGCTTAGGGAATTCCATTTTATTTTCCTCTAGATTTCATAGAGACTATCTGAGGGTTTTCCATTACAGATCAAAGAGGGACTTCTGCAATGGGAGACCTGCCTGCCAGGGTTGTACTAACCAAAGACTGGATGCTCAGACTCCAGAAGAATGTGGAAAAGGTGATCTAGCAAGTGGCTCCTTCATGGGGCTGCAATCACCCTGGAAAAGAGTGATTCTGAGTGGTACCAGATTTAAAACTAAAGCAAGGTGTAGGACCCATGTGATGGATTAATAGAAAAGTTAATTGGCCTTCCCCAAAATTATTATAACTAACAAAATACAGCTGCTAACCTGCCAGAACCAATCTGTGAAGACAGTGTTTGGGGTTTTTTCTTTGCCTGTTTTTTCATTCTGCTCATGACTACTTAGGAAGAAAGACACTTTTTCCAGTCTATGGAAAACCCTTCAGATTTAGCTTGGCATAGGCTTTTTTACTGGTGCCTCTGCAGCTAGGATTGTGGGAATCGGTGAACTCCAATTTAGCGGATGGCCATGCAAGTCAAATATGTGCCCATGGTTAAGGAAACTTAAACTGACAAGCATTGTGGGCTGGCTGTGCAAACGAGGGGAAGTTTTCTGTGCCAAGTCAGTTCCATTAATCTTGGGGCTGTGACATGTCTGTGCTCTTATTGATTTCCCAGCAGGCTATTCATCACCAGTCTCATCACGTTATGAGCCAATATGGAGAAGGCACAGGGGGGAAATGGGGCTGGTGTCTTTTATCTCTAGGGCACAGGATGCTCATAATCAATGCAACTTGGAGAAGAAGCCAGATGGGTTGAGATAATTGATGAAAAGTGCCTCAAAATAGGAGAGGTTCTACATATCTTACAAGGAGAGAGGGGGAAATGTTTTGGTGGTTAGGGCCAGCAGATACCTTACCGGCTCAGAGCATCAGGTTAGGTATGGGGAGGCATAGACCACTGCTGCACAGCCCCATGTGCCTGGCAGCGTGGGGTGGGCTGGCTGGATGCCGAATTTGCCTTGCCACAGGCTGTGCCCACACAGGAGCCAGAGCCGGGTCTGTACTATCAGACCTGCGTGTGTGCCTTGTGGTGGCCCTGCAGACCTGCATGGACCTAAGGAGAGTTCTGTGGTGGCCTGTGGCGTGGGGCCAGACTGCCTGAGTTAGACCTACGCTTACGGTTGAGGTGGTGTCTGTATAGACCAGGACGACAGGTTGCCGCTTTCATGCGTTGCTCTTTGCAGTTCTTGTTTTGTACCTGTGTCAAGTACTCTGTCACCCTGAGGAGGAAGATGTTGACTTCTTCAAAGTGCCCTACTCCCAGGGCAGGTGGTATGCAATTCTCTTGCTGTGTTGAGATGCACAAACTCTCCTCAGAATCTCTCGTCTAGTCTTTGAAACTTTTCACAAAGTATTCACAAAATGTATTTTTCAGCAACTTAATTATTTCTTGTCTTCTCAATCAATAATGAGCCATCACAGCAAAGCCCTTACATATTAAGTTGTTTTCTTGTTGTTCTTTAAGACAGCTGCTTGGAATTAAAATAGCTCTTAGGCAAAACTTATAGAAACAATTAAAAGCCTGGTGCTTGGGAGATTTTTGCAATTATGAACTGATCATGTTTTCGTCCTGTAAAGACTCATGCCTCTGGCATCAGTGGATGAGAGCTGTGTGTAGAGATAAGGACAGGAATATTTCTTTGCTTGATTGTGGTCTGAATTCAAACTTTGAGTTGCTGTTTGTTTATTTACTATCACTTAATTTATCTCATTGTGTGCTTTGCACTTCATAGAGTAGCTTTTGACCAGGGGAGTGAAGACTACGATAGGTGCAAGCATGCTCCATGAGAGAAGAGGCTGTTTGTTAATCTTGGTGCTTTTTCTGTAGAGAAATTCCACCCCAAATCTGAAAACTTTCCTGTAATGAGTTTGGGCAAGGCACAGTGCTATGTTTGGGGCTGCTGCAAAAAAACCCTTGGAAAAGCCCGCAGTAGAAGGGCCTGGGACCCTGAGCTGCCTGCTGCCATGCTGTAGGTGACAGTTTACCTACATCTCCCCTTGTGAAGCTGTGTGTATAAATAGCAAAATCCTGCACGGAGCTGGCTTCCCATGCCTACAGGAGCACGCTGAGGGCAGGGAGAGCTCTGCACAGTGTCACCGTACTGCCCTTCTCCCTGACTCCCATGTGCATGCCTTCCTCAGCAGATCCCCTGCCCCTTAAGCTCCTCTCTCCTGGGATTTTCTCCCCATCTCTGGAACTCGAAGTGCTCATCCCTCTCCCCTGCCCCTTTCGTGCCCTTCCCCAGTCTTCAGCAGAGACATGAGCTTTTCCCTTGCTGAGGAGCCTGCGCCCTGGCTCAGGCTGCCAGAGGAGGGGAGCTGCTGGCTGTGCCTGCAGGCATGCTGCCTGGTGCTGTGCTGTGGGAGCAGCACCCCAGCCCAAATACTGTGCTCCTCGTCCCTTTGCAACCCCAGAACCTTGGAGTAAAGGAGAGCCAGGCTGTAAGTGCACTGAACTGTGTACTTTGAAACCTTGTCTCTCTCCAACTCTTCTTTAACAGAAGCAAGGAACAACCACTAACAAAAAAGCAATCCCCAAAAGTATGTGCAAATATACATATATATACATGTATATTTATACACAAATGCAGCATTTTAACTTTACATTGCTGATGAGCCAGAAATGTGAAACAGCAAAACAGGCTTCATTTTTTTTTAATTAAATTGGTTGTCTGCTTTTTATGACAATTTATTGTTTCATGTTTCCAGATATCAAAGAGCTTTTTCCACCTACAAAGAGTGGAGGAAAAATCTAATTTATTTTCTGTAGCTCATAAAAGGAAGCCCCTTTCCCCATGGCAGGACTTCTCAAGTCAGTTAATAAGCTGCTACAGTCAAATCTATTAGGAGCACTTCTAAGTGGTTGCCAGCGTGGTTTAATTTGCAGAGTCCCTGTGTCTTATCCTACCCTCTGACAACTTCAGGTTGAAGTGAATTTTATGCCTTTAACTTGCAAATAATTACAGTTGGTGTCCCAAGTTGTGCCTGATCAGGGACATGTTTATATATCCTCAGTATCAAAACACAACCACAGGAATACCTGCACTGAAGGCAGGCATGCCCTTGCTGCGTGGGCTTGCCTTTAGTCAGGTTTCCAGCATCAAGGGATGTACTGTGCTCTTGGATGAGACCATCGGGCAGGGAAACCTGGGCAGTCTGGGAGATGGCAAGGAGTGTGGGCATGAGGCATGGGCAGGCAAATAATGCCTCTCCGTATCATGGAGCCGAGGAACTCGTGTGGCAGGGCTTCTCTGCAGCGGGAGCTCAGCAGCAAGGGAAGGGGCAGGGAGCTCCTGGCACTGCAGTGATCTGCAAAGCAGAAGCGGTGAGGACCGTCAGCATCTCCTGCTGGCCTCAGACACAAGTTTCTGTAACCGCCAGCACAAAATGAGCTCCTGAAGTTACTGGTAGAGGGAATGTTGCCAGCCCTTGCACACTAAGGCTCAGACCTGCCTACTGGGAAGTTGCTTGGGCTTGGGGTGTGCTTGTTTTTGGGAAGGTGGCTCAAGCAGAAGTGCCCTGGGCTGGCAGGTGACTGGAGCGCTGTGGCCACCCGTCCCAGAGTACATCCCAAGGGATGAGTGATGTCCCTTCCCTCTCTCCCTCCCTCCCAATCTGTGGCTCGTGCTGCTTTTTGAGCCTCCCCGGGAGGTGGTCAGTGGCCCCTCTCTCAGGCAGGGTAACTAGAAGGATGGACGGTGCCTGTCAGCATGCGGGGTATTGGACCAGATGGACCGCTCTTCTGAGTTAGTATCATAAATCCTGCATGCCCGAAGGCAGTTCAACACTCTGACAACACATGAGCCTTATGCCCCTGTTTTTCTAAGCATGGCAGGTGTCCAGAGTTATTTGTGGCTTTAGTGGGCTGCCTCTATACAGTATTTTGCATACTTCTGTATTGGGATATACAAAGTTGGGAAGTTCGTGAGGTGTTCTGGGCCTGTTGCTTGGTGGTGTTAACCTTTTGAGTGCTTGTGGATTTTGAGGCCGTCTTCATTCCAGACCTATCACTTCCAAGGCTTGTGCATGTGTAGACAGATGCATATGTACACACCAATTTGTTAAAAATTAAAAACCATTTTTTGCACATTGGAGAGAAATAACCCTCTGAAGTCTGTCATCCCATCCCCATCCAGTGTCAGAACTACAATAGATAGCAGCGTAATTAATATATTTCTTTCCCGGATGTATTTCTTTCACTTTTTATAAAAGAATGTCATTGACAAGGTGGGCACAACAAAAGTGGGCTTCATAATGTGTCATTAGAAGGCTTTTGACCTTGTGCTTTATAGGATATTATTACTGTTCAGTGTGATAGAACAGATGCTATTTTACTGAAAAAGCAAAACTGCATTAAATTGACAGCACTTTAATTTTTCTTGATAGTAGCAAGAATTCTTATTTCCTATTTTATTTGCATTTTTATTACTGAGAAGCATGGTGACTGAGTTACCTGGTGTTTTTATGTCATTGCTGCTCATCTATTCAGACTATGATGGTCCAAATAGCAGCTGGACTATGAATATGTATCACTTTATTCATATGACAAACTTTTGGCATCGGATGCTGAATAAATGGAAGTTTCCTGCAGTTAGTGACCTGGATAGTAGCTTGTGAAATGAAGTGTCTTGAAGTGGAACGCTCCAACATTATCACCTAGAAGTGATTTTTCTGTTGTCCAAATTATTGCCTGGACAATAATATTTTCTGATTCAGAGCATATGTATTAGGCTGGGTAGAAAAGCTACAGACTTATAGCGATAGGGGTTATTCAAATCAAAGATGCTGTATCTTTGAAAACCAGCAAGATTAGGGCATTCTTCAGCTAAGTGGTCCTGGTGGGCTTCAGAAAACTCATGGCTTTTAGTTTTAATTTTGAGTTAGCTTACCTTAAGAAAAGTTACTAAGACACCTGATGCTTTGTGACCTAATTCTTTACTAGTTACATAATGCTGATCCATATGAAAAAGTCAGGAAACTGGAATTGCTCATCTAGAAAAGACTGAGCAGAATGTTTCTCTTCAAATATGTAAAAAAACCTCACCAAACACACAAGTGAAAAACCCCACAAAACAAAAAAACCCTCACATAAAAAAACCCAAAACAAACAAAAAAAACCCAAAACACTCACAAACTCCATAGGAAGAAATTCTCCTGTCCATTCTAGACAGGTCCAGAAGAAATGGAGTTAAATAGCAAGAAAGGAGGCTTAATTAAATATTATGAAAACTGATGAAACTAGTGAAGCACGGGATTACCATGCCATTACCTGGGAAGTGCGGGATCTCTGCCACTGGAGGCTTTTTAAGAAGTTTGGGCAGGGATCTCCCTGGGTGAGATGAACTGATCCACCCTTGGGTGACAGACACCTGCCTGCTCCTGGGGTCCCCTCCAGCGAGGGCTGCCACATCTGATCTGCTTCAGCCAAATGGAGTTCCCGCTGGTGCAATGCACACCACAGTGTTTTAAGTGTGCAATGATGGATGAGCCCCACTGCACTTTTAAAGGTGTCTTCTCATTTACCTTGAATGCTTTCCTACATTAATATATACATAGCTGTGTAGCTATTTATAGTCATAATGTCTGTCCTACTGAGAAATTCTGACAGTAGTCAGTAAAAATAGAAATACTTGTGATGCTTCAGGGCCGTGTCAAGAGAATCTGAAAAGCGGTGACAGTGATCTCTGTCTTGGATGAGCACCTTCTGGAAGGGGTGAATCCCACTTCTCCCAGCAGCATTTGAATCCAGACAGGATGCTCTTCAGGAGGATACACATCAGCTACACACTAGCGATGTCGTAGTCAAAGGCACTAGCTACTGGTTTCAGTAAAGGGGCAAGGGGGTGAAACGCAGAAGCCTGTGATGCACAGGAGTTTAAACTAAATGCTTGTACTGTCTTCTATGGCCTTAAACTCTGAACCTGTGAATGATTCAATTTACTGCTGATAGGAACAATAGTGTTCAGAAGATGTTCATCCTCGTGCCTGGAGGATGCCTAGGCAGTTCCAGCCCTTTGGTCTCTTTGCTGCAATTATTTATATTTACGAAAAAAGTGAAGTGCCTGCAGCATTTTGTCTAAAATGGTAATAACCCTCCTCAACAATGCAAAATACTTTCTTTTGATAAGATCATTTTAAAAGGTAACTGCTTATGATAATACAATTTATTCTTTATGGCTTGGGGGCAAGCTAAGATCTAAATGAAGCATGTCTTCCATTAGAACCCTACAGAAACAAACTAATAGGCTGCAAAGAGAACCATTTGCAATGTTACTATAATTCACATGATTCATTAAACAGAAATGGAAAATGATAGCATTTCCCCCTGAAAAAAAATCCGTATGGAATTACATGCTGAGATCACTTAGTTGAACTATTTTATTGACTAAGCATCTTGTTGTGCTGATGTGTAGATTATATATGCCTGCAGCCATTTATTTTTTCATTTCTTAAAATTAGAACTCCTTTTTATTATGGGAATGCTATCATGTGTTTTCCCCTCCAGCTGTAGCTGCTAGCCATGGCAGGGGCTCTTAGGCATTTTCTAGCAGTGGGCATCACAGAAGCGCTTGGAAACATATTGCTAGTGTTCACTCTCCCAGGTCATTGGGGGGGGAATGTGGAGAAGGACTGAAGGACTATGAGTCAGTAAAAGGCACAGAAGTGATGGGTTTTAGCAGCTAAAAATAAATACACATATGTTGTTTTCTGGTTAAGAAAGAAAAAAGGAGAAACAAACCCAATGTATTTTGTCTCTCTAGGGGCAAGAACTGAAAAAAGCCACTGTAAGGGGAGAGTCTTGTCTGAATGAGTCAAGGTGCCTTTCAGCAACACAAGGGTTAGAGGAGAAAATGCAAATAAGAACATGAGCGAGTGATGCTGTTTTCTGTCACAAGCTTGTAGGTACCTGCTTTGTGTTTGGGCCTTGCTGTGTGGTTAGTGAGTTCTGGGTCAAATGTGGGAACAGTTGACAAGTGAGAGGGAGTGGAGGCTAGTGAGCTGCACTGGTTTTGAACTCAGTAACTTAATTTTGTCCTGTTTCTTGTCATCAAAACCAAAAATTTGGTTTAAAAATGAGCATGAAGCAGTTGAGTCGTCATGGTCCGAAAAGATGCTGATGTGATACTGACTGTTCATGCACAGGTTAATGGCAAAAAGTAGTATGTGCATAAATGCACCATGTCACAAGGCAAACAGTTCCAGAACATAAATCACATCTTTGCAGAAATGGGAGCTTCAGCTGTGTCCTTTTCTAAGGTTTTAGATCTTTGCTCTACATACCTACTTAGAGATTAGTTACAGGAAAAGCCCCAGCCCCAAGGTGCTGACTGCCATAGGACAGGAGTGCGGGTGCAGCGTTCTTAGCTGCCAGTGCTGAATGTGGACAGGGGGAATTTCTTGTTATAAAAGCAACTGAAGTGCCAGCAGGATCAGAGTCCCATCTGCTAGAGATTGCTTAAAAACTCTGGCAGTGACTGCTGCTTGCAGAAAAGCAGCCATCCCAGCTGTGCAGGACAGAGCAGGAGCAGGGACTCGGCTGTGGGGAGGCTGTCCAGCCCCCAGGCTTTGTCCCCGACCCCCAGACTGACCGGTGCTGTCCCGCCGTGCTGCACCCTGGCTGGAGGCTGTACAGTAATCAGCTGGAGTAGAACCTTACCCAGCTGAGCAACGTGCCTGAGCTGCTTTCCAGATGATTCACGTCTTTGGGATCTGGAGAAGCTTCTTTTGACATGCATGCTCAGCCCTCCAAAGAACGTCACCCTTGATTAATGTCAGAAAGCAGAGTGTGCCATTTAAAGGATTTGAGAAAAACGGCACATGGAACAGGTTTTAATGCTGATTTTTTGACAGCCTTCATGTTTGGCCTTGACATGCTGCAGGGCAGACTCTATCTTCCACTGGCCATTTATCAGAGGTATCACAGGACAGAAAAAGACATTAAAAGCTATTTTAAATGAGTCCAGGATGACCTCAGACTGGATTAATGTATTTGGAAGACTGACCAATCTAACAATCTCACATTCATTAATGTGAAATCAATCTGAAAGGTACAATGGGTTGCATCTACTTTAATGTTGATGGAGGATGCCAGAATTGACAGAATAACCTGGCACTTGCTATTTATTGCATAGGGAAACAGAATATTTGTTTGTACAATAAACATCTCTTCCCTCTTTTGCAACATGTTATGGCAAGAAAATATAATGGCAGACTAGGATAACTGGGTATTTTTTTGGCACTCGTACATCTCTTTAGTCTTCTGGTCATTCCAATGAAGTGCATATTTCCATGCCATGCAGCAGTGGAAAGCTAAAGCTCCAGTAATGGAATGTAACTCTTTTTGCCAGTGTCATTTATATTTTGCTTTATTAGACAAAAGTCAAGTAATTAATCAGTTGATTGCTTAATTCAAAATTCAGTCAATTGCAATTTAGGCTTCATCACTATGCTTTCCACATGATGAAATCTGATAAATTTGATTCTTTTTTGGTTGCCTGGCTATGAATAAATAAAGCAAGTCTGGGGTAAAGACAAGCCAGAGGCTTCAGTTTTTTGCACGTGAGTAGAAATGGAAACATTGGGCCGTGAGTGACATTGCACAGGGAGACTTTTAAACAACCCAGTTAGATTTCAGAAAGTGCACCCAGTGTTGTGATTTCAGAAATACTGTGCCTTTGTATCTTCCACTTCAGCTGAGTTTGGGTGGATTTAACTTTTATTTCCAAATGGGTAAAGCTTCCCTTGTCCAGGTAACATCTGCAAACTATGAAACACATCAGAAAACAACTTCAGTCCTGCAGTGAAAATGCAGTGCTTTCTCCTAGTCTAAGGGGAGCTCTGCAGGACTTCCCGTGTCATCTTCAACACAACGCTCGGCACAAGCCTTGTGCAATAAACTGCGGTGCATGAGGGAAGGTGCTGCAGAGTGGGTTGATGCGGGCGTGCTGCATCCTGCACCCAGGAGGAGCCTCTGGCCGTGCACAGTGGGAAGGGGCTGCCGGTGTGCCTCCGAGCAGCCCTGAAGCAAGAGCCATGCAGGAGAGCATTAACCTGCTTTTCAGTGAATTGAAGTATGAGTACAAAGAATAACCAAATGTATGGGCTTAGAGATGCTTACTTCCCCATGAAGAATATTCATTCAGTGGTCTCCTTACCTGCGAAACAATAAATCGGTACTCCATCCTGAATTTTCCACTGTAGGCTATAAAAGAAGCTGTCATTTCCTATTGTCTAAACAATTTACAGCTGCCTTAAAGAGGGTGTCTCTCAGCAATCTTGACATCTCGACTTGATCATAAATTCACAGGCATTGTTGAAGGAAATGCTTCTCCCTTTAGATAATAATACAAATAAAAAGCTCTCCCCATTAGAGAACCACAGGAAGGTGGCTGTCTCCCACATGTGTGCCTGAAAAGCAGGGCTCTGCAGTGCCACTGAGGCAGGATCATGGTTGTCTTCCTCACATTGCCAGGGGCAACCAGAAGAATGCTGCTTTTACCAGCAAGTGCTTTGTTATTAGCTTGTATTACTTTAAGAAATGCTCTGCAGTAGAATTGTAATCTGGTAAACCTGGAGCCCATGAAATGAGATTTTCAGTTCTGTGAGCTAGCAATAGGTATGATACATTAAAACAGATTTACTCCCCACATGAGGGAGATTCTGAGAAATCTGATAAATTAACCACAAATATTTTGGGTACTGAGCGCAGCTCGCCTGCTGACCCACTATCCTCATTTCACTTTTCCATCTGCTCGCTGCGTTCAAACGACTGCTCCACAAACAGAATTATCCACAATATTACATATACTTTTCTACAGTGGAAAGGCCAGGGAATTTCTTCTTGCAGAAGACATGGGAGGTTGTAAGAAGGTGAAACTGCAAGGATTTGTTCATAGTGTTCATTCCAGGAATAGAAATTGGGTCTGGAGCATCTCACTGTGACACCAGAACATCTGCTGAGGTTGGGCTTCTTGGCACTGGTTGTGCAATTGATTCTGGGTCCTCGGCGCTTCTGCAAGCCTGCACCTGCCTCCCTGGGAATCCAGCCTGTGCAGAGAGGCAAAGTGTGTCAGATGTGCCACAGAACAGTGTAAGTTCTGGTGCAAGGAGCAGGTGTGACCTTCCTCTGAAGCTGCAGTGAGTGTCCTGGCACAGTGTTTGATGTGCTCTGACGTGGTGGTGTACACCCCACTGCCAGACCCTGCTGCATGCTGTTTGGTGCCGCAGCAGAAGAGCTCCCTCCCTGCCGTGACTGCCAGGTATGCTTGGCACAGGGCTGACACATGCCAGGGCAGATGCGAACCCAGAGAAGAGGGTGCGTGCTTGGGGCAGTATAAAGGGCTACTAATGGCATCAGTAAATTTCTGATCCTCTTTCTAAAAATCATTGTGCTTTTGGACTTTGGTCTTCCTCCTTCCCTTGCCCTTATTACAAATTTTCTTTGTAAAATGAACCTTTTGTTGTCTTCTGGGGGGTCTTGTTCTCTTCCCCAAGCTGACCTCCCCGGCATGTCACAGATGAGTTCTGGCAGCCCTGCTGTAGAGCACTGGGGATGAGGAGGCTCCTGGAGAGGGTCGGTGTCTGGCAGCGCGGTGTCGGGGCCAGTCCATTATTGCTGTGTCTGCTGCCTGCGCAGCGTGCCCCTGATCTCTGGTGTGATATTATCGAGACATCGCCAGTGTTTACCTGTCAGACTGCTCAGCCCTGCAATCACCCTAAATAATAGGACAGGAAGAAAAAAGTGGCTGTTTTCTGTTATCTGTGCTGACACACATGCCTGCAGGAAGGCTGCCATCCCTGCTGTGCTGACCGGAGCGATGGCAGGGCAGACCTTTGTTGTGGAAATGCTTGGCCGACCCTGTGTGGGCATACAGCTTGTACGGAGGGAACCCGGGGAGTGTCTCTAGCCGCACTGCGGCCTCATACAGTTCAAAGCCATGTTCCTTACATCGAAACTAAAATTTAAATATATTTTCTAGTTCTCACAGCCTTGTGGGTGAGGTTCACAGGTAATGTGACAGCAAATGCAGAAAGAAAGAAAATAGCGTAATATCAACCACAGGAACAAATGTCACTGGAGATAGATGGCAGATGTGATAACTGAAGTTATGGAAGCATCTAGGCAGCAGGGCATGGAGCATCCTCACAACCACTTCTGTGGGAGACCAAAGGGGAGGAACAAACCTTTGTGTGCTCGTGAGCTGGGCACTGCTGATGTGCAATAGGTATACGCAATTACTCCATGCAGTTAGGTGTGTGCATGGCACTAATAGCTAACTGGTGTAAGTCTTTGTATTTACATTTATTGGACGTAGCTGACTCCAGGTACATTTATTCATTCAAAGCTTTTAATGAGGTATAATCAGAAAGGACTTACACAAAATCTGCATCTTGATTTGACATTTAAGTATATGATTAAGTAAAAGCTGCTGAGGTCATCACTTGACTAAATTGGCTTAATGAATGTTGATTACACTGTACATGTTAATTTAATTTAGTGAGATCTTTATCTTCTGAATTGGTTATCACCTTCTGTTCAGTTATTGATTAGGATATGGGAGGATGCCAGTGCTGGTTCTGTTCCCAAGTTGATAGGTCAGTGCGTCCTGCACGCTGTGCCACTGGCTGATCAGCATGCCTGTGAGCATCTAGCACGTGCCATTTTCTGTCTTCCAGGACAGACTCCTTTCCTCTCCACTGACGGCAGAAATCACTCCAGGACAAGGAAGGCCTGATGCAATGTTCAGATCCTCAGATTCCATCGGAACTGCCCACATATATGTTCTTATACTGTGGTGAATGAGTGTATTACTGATGTACTATTGTGCATTTGTACAGTTGTGAGAATAGCGTGTAAGGAGATGCCTCTCTTCATATTTTACCAAGTTTTCTGGCTTGCAGACTGGAAATCTGCCTGTGGAAGTGAGTGAAGAGAATGAAGTTCCCGCCACTAGAAGGCTATGGAAAACTTAAGTGACAAAAAGAATAACTGGTCTGAGTGTCTGCTGCTGGGCTTTCTGTGCTGCTCTGTTACGTCTGTTGGGATGATGAGGCTAGAACTTCGCTGCTACTGGTTGACAGAGGGCTCTTTGGTTGGGGGCAGGGGGCAGGTAGGAGAGGAGGGCTCTTCATCCCTCCATCCCTCTCGATTCATGTGTTTCTAGAGCCTGCCCTGTCACTCCACCCTGGGGTGGCAAAGGCCCCAGCCAGCCCACAGCTTCACGGTTGTCACGCTGCAGAGAAGCTGCTGCCCACAGCACAAGCTTAGTGGATGGGGAGACGAGCTGTTGCCTTTGGAGAGAGCTGCTCCTGAGGGAGCCAGGTTCCATATGGAATGTGTTTCAGTGGCATATGCCATTAATCCTGCCTGCTGAATTATTCAGCAGTTCAGAATAATGAATCATTGAACAAAGCCTGGCATTACGCAGCTCTGTTGTCCTGGTGCAGCAAACCCAGCCAATGTTCCCTGAGTGGGAGCACTTCAGCGTAGTGGGTGACTTTGCCAGAGCCATGACCCTGGGGAACTGTCTTTTGGGCTGTTTCTTGGGGTTCCATGAGCAGCACCTTCTCGCTGCACATAACTTGAGGCTCAGTCAGCTGAGCAGCTCTGGCTCAATCTGCTCTTCTCCACAAAAAGTAGAACTGCAACATCTCGCGGGGAGCAGCAAAAGGGATCGTACCCCTGAAAAAGCCCTTTCTCTAGTGCTGGACTTGTAGCAGTGAGAAGTACAACGTGTTTTGTTAACTGGTTTAAATCACTTTCAGTAGAACTGTGCTGATGTCCATCTGTCATGGATCTGGCTCTTTATCTCTGCTGCTATTCTGCAAAGTGAAAACAGTTGTATGCATCTTTGACAGCCTAAAATTTTTGCAGAAAAGATGGTTTATGGTGCTGGGTTTTAAGAATGCATGAATCCAAGCTAGCGGGATATCTTATGATCATTTAAAATTTCTGTAGCTGTAGTGCTCATGAGCTCAGTTTGGAATTAGCTTCTTAACCCAGGCTCTGGCATGACAGGCATGGCTCTGTACAGACTGTTACCAGGAATCTTTCTTGGGGGCTTAGAGATGTAATGACAAGAGGGATGAGGAGGGAGGGAAGCTTTGCTGCAGGGTCCCCTCCTGTGCCTCTGGAGTCAAGCTGCCTCCCCAGGCTCCTTCACTGACTGTGAAACACAGATGTCCTCCTGGGAGGCAGGCAGGGAGGGTGCCTGAGGAGCAGTGATTCAACAAATAAAAGGCAGACCTGAACTGTGTGCTGGGCTTTGCATACCACAGCAATAGTTCAGTGTAAAAACCCAGCTACGTTAACATGCAAATAGAGGGTTTCTGGCAGCCCACTGACCAGGCCACATGTAGCTGGGTAATATTATCCTACATGTGTAAAAACTATAATCTGGATGCCTCGGAGGAGAATTACCATCTACTTGTCCTCAAATCCCAGCCTCAGTGGGTCTGCTGACAACTGTACCTTAGCAAAGCTAAAAATGTTGTGCCCCCACGTTTGTTTTCTCTCAATTCTGCTCCTATTGCTCTTAGGCACTGGGACAACTTGCAGGGCCATGAGTAGGTGGCAGGCGGGGAGCCTGGGGGTGCTGGTCCTGTGCGCACCCAGGGCACGCACACGCCAGCCTGCACCCAGGAGCTGCGTGTGCATGGGGGCTGTTCCTGGTTTTGCTTCATACATACGTGACCAAGAGTTGAAGTGAAATGTCAGGGGCATGGATTAAATTTAGATCTTTACCCAAGTGAAAACTTCAAGTAATCTCAGAATGTGGTATGATCAAAAGCAGTAAACATCTCTGCTACTTCATAGGAGAGTAGATGAAAATGAATTTCCTAAACTCTGTTTACAGCTGAGCAATGCATTGTGTTTTGTGTTAATATTAGATGGGCTAACTTTCCAGCAAAAATAAAATCAAGTTGGATTTGGCTAAAAGTTGACCTCAAATGTGTGGAATCTCTTAAAGGTCAAACTATCTTGCTTTGTTTGTAAAAATTAATTTTTAACCAGTAATTTAATTTTGGCATTTTTATAACAAGATTTTCCATTTCAAAATAGATAATTTTAGTATTTCTATATTTTTCCTTTTAATTTCAGTCGGATTTAAAAATTAAGGTTTAAAAATAAAATTTTGCTTCACATCAGTCTTGTTGACTTCCAATTTCTTTAGCTCAACTCTCCAAAACATCCATTGTTTATCTAACTTATCAATTTCTGAACATCAGATTTGGTCAGTGTAAGAAAAGTCGGAGCTCTCTGGAGTGCTTGAATCAAAATGTGAATAATGCTTGAAAATGTTAAAGACCAACCCTCCTTGAACTTCTTGGGATGGATGCTTTCACAGAATGCTAACAGGTCTCATCAACCACCAAAGTCCCTGACCCTGGGGTCAAGAGACATGTATGAAATAGGGAGAAAAAAACCCAGAGAATGTAGGGCTACAATTCCTAACAACTGACAAAATAAGTTTAAGTCCCAGTGCAACCCATTTAATGAGGAAGTGAGCTAAAATACATTGCAGCTGAATTGCTGACTTTGTCTGATGTTGTTCCCACAGAGCTCATTAAACCTTTTTATGTAACATTGCTGCAGCCACACTTTCCAAGAGCTTTCCTCATTGTGCATTTCAGTTGATGTTTTCATGTATTTTAATAATTCTTCTTTTTGTCCTTTCAATTTAAAAAAGAAAAATCATGGTTCAACAACCTAAATAGCTTAATAAGAGGCAAGTGAAATATTTCTTGTGAAGACTAGCTCTGGTGTTTCATGGTTTAGCAGTGCAAATTTATCCTGGAAAGAAAAAATACTGTTTGTTCCCAGCTTTGAGAACCTGCGCAATAAGGAGCACTGCCCAATGACAACATTGAGCCCCAAATTCCCCAGCAAGTCAATAAAAGCAGCCACAGCCTCTTTGTTGAAAACTACTGGCTTTTGCTTTGGACTACTGCATGGGAAACCTATGGCTATAGCTCTTTAGGAGGGATTTTGAAAGCAACAGTTACTGCAACTTAGTGCAAAAGGCTGGAGGTGGAGTGGGTGCGATGTCGGATGCTGGGCTGCTCTGCCAGAACGCCCGTGTGGGCAGCTCTGCTGCCTTTAACACCTCTGATAGCGCTTCTGTGCTATTGACGGAGGTTGGGACTAGCACACAGGTTCTTAATCGCTTTCTGGCAAACGCTGTTAAGCCTCATTAATGCAAATTAACAGATGATCTATTTTTCCAGAGTCTCAGTCCCATCACATGAACTTACATTATACAGCAACTTTAGAAAAATCAATTTTTAGTCCTTACTACAAATTGATTTATGGCTTTTTCTGCTTGGAGCTGATGGGGCCCACTCAGCCCTGAACAGCCAAGTTGCACGCTCCTCCTCGCTGCCTTGTCCACTGCTGGGGCGGGAGGTGAAACTCGTGACATTAGGAATGTCTGTCAAAACAAAAAAAAACCAGTCTTGAGGTTTCTTTCTGAAAAGACTTGGAAAGCCTTATGCACAGAAAGAAGTTAAGTATTTGTAGCGACCACATTTGAGTGCTTTGCAATCCCTCCTTTGAAGCGTCACAGTGAAAACGTGCATGTTACAGTGAGTGACTTGGTTCCACCCCAGCATCGCTGTCAGCCACTGTGGAGGGGCTGAACTGTGCGGTGGGGCTGATGGGCTCTGTTAAAGGTTGCTGCCTGTGGTGAGTGCCAGAGCTACAGATGATCAGAGGGACGTGGATCTGGCAGTCAAACGCAGGGTATACGTACCTCTATCTGAGGTAGATAAGGAGAGGTGTCGTGGGCATGTAAGAACAACCTTTGAATCTGACCTTCCTCCCCTTGTTGGGGCAGACCCCAAGGCACCCCGAAGCGCTCGGTCTGTTCAGTTCAGCCAACCTGGTGCTGACAGTAGGCAAACCTCAGCAGCTCTGTTCAGGTGCGGGGACTGATGGATTGCAGGACGCTTTGAAAGCCTGAGTGGTCTGGTTGGGCTGTAGCTCGAGCTGAGCTTGGGTGTTAGGAACAGTTTGTGCTCTTAAATCAAAATATTATTGACTATCATGGTGAGATGCACCCGATTGGTCTCAGGGGTAGCCGCAGAGGAGTGCTGAGGCTGGTGATGCGAGAGCAGAGGGGATGAACTACACACAGAAAGCCGTAGCAGAGCAAGGGCTTCTACCTTCCCGCTCCCTGATGCCTCATGGTTATCTCAGGGACAAGAATACTAAAGGCAGGGCTGGAAATCATAATCACTTCACTTTAAAATGGTGTGGTCTCCTGGGCTCTGACCAAGTAATTATGTTTCAAACTTGAAATGAAATGTCTTTCTTGAAATGAAAATTTAAATGAATTAGCTGCATCTATCAGCAGGTGCTGAAGGGGCTATTTTAATTTAAAACGTAGGTATAATCCTGGCTTGGCACATACAGCTTAATTACAGTCAGTTTTAACAATAAACAAAAACACAAGGGGAGAGCAGAGCCTGGCCTAGGCAGCTCTGGGACTTAAAATTTTTTACAAGTATTGAAATTGCTTTCTAATTAATTTACTCTAACCTAATGGTATGCCTGTTGAAGGAAGTCAGTTAGCTTGATCCCTTAGCTGAATTGTCATTGAACATTTACATTTGAGACATGAGTTCAGCCCGCAAGGCTGCACCGAGCTCTCTGCTCTCGGAGGCTGTTCTGGCTGTCCCTGGGGTGTGCGGCTTGGCTTTCCCTAGGCAAGAGACGGCCGGGGATGCTCTGGGAGCACTGGGCAGGATGGCTGGATGGGGTCTGGCTCTGGGAACGGATCCTTGCCGGCACTGTCAGGCTGGCCGGAGTGAATGCGGTAGTGGGAGTCCGCATAAAATAACTGTACTGGAATATAGTAAATGCTTTTAAATGTACTGTATCCCTAGGGGAAAGGGACGACGATTATACGGCTAGTGAAAAAGTCATAAGAACGCAATTTCATTTTTCTACAACTAATAGGAAATTGTTGGAGAAATACAATGGAACCTCCTGAAGAGGAAGAGAACTCTTAGCTGATCGCGAAGTTGTATGTCAATAAGCCTGCTAATCTTGCATCCAATATTTATTTAGCAGCCAAAAATGTTTTTGTCATATTTTGAAAACCACGTCATTAGCTCTGTTATTTGTCCCATTAACATAGTTCATCATGCATTGGAGTTCGCCAGTCATCGCAGAGTTAGTGCATAGCTTAGAGCATGGACTGTGATGTGAAGACAGATGTGTATCTCAGGCCTGATTATAAGTTGTAGCTGGCAAAACAGGGAGTGATTTAATGAAGTTTTGATACAGCTCATCAGATACTGAAATGGGAAGATGCAATATTAATTTAGAAATACATTATCATTTCAATTGTAGTCATTCTGAAGAGTATTAATAACAGGGGAGCTTGTGGCAGTTTGGAAAGATGATGTATTATTCTACCGGCAAAAATATTCTTCAGAATTATGTTTCATTTGACACCTAAACATCTAGCATATTCCTATTATCACTGTGTAATCAATTTTTTGCTGTGTCTTCCATGCTTACAAAACATAATCACTTTAGGCATTTCATGTGCTGTACTGGAGGCTTCTGAAGTGGTAGGCAGGACAAGCTTAAAACACTAGGTTGACAACTTTTATCTTTTAATCCTCAATTCTTTTGTGGATTTAACTGACTTGAAATTCTGTGTGACAGCAGGACCTCCTTCTGCTGTCACAAGCAAAAGAAAGATGCAAATGTCATCTAAAACTTGCTCCACCTGTGTCAGATGGTAACATTTAATACAGATGGTAGTGACCATCATTACTTCTGAAAGCTTTAATCCTTTCACACTGAAGTTAGTGTGCCGTGGGAAAGATGAGTGGCATCCTGTTCTGCTTAAACAGCAGTGTAATTCTCAGCTAATATTAGAGTAGTATCTCTGAAGATAGAAAGCATGTATCCTGATTTTTTTTATGACCCCAGGTGCAATTGAATAGAAAATTTGGTGCTGGGTTCAAGAATTGAACAAACTTGCATTGATATTTGGTGATTGTATGAAGCCACAGTCATCTTTACCATGACACTTGCTCAGGTTGTAGCTGCACTGTAAGTGCACACCCTGAATTCCTCACGTCGTGTAAGCAGTAAGTTTAGCCTCTGAAGAGCAGTCAGTAGCTGGCAGGAAGGGATGTGCTTTCTCTTAAAAAGGGTATTTGGGGATGTCCCTGCTGCTGAGTCTGTTCCTGTAGGACTTCCCATTCCTCAGCCTTTGCGATGAGCCAAAAATGACTGTTCTGGAAAACAGGCTTACACGCCCTGAACTATGCATTGAATGGTTGAAGCATGGAAACAAATGTTTAAATGGATCCCCGATCTGTCAGGAGCAGAAGTCCTGTAATCCTACATTTGAATTTTCGAATCCCCCTGTGATGTGGGTGACAAGTCCACTGGTGTCCTCTGTTGCTCCTCCCTCTCCCACCCATCCATGAGTAGCAGCTCCGGAGCCTGTGAAGGACCTGGGGGGTTCACGGATGCCTTGGGGCTGTAAGCGAGGCATAGCTGCATCCTGTTAGTGCTCTGCTAAAATAGGCAGGCTCCCTCTGAAACCACTGCTCATAACTTGAGCAAGCTCCAGCGTGAACAGCCACTTAATTAACATAGTCTCCTGGCAATGGTGCGCAAGCAAATTTCCTAACTAAAAGCAGAATCAAGGCAATATTTTGTGTCTATTTTTAGTCACATCCATTAAATCTGTAGATGCTTGAAATCCTCAAACAGGCTGACTGCCCGGCAGCTCCTTCCTGATGCTTTACAGTGAATTCCAGTCTGCTGCATTCCTGTGCCATGTCACCAAGATGCAAGGCCGGATCCTGGGCGGTTCCTGAGGTGACCTGGTGAGTGGGGCTCAGGGAAACGCTCTGGATGGCTGCAGTAGCTCTCCCCCAGCGGGAACTGCGCTCTTGGGGCAACCAGGGGCTCTCAGATGGCTACAGCAAGTATCAAACCCAGGTGTTTTCTTCTATTTCCAGCCCAGTCCTGAAGATATCTTTCTGGCGGTGTCCCAGGCAGTTTTTGTAGGCTTTCAGTCAGTCTCTGGACTTCAGCTATCCTGCATGACTTTAATAAACCCATTACTAGTACCTAGTTGGATTCTTGGCAGATCTGCTGGGCTCCAGCTGCTCAGATTGCCATGCTTTCCACAATTTCCTGACACAGGCAGCAAAACAGCCTTGGCTGGTTTCTTCCAGCCTGTGGGACCTGTCATTCTCCCAAGAAGGCTTACAGAGCCTGTGGATTTTTTTAGCAAAACACAGTGCTGGTAAGGACAGGTGATCGATGAACAGTGTTTCTTCAAGTGTGCAAGTGGAAGTGAATCATCCTAGCAGTGAGTGGACAGCTCTGTGATGCTGTTGTTCAGCAGCATCCTCGGTTTTAGAAACAAGGTGTTTTCTGGATGCCGTCTCCCCAGGGAATAGGCTGGAATAGAATTGAGCTTTTCTTAGGGAAGTGTGAGCCTTCTCCTGCAAGCAGGATTAGTCCTTACTGACACTGGAGTTCTTGGTGGCCTTATGTAAGTACCATCTAGTGATTGTTTGGTACTTCAGAGAACGTCACTGTCATGGCTCAGCTTTGCTGCTTTCTCCAGCGACTGGCATAGTGGGCACTGGTGATGTTGGGCATTTGGGCTCTATCAAAATACAGGCATTTAAAATATCTGTCAGTCTGTCCTCAGTTCTAAGTGCTTGTGAAGGACAGTGTCATCTCTGGTGGTTGGGATGCTTTGGTTTTGAGGTGAGAAACAAGTCAAGATGCGAGAATGGCTGGAAGATCTTACCCTGCCTGTCTTAAGTGTAAATAAGAAAATTGTTTTGTTGGTTTTATGCAAAAGTTCAGAAGCAACAGCTAGAGGCATATGTCCTTGCCTCTACCATCTCATTGAATGAGAAGAGATCAGTCAATTAACAATGGCCAGATGCTCTGACAGCTGCCAGCAGACACCTCATCCTTCCCTTTGTGGTGTGCTTTCATCATGAACAAGAAGTTTACCCTTTGTGTGTATATGTGTAAAAAATAACCAAGGACAAGCCCAGACAAATCTGCCACTAAAAATAAAATAAAATTCTAATTTGAGGAAATATTTCTGTAAAGTAGATATTTGGAAAAATCACTTCCTCAGTAATTCCTTTGCTTGCTCCCAAACTGGGGCATAAATTGCTCAAACCTCAGCTTTTACAGCATGTTTCCCTTCTGGAGAATGTGTGTAGCTGTCCTGAGTTATGCTTTGGCACTTGTATTTCAAATCTTTTGTATATTTGGCTGCCCAGAGTGGAAATACTGGAGCCTGATGTGCTGCAGTGGCCAGTTACGTGGCATCTTGGCTTGTGGCATGTTCTCATCCAATAAAATCTATGAAAATAAATCCTTGTGCTAGACTGCTAGTTTCACAATAATTTAAATCAACAAAGGTCTTAGCTACCTCTGCAGTGCTCACTGCTCTTGCCATGTGATGGGGAAAGATAAAGAATGAGGCCATATTTTACTGTTCAGGCTCTGCCATTGGCAAATGCTTCTAAATGTGTTCTGTGAATTTATGATGCTGGTGGCAGACTTCCATGGCAATCCTTGTAATTAATCACTCAGTTTAACAATGAGGAACATTTCATTGGTCTGATTAGCACCAGGTGAAGTGATTAGCACAATTAATCAGGTGCAGGGAAGGACAGGGGTGAATTCAGGCAGAAAAACTTTTGTTTGAAAATTGAGTGTTTCCTGTTCCTAGGTGTGAAAACAGCCTCAGCGCCGTGGGCTCGGTATGCCACAGGGCTGCATGGCGGAGCTGCTGGCTGTCCTCTGCACCAGTTGGCTCGGGAGTCCCAGTGCAGGGGACAAGGTTTGAATAAAGGGGATCTGTATCAAAGACCCCAACGTTAAAGCAGGTCCATCACTTCTGGAATCTGAGGTGGCCAAGTGACTCATGTGAGTTACAAGTATTATCTGTCTTTGCACATACCCATGGGGAAACCACAGGAAGTTTCACAAGTCCCCAAAATATTTCCTAAAAATGTATCTGTAAAGATATTTTTTCCCATTTTGCTTTATATTGGCTTTCAAGTGCCTACTGTTTGACTAGGAAGACTCTAAATTCACTGCTAGTGAATATTTTGTGTGGGTCAATTCCTGCGGTAGTTCTGAACAACCCTAAAGCAGCTGGTTGTAGCAGTCACTTCAGTGACAGGTTAATGTGACAGTCCCTCTCGTGTAGCTCCGCAGTCGGTACTGGAGCTTTCTGTTCTGTCCTGTAACCACGCATTGCATGCATAGTTTTTAAATTGCAGCTTAAGGCTCATTTCTGTATCACCATACACTCATATTTAGGATTTTGGTTCTAGTTCATTGTATTATAATTGGATAGCCTTGGGGAAATCACTGTCAGAATTGATAGGCTCCTAGCAATTTTTTGTATCTATTGGTGAATTACCATGTACACTTTTTCAGATGTTGGTGTATTTGTACATTCCCATGGTGCTGCATTTCCTTTGGAGAAATGTACTGATAAATTAGCATCGCAAGCAATGGAAAGGGACAGATTTCTTTTAAACAAAGTGATGTGTGCAGCCTGCAGAATTGCTGAAAACAACAAATAAAACAGCTTGAAAACAAAGGGAAATACCTTGAACTGTACTTCTCTTACCCTGTGCCATCATGGAGACTTTTACATGTTCCTAAGCCTGGGTTGGCAGCAGCGGTGCCTGTCAGTGAACATCTCGAGGTACCCACAGCCCTGTCTCTCTGTGAAAAGCGCGTGGGCGTCCCGGCTGCGATGGCCTGGGGGTGACCGTCCACAGGGATGCCCCGGTGCCTAGTGTGAGGGGGTTTTATCTCTGGGGGATGGAGGTGGGGGGAAGTTTTTCCTTGTTGTGCTCTGCCCTGTAAGCTCTGGACACTCCAGTCTGACACCTCTTTCTGTCTGACACTTTTGGAGTTTCCTAGAAGCGGTTGGCTGAGCACGTACCCATGCGGAACATGATGGCACATGTGCTAGTTGCTCGGGCTGGAGTTTCATTATTAATGCTTTCGCTTAGTACTAGCAGCTACTGGTTGTTCCTGGTCCCCTCTGGGGTATGAGGGAGGCTCTCCCAGGAGCAGACAGACAGCAGCCGCAGATCTGTGGTGTCTTTGTCACCAAATTATGGAGGAGACTTACACACGGATGGGGTGATTCATCCAGATTAAGGCAGGAAACATGTTTTCCTGGTGTGTCAGATCCATTTTATGAATCCCAAGGCAGCTGCCGCTCTCCAGCAGAGTTCAGTGAATCCTTTGCTTAAACAGTCCAGTGACGAAGGGATGTAGGAAATAGCTCTCTCTGCCTTTAAGTTGACTGCTCAGGTGCCTTGTTTACTCAGTGTATTTGCCTTTTCCAAGGGTAAGACCAACCATTAATTCAGTAATTTGTGGGCCCAGCAAGACTCAGAAGCTTTCAAAGGTTATTGCTCATGCAGCCTCGTCTCCCAATCCTCTGGGACACGCTACGTGAAATGGTGGAAATGGTGCATGATGAGGGAATGCCCTTTGGAAAAGGTTAAGCCTGCTGCCAGTTTATCACGCAGCCCTGCGAGCAGGGAAGAGGGCCGGTGGGAAATCAGAGGGAAGCAGGCGTGCTCCGCTGATGAGCGCGAGCCTCGCTGGCCTGCGTTCGCCTGTGACGTGGGAGATGTATGTGCAGAATTAGGATGAGCCCTGTCTGCGCAGGCAGGCTGGCCGTCCTGCTCTGCTGTGGCTGCAACCCTTCGTTTTAACTCCTTACTAATCTCTTGGCGTGATCATGCAAAATCCCCTCCTGCAATGTGGTAGAAACTTCTCCAACCCTCTTAAATTAGGTTTGTACTTATTTTAGTTCTGGCCTATTAGTGAATTACCACCTAAATGCTTTTTTTATGTTGCCAGTGGCTATGCTCACTTTCATGTTTTTTTTTCCTCTGATATGCATTCTTCTGCATTTGATTTTTATGCTTGGTTTGGATATTGAAGGGAAAGTGGGACACAACCATGGCCTGGACAACTGGAAGGAATGAGAACAGAAGCTGATTTTTAACCATGAATAGTTTATACCATACTGTTGTAAACAAACTCCTGTGTGTGCTCTGCCTTGCTGGGATATGCCTGTAGGTGCTGATTGGGGTTTGTTAGCCCTTTTTGTTTGCGCAGGCTCCTTCAGGTGGGAGTGGGAAGCAGCCTCCTGGGACTGTGTGGTTCTTTGATTCCATCTGCAAGTCAGCAAGATATTGCAGACAGCTCCACATGTCTTCTGGCTCATTCTCTGTTGCAGCACAGAAGTTGGTAAAATATTTTTTACTACCACCATCCGCAGCACAGTGGGGGTCAGTCCCGCAGAGGAGGCAGCCTGCAGCCCGGGAGCTCTCCATCCTTCCCTGCAATGAGCTTCACTATAAAGGGCAGAACTCGCAACATGCTGCTTTATGGTGAGGCAAAGGTTTCCTTTGCAGATCGTATTTATCATGTTTCACCTTCTTAATATTTTCATTATTGCTAGCCCGAATTGCTTCAACTGTGCCAGAATTGTGAAACTGTTTTTAGTACATACTTTTGGATCACTTCTGTTTGTTCCTGTTTCTGTGCAGTGAACTTGTGCTTGGTTTTCTTTCTAACCAAGAGCACCAAGACTCTATCAGCTCACACAAGAAGAGGAATACTAAACAGGAGAGCCAAGAATTTGCAGCCTCATAAATAGAAGATGACCTGGGCTCTCACTCATATTCCTTGCCCCTGGGTGAGCTGCTTCTGCAATAGGAAATCCTGCAGGTTCCTTCTCTACAGCTTGCATTGGAAGGGAGCATTCATGCAGTTTTTTTCAGCTCCATTAAATAGCACAGCTGCCCAAGCAGCTAAATGGATGAGGCTAATGAACATGTGCACAAGCTTGATGGTTCAGGAGCTAAATTGCCTGGGAGCGAGCAAAACAGAATTAGGCAAGTAAAGAACCTGATTGTTTTTCAAGTGATAAAAGATTGGCATGAATTACAGGAGGCATTAGAAATTTGGAAGATATGTAGATTTAAATGGATACATTTGTTTCAATTAAATAAAGAGGAGCGAACAAAATGCCTGCTCAGAAGCATCGGAGACTGAGGTTTCCATCTGGTTTACTCTGATTCCCGGGCTAAGAATTAGTGTCTCTGCATTTGGGTGTTAAGAATTTCTTTTTGTTGTGGGGGAGCCCACCCAAAACAGTGATGGTGGGACAGCCAGAATAAGTGACCAGCCCCAATGTTCTGTAGATGCTGGCTCAGGAGCGCCAGTGGTGCAGCCAGCTCCCTGGTTGGTGATGCATTGTAAGGCATTTCGGTGTAGATCTGACAGCAGGTGCCTTCTCCAGATGGGCTGGTGTCCACCTTTGAAGTGGCCTTTGGTTCAGCTCAGACGCAGAATTTGGGGAAGAGACCTGAGCACCCAGCACTGGTGTGAGGGGAGCCTGGGTGGCACAGGGAACGGTCCTCTGGCGGCAAACCCCCGTGGCTGGTTCCAGCCACCCTCCTGGCTCCTCGGAGGTCTGGGAGAGGGGAAGGCAATCCAGAGGGGCATGGGAAACATCTGCCTTCCAATACAGTTGTTCTTCAGTGAATCTGAACCTTCCCGTTTCCTCTCTATGAAGTTCTGTTTGGTTTTTAAACCAAAATTGTAATTGGAAGTTTTATCAGGTTGGTTTCCAAAGCTGGTCTTGCTTTTTTTTTGATTACGAGGATTCTTCCTGCAGCGTTTAGAAAACACAATATTTCTGTGAAGGTTTTGGAAAGTATCTCAAAGCAAATTTTGAAATCTCTAAGAATGGAAACCTGTAAAAAGTGTGCAGTTACAGGTATTCTCCCCAAAGTAATTTATTGTTATGAAAAACATGGCTATGTTCATTTATACCCACGGCCCTCGGGCACAGAGCTCTCCTGGGGGGAAGGACACCACTGCTGGGTCTGACAGACAGCCAACAGACACTAACCCCAAATTTCCCATCCTAAAGCTCCTCACGATTCCTGTCAGCCCCAGTCCCGTGACGATTGCCTCGCAGAATGTAAATGCACAGCTTTTGCAGCCCCAGCGCCCTTTAGAAAAATCTACTGTCAGGTTCATACAACTGCTGCTTGGTAGCTTCCTTCCCATTCAGGTCTCAAGATTACTGTGGCATTGATTGAACAGGAGATTCATGGAGGGAAATTAAGCCTCCAGAAGATACAATAATTTAAATAATTGGCAATTTTTTGTGTATGTGAGAACATGAGAAATACAGAGTGTTCATTCAGCGTAAATTCCTCCAGGACCACGTTACAGAAGCAGATGAATTCTTATGAAACAAAGATTCTATTTTCATGCAAATATCCCTCAGCAATAAAATACCCAGGGAATAAAAATGACAGGAAAATGTATGATGTACAAGCAGAATTGTTTCCAAAGCAGTGTATTTTCCACGATGCCTCAATAGCTCTTTATTCTGTAGGCCGTGTTAGCAACAACGCGCAGTGCAGGATCAGGCTTTGCATGAGCAGCGTGATGGAGAAAGTAACTGCTGCTGCAGCTCACGCTGCTTTTTGACTGCAGTTTCCGTGCAGAAGGGGTCTTCTCCTGTCAATGTATTGAGACAAGGAAAAGCTGTCCCCTTACGCAAGGTACGAGAGAATGGCTCTTGGGGAGCCCCTGGAAGGAGGCCAAAAGCCCCCATCCCAGTCTAGAGTGTTGTCAAAACCCAAAGTGTTTGAGATTCAGGTATAGGTGCCCTTTGGGGCTGCGGTACAAGTGCAGGTGTAGGCTCTACTGCAGACAGCTCTAACCTGCTGCTTAGGACCACAAAGAGCAAAATAGCTCCTGTCTCGTACATATTGAGCGCTGACGGGGACAATCCTTTGGCAGCAGTAATTAATCAGGACTACAACTCCCTCTCACCGCTGCAGTCCCCGATACATGATAGCATGATTTCAAGGCCAGGACGTTACCCCCCTCCCTTATTTTTTCCATTTTGTACATATTAATGAATATACACAGCTGCGAACGACGGGAATGCAATCCATGTTCAGCAATCTTTCTTGACTTTTTATACTGGGGGGAAAAACACCCTCAGTGTTTCAAGATGATCCTTTGAAGGCTGTTCCCTTCTCTCTAAGCAGCTGATAAACGGCTGGAGCGTGAAGCGTTCCCTGCTGCCTGAGCTAATGATTGCTTTCCAAATGGCATATGCACTGGGGGGCGGGGGGACGGCGTGCTGCGGGAGAAGGGGAATAATCACAGGAAACTCCATCTTACCAAGTGCTGTGGGTATATATCACTCGTATTGGAGGGAAGATGAATAGATTCTGCGGTAGGGTTTGTTTCGGTGGAAGAAGTGTTTAAGTCGCTGGTCTGTTTGAAACTGTTTGCTCACCTGGGCTAGGAACCCTTGCTGGAGCAGAGGAAAGCCTGACAGGCTGCTCCTGGCTGGCGAGGCAGGGCTGCATCACCCGGGACGTGAGTGGAACAAGGATTGCTGCTGCCTGGTTTCTTGCCGTTGCTCATTGCCGTGCAATGCAACCCTTTGATTAGGGTTCCTGTACCGCTGTGCCATGCTTGTGCTCGCCTCTTTGCCTACCTGAAACTGGGCCAGTTTGCAGGTGTCTCCAACCTGTATGGTTTATGGTTTTGCTGCTATCTCGTGCTCAGAGTTGAACTTTCAATTGAATAGATTTTAAATCCTTTTCTAGTAGGGACGCATCCCAAATGAATAGTTCTTTTGCATACAATTTTATTGGGGGGGGAGGGGGAGTAGTTATTTTTTGTGTTGATTTTCCTGTTTTGCTTGCTTGAATAAATAGAACCTCTTCATATAGGTTTTACAAGAAACAGTTTGCCCTAACTTTTGCAAAGTGAAAAGTTTTTGATAGCTGTAAATTTGAAGCTTGTCTGCCTTCTACTTAAAATAATTTTAAATTATGTCAAAGCAAAAAATCTTTTCTTCAGAACTACTTTCTGATTTTCAAAGCTGTTGATGAATTCCTAATTCCTTTATTTGTTGAGACCAAGGTGTGAGTGATTTCCTTGGAATGGCAGGCAGCGGAGGCAGGTGGGGCAGGACTAATCCTGCTGCCTGGCCCCAGTGTTTCTCTGCACGCCGTGGGCTGCGTGTGTCTGTCCGTTCCCCTTGGCTCCTGCAGGTTTGTCGCTCAGGCTGTTGCAACATGAATTGGATTTTTTTTTCTGCTATATCTTGGGCCTTACAAGCATGGTTTTAAACATTAGATGAAACTAAATTAATCAATGTATAAATTAATTACCAAAAATGATTTAGCCTCAGAGGCTGAAGCAAGGATGTGTGAGAGAAACCTAAATGCCAAAATTAAAATCTCAATTAAATTTTACAAATAATGGATAATTACAGGGCTTTTTTTCCTTTTTTTATGTTCATATTAAATTGTAAGGAATTATTAGATATTTAACTGACATTTATCCAGATAGCCCACAGCAAGTTAGGTAGCAGTTACATGCTGTAATAAATGTCAGCATTTAAAAATTAATTGCTATGCTATCTTAACTTGCTGTGGGCTGTCTCGTTAAATATTAATGGGATGTCTAAAAATATGTTATGAGCTGAAAGGATTATTTGGATATGGGATGGCAGAGTTATAAGGCCTGGAGGGGGAAAGCTGTGTTTGAGCATCATCAGTTCACAGGGATCGCTTCCTGGCGAGGCAGCTCCCAGCGACGCGTGCCGTTTCCAGCAGGAATGGGTTCTTGGAGAGACCAAGCGCGTGTGGAGCTGAGCCCTGCCGCTGCGGGGAGCGGGGCGCCTGGCAATGTCCACTCCCCGTACGAGCAGATCCTTCGGCTCCTTTCATAATGCATTAAAGGAGACCAGTCCTTGCAGGGATGGGTCAGCTTTTTGGCAAGGAAGTAGATTTCGCCCCCCCAGAGAGGAAACGGGAGCTGTGCGGTCCCTGGAGATCCCAGGGAGAGAGCAGCTTCCAGCCAGCCATAGCCCTGGCCCAGATTCTGCAGCTACTGTGGTTTTGGTGAATGCAGGCAATGGGATTCTTAGGAAGGAAAGAACAAAAAAAAAATAGAAGTTAAGAGCTGGTTCGGCCTGTTGTACCCTCTGCATATGAATCTTTGAGGCCTTGGGAAGAAAACTAAACATGGCAGGTGTCCCCGAGCACTGTTTCACCATCTCCAGGCTGGGCGCCCCCTCGTGCTCAGGCTGAGGAGGTGGGGGGGGGGGGGTGGTTTGAGCACAGCCCCTGCTGCTCTCTTCTGTGTGGAGAAAATACATAAAGGGGTAACAATGAGCTAGGGAGGAGGGAGCTCCTGCCCAACATGAGTATTTATTATTTATTTTGAGCAAAATGTGCTAAGTGCTTTGTGGAAAATACACATCTAAGTATGCTAGGTGTTTAAAAAGCAGTGCAAGCACTGGGAGGGAAAAGTCTTTTGCAGCTCAGTGATAAAAACTGAGGGGATATTTTTGTTCAAACTCAATCTCCCCCTATGAATAATGCATGCTGGTCTCCCAGAAACACAGGGTAATCAGAAATATACTGTGTCCATGACAAACACAGTGCACATTACTGTAATAGAGCTTAAAGACCATTCCCATTGACTCTTACTATTTAAGGCTAAGAAATGTACAATGTGTTTTCCCAGACAACCACCACTTTAAGTCTAATGCTTCACTGTTCCCCACACACTAATAAAGTGTTTAGAGTGAGCAAGAGCTTTTGCACTTAGAGGAAAGGATGTGCGATCTGACTGTGGGATGGGTTATTCCTGTGGCTGAAACCTTCGGAGCAAGCACGGATGCCTTGCAGGGTTCCCCCGGGGAACTCTGCAGCAGCGTTGCTGACGTGGCTAGTTCACTCCGCAGCCGAGGAAATCCCCAAGCCCCCCGCCTCAGCCAGGCAGATCCTGTGGGATCTCTCCCCAGTGTGTGTCCCTGGTGCTGGCGGCTGCAGGGCAGATGCCACAACCCAGGCAAGGTGAGCTTAGAGGCTCCATCAGTCTCCTGTGTCTCTGTTCTGCATCTCTTGTTCTTGTAGCCTCTGAGGCAAAATACACGGTGATGTGGATTTTCAGTCAGCTGAAGTGTGTGAATCAGGTCTGCATGGATTTTTGAGAGGTGCCGTCTCTGAAATAGAAATGGTGGGGTTGTCGCAGAAATACCTGCGTGAATCCTCTGCCTGCCTTGTGCATTTCCTCCCGCACAATTTCTGTCCTTTTCAGCCTTGATCTGTTCCCAATATGCTCCGTAATACCCATGTGAAGCAGAATATTCTCTGTAAACACTGAGCCTGGTGTGATGCTTGTCCAGCAGGCTGACTTTTTGATTCAACAGAAAATGAGAGAATTGAATTTAAGATGCTTTGGAGGAATTCCCCCTTCCTTTCCCCCTAAGCAGGCCTAGGAATGCGATTTCATTCATCATGTACTCAGTTCAAAGCACCATTTACTGCTGAAGGATTGAGCAAATATAATTTAAGGTTCCACTGTGCATGTGACAGATTTAATTAGTGTACATGGGAGCTCAAAGTTGTTCAGAAAGTATTTGTTTGCATAAAAATAGGCTATGTCTGCAATTTAAACTGGAATAAAGTACTGCAGTTATGAAGAATTTAATGAGTTGTTGCGTAATGTTCTTTATAAACACCATCCTAGATGGGAAATTGTATTAGGAAATAAAAACTGGGTTAGTAAATGCAACCAAATCCAGCCTTCCATACCCTCTTGCTTACAGGGGCTATAATTCGTTGTTAATGCCATTCAGTTAATCTGAATGGGAATTGCGTGTCTGCAGCGGTTGTCCGAGGAGCTGGGGTGGAAATCCCTCGTGCTGCTTATCTCGTCTCTGGGTTAGCTGGAGCGTGGCTGCCGTGGCCGGGCTGGGACACCGTGGCACGGCTCTGGGACAGGCAGCCGAGGCACCAGCTCGTGTGTACGCTGCGGGGTCACGGCTGGCTCCTTCGGCTCTGCGTTCATGTGGCTTTCTGGGAAAATCCTTGCAGATAACCTGCTCTCTTAAGGTGTCTAGAGAGTTTGTCCTAAAGTACTGCAAGTTTTTTTGCAGAGTTGTCAGAAAATTATTGATCTGTCAGCTGAGAGGCTGATAGAAAAAGAGAAGCTCTGGTTTTGCTCTTGTCTTGTAGAAGTCTGTTTACCACAATCAGGCATTGTATGTTAATTGTAAAACTGCTGGCATGACAGTGAAGCTGGTGAGGATTCACGTTGGTGCGAAATGTGATGATACAGCACTGAGGAGAAGAGAAAAAGGCTCATGAGGCAGTGATCCAGCTGCTGACTACGTGGGGAGATCAGAGGATTCATGAGCAAATCTCTGCACTGATGTTCATAGAAAGGTGTGTGTGGAAGGAATGAGCAATAGTCTGCATCTCAAGTACGGTAACCTTCAGGTAGCGATGGAAGCCAATCCAATTCAGCAGGCAGATGGTTCTGTGTCTCCTCTCTCTGGGTTTCTGCTCTCCTGTCCAGAAGGTCAGGAGCTCAGCTCCATGTGCAGCAGTGCTTGAGCAGCAAGCGGTTCCAAGGGTCACCCTGCTCTGCATGGGGTGTAAGGACACCCCTGAGCTGAGACAGGTCACTTCGTATTAAAGGGCACCTAAGCCATCCAGTGTGGAGCATCCACACTCGAAGAAAGTCTTACACAGTTCAAAGCAGAAAAACAAAAGGTGAGAGAAAGGAAGGATTCTTTTCCTTTCCTTTAGTGCTGCACGGACTGCAACCAGCCTGAGCTGGCCCTGCACGCTGGGCTGCAAAACCCCTTCTGGGAACACGGAGTTCCCTAAAGATGACTCTGCCTAGTGTCACTGTACATTCGTTCTTGGTGCAACATAAATTGTAGAAATTATGTTCCTTATTCTATTCCTTCAACAAACATACTGGTCATTTCTGAAGTCTAGAGCATTGTGCATTATTTTACTTTTTTTTCATCTGCTGTCCAGCAGTTGACGATGCTGTTTCAGAGCTGTTACAGCTAGTGGCTGGCATGGGAAGAAGCACAATTAAAACAAATAACATATTAATTAGCTTTCTCTTTTGTAGGCAGGCAGGGGAGGTGGGTTCTGTTCCAATAAACTTGTTTCAATGGAATGTCCTTCTTACGCTTCTCATATAAAACCCAGTAACTTACACACCACTGAGCTGCAGTTACAACCTTGTGGGAGTGAACTCTGTCATTTCCTACTTGGGAACTTCAGTTGTTACCTAGTACCTCTGGAGGTCACTATAACAAAGACAAAAATACAGATACTGGAAATTGTTTTTATTGGCTGTTTACTCTCCAAATTTTCTGTGTTATGGCACATGCATGTGTGAAATCTGATCGATTCATGCAGATGTTTTAATTGATTTCTGCATGGAAAGTTCTTGAGCCTGCAGGATCTTGATCCTTCAGTCCATTCTTCTTAACTCCAGTAATCACCACCTACTGTACCTGCCCAGTTTGAAGGCTTTCCCACTGGTCAGAAATGGAAGATGGCGCTTCACATCCTGCCTTTAATGGTTTAGCATATGCTAATCTGTGTGACACCCCTAAAAGCTCTGATTTTTCCCTGGAGGTTTTTATATAATTGTATTTAGTGCTCTTTATACTGATGCTGGAACTGCAACATTGGTTTAAGAGACATAGTTTTAAATGGGAAAAGTCTTAAGGCAAATTAACTCAAGATAGCACCTAATCGCATCTCCGATATATAGTGTTAGCACTGAAGTATCAATTGGCCCTTCTTAATAAAGCGAAGAGGTGCTGACAAATTGCAGTGTAATTTAACAGCTGCTAATTGTCGCCTTTGTAGTATGTAGTAAAGCAAGAAGGGGCCTGATTCTGCCAGCATTTAGTCTCGATTGCTTCTTTATACTGCAGAGTGGTCTGCAAGAGCTCTAATGAACAGAGGAGCAAGAGCTATCCAGCGCGCATTGGCCAGATGTCAACACTGTTTTTCAAAACAGACTCAAACTTTCATTTTATTGACAGTGTTCCTTGAGCCTTGACTTCGACTTTGGTGAAATTGTATTTTGAAAGCTCCCCATTTACCCCCAGTGGGTTGTTGTATAACACAAGAAAATCTTAATTCATGACTGTAATGAAAACATGTTGTTCCACGAACAGCTGAATTAACAAGGCCTGCGTATTGATTCTTTTTTATGGATGTACATCATGTATTTGGATTCTCTGCTGTCTAATGAGGCATGAGCTCTGACTTGAAAAGCCTGGAGCTTTCCAAGCATCCCTCCTTCCTCTGTCCTTTGCCCCTAAAAGTTCTCTGGTGTTTGATAAAAGCCTGGAGGACAAGCTAATGACTTTCTTTCCATAGTACAACTGTTACCTCTCTCCTCTACCCAAACACCTCATAAAGTCATTGCAACAAAAGTTTGATATGTCTGATCTGTGCCAGATATGGCTGAAACAGGCAAGTGAATTTAAGGGTTACTGGAGGAGGAGGGAATGAAAACACTCCTGTCAGGCAGGGTGGCCTTGCCCTATTCCCTAGCAGAAAAAAAATAGCCCAGAAGACCTGAGTATGCCCCTGGTAACGGGTGTCAGGGAACACTGTGTGCAGCTGGACTGTCTTGCAAGGCTCTGCTGACGTGGCAAATGCACGAGGCTGGGATGTTTGCATTGCGCCTTTTCTACGTGTTGGACTAAATTCTTGGTGGGATTAGACATGGAAAGGGACCTGTGTTCATGAGGAAGCTTGGTTTTGTGGCTGTGCTGCTGATCTCGGCATCATTTAGAGAAGACAGGTGGTCTGTACTAACATGGGCTGGGGTGCCAGTGCAGAGGATGGATCTGGTCTCATATTTAAAAGCCTAACATGAATAATGATGAGCGACTGCTGTGGCATCTGAACTTGTGCATTAGTGAGTGTACAACATCACTGTGGCACAGGAGACTCTGGGCAGAAGGAGCATCTGTGCAGTTCTTTTGGATGCATCTTCCTCCTCTCTCCTTTCCGTGGCATCTCTCCCCCATGCTGGCAGGAATTCAGGTTAGTCCAGGAGATGCTCTCTGAGTAGCAGAATGCTGCCATTCCCTTTGCATAGTGACACAAAGAGGGACAGTGACAAGACCAAGGATGTGATGGGGAGATTGTGGAAAAGCCTGGAGTGCTGAATTTGGGAGAAAAATGGAAATACTACAAATAGAATTTCCATTAATGCTACTGCTTAAAACCTCTTTTGTTTGAAATAAAGATGTTGATGGAGTGATTTCCACTGGTTCTTAGTCCTTGCCAGCAGAGGTGGGTGCTCAAAAGATCTCATCAGCCATTCCACACCATATGTTGTGTCTTTTTAATCTGACGTAGACAACTGCAGCATCAGCCAAAAAGTATTATTCTAGGCCTTTCTACAAGAAATAAGAATTTTTCATTCTGCTGATATGCAGCATGACCTTCAACTCTTTAACACCCTAAAATAAAGTTTGTCTGAACTTCCCAATTGATGTAACCAGGCGGCAGTATAAAGCATGAGGGTTTCTCATGCTTGGGCTCTCCAGTTGTTTATCACCTGAAAAGCACAATGTCTATTCCCTGATATGTCAGGCTGTAGACATAATTTTTTGTTTGATGGCTCAGCTTGACTTTTCAATGACTAAAATTTACATCAGGGGTTTTCAATCTTATAAGTTAGTTCTTAGCCAAACTTCAGATGCCTTTGATCTCTGCCCATGGGTTAACTGCTTTCAGGAGTCTCAAAATTGTTGGTATTGTTAAACAGACAACATATTTTTCTTTTGATTAGACATCGAGGCTAGCACAACTGTCTGCTTTTCAGAGTTATCTGAGCAGCTTTCTCAAGTGCTGGAAGTTTACCCTTGAATATGACAGGTATAAAACATGTTTTCCGTGTCTGTGTATCTTTCAGTCAAGTGATTGATCTGCTACATTAGTGCAAGCTTCAGCTTTGTCACCCTGGCATTTCCAGGCTGAGCTATATGCTCTGCAAGGGGAGATGACCGAGTATGAGATCACCAAGGACACTCCTAGAATGGAGTAATCACCAATAGAAACCTTTGTGTCATTTGCAAATATATGAATTTGGTTTGTATAGCAATAAGCACAACGTGTCGATAACAGAAATTGTTTTCAAGGACCTTGATCCTTTCAAGGATCTCGATCCTTCAGTCCGTTCTTCTTAACTCCAGTAATTACCACCTAATCACAGAGAAAATACTCTTGCAGTTTGCAACCTCAGTCATGTCACCCAGCATCTTCTCTTTGATGTGTATTAACTTTTCAGAGGTGTTATCAATCAGCTGGTTAAAAACCTCTGCTAATATTATTTCAACAGATCTGTAAGAACATATAGCAAATACATGAGGAACGTGATGTGAGCTGTGTTTTGTATTTTTTCCTTGAATTAATTTTTGAAAATGCATGCAAAAATGACAAAGATACATTGCAGAAGTAGGACAGAGCATGGCACATTCATTCATTTTATTCAGGCACTGGATAACTCCTAGTGACAGTAGACAGGAGAGCAAGGCCCTGTCAACTGGCCCCAGTAAGGTGTTAAGTATCACTTCTCCTGTGCAGACGTTCCTTCCAGAATGGAAGACATTGGGAGACACCCTGATGCTGCCTCCTGCTTTGGTGTTTTCTGGAAGAGCTGCTGAAGGAGCTGCAGGTTCTCAGGGCTAGGAAAATGCTCTTTTCTCTTCTGGTGCAGAAGTGAAGTTGGGGTAACCCCGTTGGGTTTCCCTTCCCGGGCAGCGAGAGGCGAGAAGGCCGAGTGCTGGTCCCTGCTCCGCGTGGGGTGTGCTCCTGGCTCCCGGCTGAGTCCACCTCTGTGTGCAATTGCATTTTTACCTAAAGAGGGAATTAACAAAACATGAATTGGCTTTACAGATCAAGCGATTGGTGTGGAATTTCCCAAGCCGTGGCTGTGCCACACGGCACATTTGGGGCAGCGTGCCGAGTTGTGCACCAGAGCAAATTCATCTGCAGTTTTCTTCAAAGAATCAGTTCTGTGTCTCAAGCTTTATGCTACTGCTTGTTCCCCCAAATGCGGAAAGTAACTACTGTTAGTGCCAGTATTTGGTTAGTAATCTAATCTACTGGCTTTCAAGGCTTTAATCAGCCCTAAGAATAGAGTAACCTCCTTTAAGAACAGTAAACAGCATACATGCAACATGGGGAGATTATCTCCCTTGTTTTGCCTTGCAGTCATTACATGCAAAAAAGAAGGAAAAAACCCTCAATAAGAGTTAAACAATAGTCTTAACACCTGCAAAGTTAAGAAATAGTAAATAGCAATTATAATGTAACAAGGACGTTTTTACTGTGGCAATTGAAAATGACTTATTTGGAAACGAACATCTAAAGAGAAACAAAACTTACTGTGTAGTAATGGAAACAGAATTTTATAGAAAAGACAGCACTGCAGTGCCTGTAACCTTGATGAACTAGGCAGAAGCAGACACCGTGCATCCTTCCCTCACCATCTTGCTAATGCAGTGCCTGGTCTCCATGTGACTGTAACATTAATTCGGGATTTGGGACCTCTTTTCTCTAAGTCTTCTGGTGCCACGGCAGCAGGAGGTATTGACCTACAGGGAACGCGGCAGAGCATGAATTGCCAGACAAAGGTGGGGAAAAAAAGATATCTTGGAAGTTTGAATGGCAGCTGTCAAGTGTGTAACTGAGACCAATCTCTGTTTAATTTGCCTCAAGAGATGAGAAATTCCTTGGTGACATTTAGTTACGTCTCCAAAGGTGGTAGAGGTTAGGTTTTTTGGAGACCACTTCTCTGAAGCGCCATAGGATAAGTATTGAATCCCAAGAGACTCTGGGCATCTTGTTGAAATACCAAGGTGAGAAAAGTAGAAAGACATAAAAAGGTCCTTAGAAAAATTTAAGAAAGTGGCATTTAGCAAGTGTAACAGACTTGTGTCAGATGAAATGTTAGCCTTTACACTAATTCTTGCACGTAAAGATCACTGGGAATGTTTTTTAGAGGATGTCTCAGTGAAATGTTGCAATTCTCATTTGTCAACAAACTTCACTAAGGAGCTATTCATTGAGTAAAACACAGCATGCAACATCCCTCCTATATTGTGAGATCGCTAGAGTAAATTAATTTTTTAAATTATAATAGGAATTGCAAGCACTAATAGGTATCTCCCAAATTAATTGCCACATGCGCTCATGGGGAGAAACCTCTGGAGAAAGAAGCATTGTCTTCATTAGTGATGGTGTTTCTAGAAGCACAGAAGCAGAGGGATTTCCCTGACAAAGCTCTGCCGCCCGGTGCTGTCACCGACGGCCTCTCGCTGAGCCAGTGCAATCGTCTGACTTGGAGATTTGTGCGTTATGAGAGGGCATCTTCATCAGCGGCTCACCCCAGTCGATGGGGTGCCGAAGGTGTGTGGGGACCTGTGGTGTGGGCTGCGTTGAGCCAGGGCTCTGCCCGAGGGGCCACGGTTCTTCCCGCTCGGCTTCTAACCTTCTCCTGAAACGGCAAGAAGCTGGAAGTTGCCTATAGCAGACATTTGGTTCTTCCTGGGTTTTGTTTGCTTGCTTTCAGAATAACCTGACTGTTGAACTTTGGGCAGCTGTTTGGAAAAAACCCAAACAGGTACTAAAAGAAATTTGGGTTTTTAAATTAGATTTTAGTGTAACCACCCCCCCACCCCCCCCACGCAGGGAGTCAAGGCTCTCTATGGTGAGAGGAATATTCCTGTATGGGATTATTCCCTGGTCATAATGTGCTGACTGGCTGAGAGCAAAACTTGTTAAGAGGATTTTGCCTGAGTTCCTCCAGCTCTCCTCATTACCCCTATTTGATGCGGGCAGATCTGGTATGAAGACAAATGCATCTTCAGTGCTTAGGAAGTGCCCGTATCTACTGAAATAATGAATTAAATTACTGCCATGAAGCTTGTTTCACCTTGTGATATGCACGTTTAATTATTTGACAGGTTTTGATAGAAAGTACAACATTTAAGTGTCTGTATATCCACAGCATATGCTCCAATGAACTGATCTTTATGTTTTCATGCCTTATAAATGGCTTTGAATGCACCTCGAACAAGTATTAGGCATAATAGGAGAGGTACAGCAAAAAAGAGAGTGTTTCAATTGGCATCTAAAAGGCATCGGTTTCTGTATGGGATGACAGTGTGAAAGTGCCTCTTAGAATAACCTGTGGAAAATGCAAGAGATGAGTTAAATGTGAACCCAGGAGGAAGGTCTTGAAGATTGTGCTTGCAGCAAAAATCTGATCAATGGAGAACAGAAAGCGAAACAATGGCAAAGCCTACCAGCTAAAGTAGGTCACCAGTTAACAAGCCAGTGACTCACACAGAGAGGGAGAATTTAATTTTTAAACAGTAAATCCTGAGTTTGCTTGAAATAACATATATATAAATTTAGCAGCTGGTCAAATAAGACAAAAACATTTTATTTCTATTATTGCATTCTACTGTTTGCAATTTGTATTATATTTACTTATACAATGCTTTAATAACTTTTAACATTTAAGCCTTGATTATACATGAATTCTTCGTGCTGTTGTTCCTACGTATCCGGCTCAGGGCTCCCATGAACTGTAGCCACTTGCACAAAGGTAGTTGTTCCAGGTGGTGCAGTGATGTCTTCCCGTCTAAATCACTGAGTATGTGGGCAAATGTTTGGCCCCGGGAAGGGATGCACTTTTTTCTGCTGGTATTGGTCTGTATCTTTCTTTGGATGCTGGACTGAAATTTGTTGGATGTTGGTAGATTCAAGTTTTGTGTCTAGTCATATGCGTAATATACAAATGTGTGTGTGCTGATGAAAAGCATGATACATAAAATGATTGATGTATTGCCAGAGACAGTGGCTGCCCTATCAATTTAATTGGTATATCCTTTATGTAGCTTAAAGGATGTGCAAAGTACAACTAAGGTGACAGAATTCAGATCAATACTTTCCTAACATATTTGTTATATATGAGCAGTCAATATTTTAATGCAGTGCTTTTTCTCCAAGAACAGCTCTCTGTTCACTCAAACCCCAGTTAAAATTTTTCTGTGGTTATAATTAGTATTTTATCTTATTGAGTAATGGAGAAAGATCTATAAGGCATATCTTAAAATAATTTAGCAATAAACTACTGTGTAATAATGTGTCTTTTTAATATTTTTAATAATGACACAAAGAACTTATTCTTCCTTCTCAGATGTCAACACTGGATTTCTGTTAATGAGGGAAATTCATTGTGGATCTGTCTAGCCAGAGCCTGCACTCCTGCTCGTCCCTAACCTGAACAGCCGAGCCGTTTGCAGCTCAGGGTTTGACTATGGAAGGAAGTGTTTAATAACGATGATAAACCACTTATGATCTCTAGCCCCGCTGTTTTCTTTTGTCTGCTACACAATTTTGTTAGTAGAAAAATATCCAATTTTCATGCCTGTAAATCTATTCACAGAGCAAATTTTTTCTATAGTATTATTTTAATTGTTATATCTGCTAGGTGGCAGAGGGGCTGAAACAGCCCCTCGCTCTGAAGACTTGGGCAACAAATGGGCTAGACACACACAGGCAGGGAAGGGAAGTTACTGTCCGCACAAGGGCAGAGGAGAAGACCCCGGTGCCTGTTTGTCAGGATGCACTGTTTTAAAACTAAGTGCACTAAATGGAGGATGCTCTTCTTTTGGTCTACGGAATGATATCTCTTGTTATTTTTTGGTCCCAAGCTGAGCTAAGTTAAGCCTACATCATCCCCTCCTAACTAGAATATAAAAGGTCCACGTGAAGCTATGCACCAATTTAATCGGAATAGCTCTTCCGAGCTGTTGAATTCTAAATTGCAGCTGGTGACTAAAGGTGAAATTCTTGCTATTGTACTTAGTCTTCTGCATTATCCAGTCCAACTCATTCTCATGAGGTTTTTAAAAGCATCCTTGAGATGAGTGGAAATTCTAGACAGTGAAAGGAATTCAACTAGCAATAAAATGTTTTAAGTCTGGAAAATGTTTGAAAAGAGAGATTTGAACCCTCACCAAGCTTTGTTAGTGGTTGGCAAAAGAGAAGTATCTGAAGCAATCCTTCAGGGAAGGAACGGAACAGGAGTCAAGAGAATATTTTAAACAAAAACAGAGGAATTTCTGTGAAAAATTTCAAACAATTTTGCATGCAAGCAGCTTCTCATTTTCCATCCCAAACTATCCATCTTGTATTAGCCAGTCCATGGGCAGAGGCTCCATTTGTCCTAGCACATGGCAATGCCAGACACCCTCAAACCACAGGTTCCTTCTAGTAATGATCTCTTGATTGCTCTTTCTCCATCGTGCCTACACTACTTGACAGCAGCTAGTGCCTGATACCACTGTAGCTCTTTTTCAGAGTAGTCCGGTGGGTTTGCAGGGTGGGCAAGGCACTGTTTGTTGTTCCCCTGCAGCATGGCACGCAGCTGGGGAGTGCCCTGGCCTCATCTGAGCATTGCTCCTCCGTGGAGCCAGAGCTGCCTGGGTCTGCGCTGAGACACGCGATGCTCCTTTGGACCATTGCAAAGCAGCAGGCAGGGACTGTGAAGTGGGGCTTGTGTTTGCCTTCCCTTCTGGTAGATGTTTTTGCCACTACATGCTTCTAGGCATTGGTCTAAAATAATGAAATGCGTATGTATTTTTAGAGATGATGTGAATTTTGGATTAATTAAGAATGTAAGTTCCAGGCTCCTTCTTTAGATGTGAGCTCTTATTAATATTTATACAAAACTATTACATATTAATACATTCATAATACATAAGATATGTGGCACTATCAGTTTTAATAGATTTTTTTTTTTAGAGCATCATTGTAACTGTGAGGGTACTCTCCTCTGTCCTTCTTAGAGTTGAAAGAGTAATCATATGGATTTATTCTCCCAATGTTTATACAAGATTTTTTGGAAAAGTCTCCTTTTTAATTACCTTGCCAGTCTATCAATAAAAGGCTGTAGGCAATGTAATTTCAGCTGCAAGTGGTTGTATAAACTGCGATCAGAATACTCAAGGAGCAAAATGGCTGTAGGTATGAATCTGAATACAATATATGGCACCAGCATTGAAGAATGCGAATGAACGTATTCATTCGCTTGGGCTGCTCTGGAGATGGCTGGGGGGGTTTGGGAGCTGCCCTGGAAGCACGGCACTGTTCTGTGAGCCACGTGGGTGCCTGTGCCGCAGGGCACACGGTGCTGGGAGGGCTCAGCGCCGGCCTCGCCACCACCATGCCCCTTGACGGACCTGTTCGGAGTTTGCTGTGGGCAGGGGCTACTGCAGCGTCCGTGCTGGGCTCGGTGTCTAAGCACACATCGCAGAGCAGAGACTGGGGTACAGGACCGGCATCCAGCTTACAGCTTACTTTTCCTGCATACTGGAAATTACTTTAGACTTGTTAGTTGGAGGTGAGTCACTTTTTCATGGAGGAAAAAGAAGCTTCTATCTGTTAGTCCTTCAGAAAGTCTCTGTTTTACAAAAATAAAGCAACTAAGGTCTGGGCCTCTTGTCTCACATTTCCATGCATGTTTGTCCTGGTGTTTGGCTAAACTTTGCCAAGCTCCTTCCTCTGCAGTAATTAGGATTCCATATTTTTTGAAATCTTTTTAGCATTCCTCATTTCAAAGTTAATTTGCTTTCAGAACAACCCAATTAGAGGTGAATCACTCTATATATGTGCAATTCTGCACTAATTGCTTTATTTGATCATTTTATATTTATAAGGTAAGTGCCTTATTTTCTTTAGAAGGGAGCTATCATTGCCTCCCACCTATCGCATCTCAAGGTCTTTCCCATTTTGTGGTTGGCTATTAGCAATAAAGAATAATGTTATTACATGGTTGTTCAGAGAATTATGCAATTTGCAAAAGAATCACACTAAGGAGCCATTGTGTAGTATTTGAAGGGAGGCTTGTGAAGGGCCAGGGAGACCAGTGCTTGTCCTGTTTGACACCGTGGGTGTGGGAGCTCGGATCCTGCTGCGGTACCTGCTGGATCAAAGCTCTGGTGCAGGAGATGAAAACAATAATTCAGCAATCTGAGGCTGGCCGTGGATGTGGAGAGCTCTGATATCTCTTCCTGCCCCAGCTGATCAGTGTTCATTGCAAACTTTCACTGCCCACATGGTCCCACGTCCTGGGCTGAGTTATTTTTCTGGGTTGAAATACATATTTCCTAGTTTCTCAGTAAAGATACGTAAATAGTGAAGAGCAAGCCCCTTTTTTTTGTTACATGAATTTAGGATTAATTCTTAACTGGTGCACAGTGGTCTTAAAATAAAAATAACTTTAAAATATTTTCCTATTAGCGTATGTTGGCAAGAATAAGCACGAAACCAGGGCTGGTTTTCAGTCATCCTCACAGTGTGAGAGCTCCAGCTCTAAATGTTCCCAGCATGTTCTTTAGGCTGTGTTAATATACATCAATTCTCACAGACAAATTAACATTGAACATTTGCAGTCAGAACGTTTGTTAGCTGGGTCAGCTGCAGTAATCTTACTGTAAGTGTGATAGCTCTCGACAGGATTTGACCCAAAACTTTCCTCTCAATTGTGCTTCTCCTTGGAGCAGGTTGCTCTGACAACACCCACACCTTCCTTCCAAACTGGTCATGTCAGAGAAAGAGCAAGCACTCTGTTCAGTCCAGACCGAGGAAGAAAGAAAATGTAAAATTTTGAGGAGTGGGGGTAAAAATGAAACAGAGTGGGTAAAATGCCAAATTGACTGGTGGAAACAGCTAATGAGCCAGCCCTGGCAAGAGTCAGATGACTATGCTGAGCCACATTCGTGTGGCATTAAAAATACCTGTTTCCTTAAACAACACAGTAAAAGATGATACTATGCTTTGAAGCCTGCAGCAAATTTTCATGGGAGAGAAAGTTCTGGTTTTTAAATTAATACTAGGTAAGTTTTCTGATGGTATTTACAACATTGACACTTGAACTTTTGGTTTGTTTATAATTTCAAGGATACCATAGCCAAATTAGTAATATAAAAATTGATGTCTTGTAACATTTCAAAGTTGCAGGCAGCACTATCCGTATCTAGCAGAATCCCATCTAACAAGCCAGCAGCAAGAAAAGAAATTGGCACAAATTCAGTTCATTCAGGCTGGAAATAAGATTGAGAAATACCATCACCTTACTTCATTATTATTTTCACTATGTGAATTGTAATCTTGTCATTATCCTTTATGCCATCCCTAAGATAATTCTGTTCTCTGGGGAGTTTCAAATACTTCTTGCCAGGTAGCAATGCCTGAGCTGTGTGTTACGTACCAGCACACCGAGCGCCGTGTGATAATTGCAGGGAACATGCAATCTCATTTAAAAACCCGGGGAGCACCTGTATAACCAGGGAAGGTGCTAGGCTCCTTATGCCGCATGGCAGCTACTAATGCTGCTGTTAGACAGGTGTGTATTAGATTAAACTGTTTGCTCATTCCATTATGCATTTCCCTGGTAATCATAACTACAGGCGCAGGAAGCTCCTAGGATACTAGCAGGCCATAAGAAAGTATTGAAATGTACTTCCTTACCACCAGCTGTGTTTGAAATAAGAAGCTTTTGTGAGTAATTTCCAAACCCACTGGACCAAACAGCCGAACGGTGAGACCCCTGAGCCTGCAGAACAGGGAAAGCTCAACAAACGCATTGGAAACTCTTGTTGCCTTGGCCCGGGTCCAGCAGAGCAGCAGCGTGTGTTTGGCTGGAGGCTGGTTTGGGGTCCCCGCTGTGGGGGCTGAGAGCCGGGCCAGTTCCCTCCAGCGTTCGGGGATTGGGGACTGCGGGCCCTGTGCAGGGAGCGGCTTTTGTTAAGCAGAGCGGGTTGTTGTGTGAGAGATGACGGGGAAAAAGATGCTTTGTAAAATGGCCTTCTCAGCACTGCCACTTCCTCATGGGCAGGAGCACGGGTGCGGGCGCCAGGCAGTTGGCCGAAGCCCTGTCCTCAGGCACCCCGCAGACACGAATACAACCTGCCTTTGGGGCCAGAGCGGTGCAAAAGGCGTCTGTCAGCCCGGGGCAGCAGTGGGGTGGCTGGGCGCATGCTGCCTGATGCGAGCCCTCTGCTCCGGCTCTGCCGTGGCCGCTGTCCCAGCTTTCCTACCCTGCCTTGTCCTGGGGAGCCGGAGCGTGGGTGGGCAGAGCTCCTTATGGGGGAATCCCCCTGCCTGGGCACCCAGGTATGGGTCTGCCTGTCCCGGCCCACCCCTGCCTGTCCCTGCCCACCCCTGCCTGTCCCTGCCTTCATCACACCTGCCAGCTTTGTCCCAGCTTAGTAATCAGAGGTGCTGGGCTGTGGCAAGGCTTGACAGCGTGATGAAGAACCACATGCTGATGCGTAGGACAAATTGCTGTAGCAAAGCTGTGGTGATAGCTTGTAATGCAGAGGGAAAATAACCCAAACACCACCTGGAAGGTGCAGGCAGGGTGGGGGATGCCCCTGCAGCCCTGGGCTGAGCCCTGTAGGTGCTGCTCCTGCGGGTGCTGCTCCCACGGCTGCCCTGGGTCCCCACCGACTGCCAGACCTCCGGCAAACAAACTCCTGCATCTCGCTGGCTATAAAAAATACATGATGGGGAATATTTGTAAGAGCATCAATCTTCATGAATGAGGAGAGGATGGAGTAGGGGAGTCACAAGTGAGTTATCCTGTCACTTCTGACAAATGAAGATAAATTGTGTGACACTGGCTATTTATTTATACACTTTGCTGGGTATGCATATGGGTATGAGCAGGAGAAACAGTGTTATGTCACATACGTAACTGTGTGCTGTAAAGGGCTTTTGTAAGGATGAGTTTTGGGTGGTTATTGCCACATATGATCAAAATGGTCAATAACTTGTCTCCACAGAAAGCTTCAAATGGCAAATTTCTCATTAGTGGATGAGGGAGGATAGTGGCTGGAAACAAGCACTATCACTGCAGTAATGCAATGAAAATATTCCCCCCCAAGTCTCCTTAGTCTCTGTCACTCTACGCCATGGGTATATATGGTCCCATGTAGTGTCTGAAAATTCTCAGCTGCTTTGGTCAAGCAAAATACAAAACTTAGAGCCAGCACCATTGCTGTCAATGAAGAAATTGAAATAAAATGGAAATAAAGCTATTTGAACTCCTAGATAATATTAATGCAGAACAAATGGGTGTAAACAGGCCAGGAATCATTTTAGATGAATAAATAGGAAAGAAAAAATCCGCCTGTCAGATGACAGACCCTGAAACAGCCTTCCAAAAGAAATACAGGGGAATAAAAAAAAGCATCAGCAATTATCGAGTGTATCTTCACCTTATACATGACATGTCAGGATTATATGGCAGGTCTGAAAGAGATCACAGGAGACTTTTTGTAGCTGATGCTTTCTGGGATGGATCTCTTTGTTTTCCTGAAGCCCACAGCACTATGAAGATTGAAATCTGTAATTTTGAGAAATCTGTATTGTTGGAACAAAGCACTGGGAGAGTGTAATCCCCGATGTCTTGCAGTGTTTGCAGTGCACGTCTAATCGAGGGAGTCATGAAGATGCAGGATGTATGGGCCTGGGAGAACATCAAGCACTTTGCATTATGCATCTTTATAGATGCAAATTTATTTTCGAATTAACCCTCGGCTCAGTGGAGTCCCACTAATCCTTTTACAAAGCCATGAACTGCTAATCCAAGTCCTGCACTGGGCTTCCTGCTGTTGGAACAGCTACCTAGATTAGTTTTCCTCTTTAAAATTAAATTTGTATTATTTGTATCAAGAGCTCAGTTTATATTGGGGTTGACTTTTTGCTACTCTGGAGAGCTTTCCTGGGAGAAAGCTAGTATGCAACTTTACTTCCAAGTTACTTCCTAAAATAGAAGGCTGCTGCAGATGAGGTAATGTGTCCTTCGGTTTCCTGGGATGTGGATTACAGATGGCTTCTGCTTATGGAACAGTAAAAAGGTGTTATGCTAATACAGTATCATGACTTTTGCCTGCGGCAGATAGTGCGAAAGGGAGAGAGACTGGCGTGGGACAGCCCTGGAATAGCTAACCAGTGTCACGCCGGAGGAGGGATGCACATAGCTGGGCTGTGTCTGATGGTTACCCATTATCTTCCATCAATATGTTGATAAACTGTTATCACTAAATTATCCTCAGCCTAATACAAGCTTCACATCAGTCGGGTATGAAATCCATTACTGTCTGTCATACTGCTTGGCTAATGGAAGGAAACCCTGTTTTCTCCATTAGATTTTGGTTGGATCCCTTTATCTGTCCATTACTTCTCCTGTAACTCCTTCTAATGGAATCGGGCTAATAGAAAATGACAAGGAATCAGAAAAAATGACACCGAAATTGGGGGAGCTGTAAAAGCCTGTATTGCCCCTACTTGGCCTTCTTAAGGAACGTGAAGTCTGAATGCGTTTAAAGATTTTTTCATTCAGTGACTGATCCCAGGAGCTGGTTTCTTTTGCTTAAAATAAAAAGTAGTTTTCATTTTGCAATAAATTCAGTACACAAATGTCATGACAGAAAAATATTTAGTGTGATTAGTACAATAGCTTCCCTGACCTCTCTGTCCTTATAAAAAGCACATGGTGTGGCTACCTTATATTTTACTATTGTTTTATTAACTTAATCTCACTGTTCTTTCAGCAATCATTCCCATCAAAAAAAATGGATTTTGTGATCCAAACCAGGCAGCCAAAAACCAAAACCAGTTTGTAAACAACCTAATAGAAACATCAATAAGCCGAAGCATAACGCACATATGCGCGGTCTCAGTGCGTCTGCTCTCTTACTGGCCCTGTGCCTGGGGTGAGGTACCTGTGGTGCTGGGAGGGATCCTGCACCCGAGAGCCCCGGGGAGCAGCACTGCCACGGCCAGAGCTGCGACCCAAGCAGTGAGCTGAGCTCGGCAGCGAAACGAGCCGGACCTCAGGGCTGTTTCGGCAGCAGGATGGCTCAGCTGCGCCTTGACCTTTCCAGCCCGGCCACCTGCCCGAGCAGGCAGCGTGGTGCAAAGTGGCTGCCGGTTGCTAACGGAGCTTTGCAATCCTGTCTTGCCGCAGGGTTTTCGTGTGGGACGCTGTGCCAGGCAGCGCTGATTACAGATGTTCACAAGCGCTTAACGTTAGCTGCAGGAGCTGGGGCTGCCGCCCGAAGGAGGCACTGATCTCTGAGCATTGAGGAAGGAGGCTCATCTTAGAGGGTTTGCTGCATGGCCCGGCCTCTCCTGACTGCTAGCTAATAGCACTGAGGAAGAAATGCACTGCAGGCAGCGTACGCCCTGTCGGCTTATATCTCAGCGTCGGCAGAGCCTCTGATTTACTGTGAGTAATACATAAAGGGTCTCATGAAGAAATGGTTAGGGAATACTGCCTTCAGGGGAAGAGCCAGGGGAAGGAGCCCTGCTCTCTGGTTAACAGAAGTGCTGCCTCTCCTGGCAATCTCTGCCTCTGAGTTGAGTATTTTTCTATCATTTCTGGCTGGGTATTTTAAAGATTTAGCACTTTTTTTTTGTTTAATATTCCATGGAGACATGAGATGAGACCAGGCTGAATAATTTCCTTCCCACTCCCTGTGTGCAGTCACTGAATTCATCTTAATTTCCTGCACCAGTGCCCGTGGACTGGGAGCTGGTTTCTGCCACCCGTGAAGTCAATGGCACTGTTCGCAAGCTCAGGTGATTAAAATGGTCAGGCTCCAGCTAGGCACAGAAAAGTGCATTTTCTCATGTATGTTCTTGGTATAATGCAGTGCAAAGATATTGGATTGTGGATCTGTATGGAGGGCTGGAGTATGCCTTTAGATCCCATCACTATTTTGGTCTGTGACCACGTGAAGACGTGGCAAAGCAGAGCCCTGGAGAGCAGGTATGGGAAAACAGAATGGCTGGTTGGGGCCAGCCTGTGCCAGAGCTGTGGGCACTGCTGCGTGGCAGGAACATGCTCTGCAGACTGCCTTGGGCTCTGCTCACTGTGTGAGTGAAGCTGTTGAGTCCAGGTTTACTGCCATGTTCATCGCTTTATTGTGGCAGATGAAAGCTGTGAATCCTCCCAAACCCCCGGGCCGTTAGTCGAGGCTTCCTCGTCCCCATCCCTCCCTGCTCCAGCACTGCTTTCTTTTCTCTGAGTGCCCGTCCTCGGATGGTCTTTGTCCTCCGGCAATTCCTGCAGACCGCAGGTTTCTTGAAGATGGTAGTTCCGTTCTGTCTCTAGTTTTCACTCCTAGTCTGTTTAGTGTTTGCAGAAAAAACAGAAACAAAAGACCTTAGCCAAATCCCAAACAAAATCAGATGTGAGAAGAGGGCTTCATTTCCAAGCTGCAGTGCTGACCCAAGGAACTTTTCTTGTGCTCTCACCAATGCATGCTTCTGACTTTAATCTCTAACGTTTGTCTACATGCTGGCTCTGAACTGATTGCTTTTTCTCTTGTGAATCTCTAACAAGCTCTTGCTTCCTTGGCAAAAATGTAATCCTGATCAAAGTTCCCTCTTTCTCACTTGATTAGAGATAAAAAAGCCCACCCTGACAAACCACAGTAGCCCCCCACCCCCGGTGTGTGCGCACACCTGAGTCCTTCATTTTACAAACCCTTTTCTCATGCTTCAGTTGCATATTTGTGGGGACCTGCAGGGTGCTTTGCACAGGAAGTCAGAACAAGGCTCATGCAACGCTTGCACACTATTTAAATAGGTGTTGGCATATTGCAGCTAACAGTGGCGACAGCAGGCGAGGGCCGGGGGGAGGAGGAACATTTCCTCCGGAGGGAGGGTGTCTGCTTCCCTTGTCATCCCTGGGCTGCTCCTGCGCTGAGCAGAGTCCCCTGGTGAGACTGGGCCAGTCTCTCCCGAGGAGTGCTAGAATTTAATAGAAATAAATAAAGCAAATGAAGAGTGTTTCACGGGCAATTGAAAGGTCAGCACAGATCACGCCATATGATTTGCTGTTCTTCAAGCATCCTTTTCTGGCTTCTTGTTAATCCCCAGACAGACAAGCCACAAGTGCATGAGTTGTCTCTCTCCCTTTCCCCCTTCCAGCCAGCACCCCAAAGGCCCTGGATTGTCACCGCTGTAACCAGCTGTACACTCTCTTCTGCAGATATTAATTTTTTGTTTATAGAAAAATCCATAAGGTTTGAGTTATCAAAAGCTGTGTGCACTAGTGGGAAAGACACAAAATCAATGCTGAAATATTGCCTTATTTAATGGCTGCTGTAAATAGCTCTGTTAGGATTCTTTAGTAGAGGTAAATTATGAAAGCACAGGAGAGGTCGGTTGAACGTACTTGTTTGCAGCCTACAGCCCAGCAAGCCCGTCCAGCTTAGCTTGCCCTGTTAGGCGTTAGCTGACGGGAGTTTGGGATATCTTCGTTCATAGGTTTGCCGTCACTCACGTGGGAAAGCAAAGAGCAGTACGGGCTCATTCTGAGGGGTGCGCTCAGTGCTTTGCTCTGTTTGTTGGTACCTCTGGCTGCTGGAGGAGCGAAGCCCGTTCCCCTCCGCAGGGATGCTGCCGGGGCCAGCCGTGTGTCCGGCCGTGTGTCCGGCTGTGCTCTCCGCCCCGGGTCCCACAGGGACACCACTGGCACAGCCCGCTCTTCCCAGCGGGGCACCGGCTCCTGGCAGCTCCTTCATGGGGTTTCACTTCCCTGGGGGTCAGCACAGCCCTGGGAAGGAATTCCACCACGCCTTTCTTCTCGCTTTCTCCTTTTTTTAAGGTATGTTTTCAGAAACATCATTGAGGCTTATAAATGAGGCTGTTAAAAGGTTTTAAATACCTGTCATTTTTAATGGTTTATTTCCATGTCATTGAATGTAATTATTGCCAGTAAAAGTTCTTTGTAGAATATATTTAGATTCTTTGGAAAATGCTGGCATTTCCCCATGTTCCTAGAAAGCCAGGTCCTGGGTTGGGGTTACTGGGGTAACCCAGCTGGGTTTCCACCAGCAACAATACTCACTACAGATGAGAAAAAATAGCACTCTAGGATGCCTTGCTTGAAAGTCACAAGGCATTAGGAAATCCTGCTTTGCATGCCTCCTTGAAGGTCAGACAGGCTCATTCTGCGCACGGCATTACTCAGTCCAATCACATGTGCAAACTCCAGTGTCTGAAGGGCTCATGAAAGCTGATAAGAGTTTTCCCTGAAGTACTGCTGCAACCAGTCGGAGAGCGCCTGCATCGTCTCCGTCAATATTTAACTCTGGGTCAATACAGCTTGATGTTTGGCTTAACAGAACTTAATATCTGCCTAATGTCAGCAAAGTTCTAGCAACTGTACCAGTGTGCTGCCTGATTTCTGTGGGGAAGGGGTGGCCAAGGAGCCACAGAGCAGTGGAGCATCCCTGCTTCTTAGGTGGGGAGAAGGAGCCACAGCTCTCATTGCTTGCAGGCGAGGGCTGTGTGAGCGACTTGGACTCACCCCAGCCGGCTGGGATGCAAACCCAGACTGACTTACTGGGGCTGTGCTGGTAAGAGTGAGCTGAGTATCTGGGGGTGTGCCTGTCGCTGGCACACGGGGCTGATTGACTAGGCAGGGCTGCACCGTGCATCGGCAGCAACTTCTCACTCAGCCTCGTCCCTGTCATGAATCGGCGCAAACTGCTGGGGCTCGCACAGCTCTAACGGGCACTAAAGAATAGTATAGAAGATAGTATAGAATCATCTAGGTTGGAAAAGACCTTTAAGATCATCAAGTCCAGCCGCTAACCTGACCTTGCCATCCCAAAAGCAGTACAGAACAGAGGTCCTCTGGTTCCCGTCAGTGTCTACGAAAGGGTGGTGCCCCTGGTTTTGTCTGTTCTGGTTTGTCCTCACGAGGATTTCCCTCCTCTCCAGCCTGCAGTGATGTGCTGAGGCTGATGCAGCTGCTGGCAGCTACAGGAAAGGTGTGCATCACTGCTGCCGCCTCCATCCCCTCCTTGAGCTCCACGTCTTTCCTTCCTCCCTGCAGACTGTTTCTTTGGGCAGCAGTTAGCCAGTGAAAGTGGTTTTTTTATTATGGTTTTAATATTCATGACACATGCAAATTAGAAAAAAGGTAATTGGCCCAATTAACACTAAATAGGTTTTTCTCACACATCTTAAGTAATTTGATGCTTCTGCTTATCTCATAAAAAGTTTCCTATTGGAACTGCCTCAGACTCAGTGTTCATACGAGAGCCTGCTGAGCTTCTGTAATTAAGCTGTGATTAGCCAGCTACAGATACGTGGTTTTGAATACAACATTGCAACTCTTAGGGCAACTGGTGATAATAAAGCAATCAGATCAGGGAACACCTAAGGTACATCAGTTGTGGTGAGCAAGCTTTTGCTGTTAATGGCAGGTCTGCAGTGGTTCTGTTCCCATGGACTCTCCCTAAGCCGTGCTGGACCAAGGCCATTGCTGCTGGAAACGCTTGGCGTGCCCGTGGTCCTGCTGCCCAGGGCTCGTTGAGGGAACCTGCCTGTGTGGTGCCGTATGGAGCCACCTCTCTGCTCAGCTCTTCTGATGGAGCGGTTAACCTAAAAATGGCTTTCCGTTGGGATGACCGGTTCCTTTTACAGCTGGCTGTCCCTGGCTGTGAGCTTTGATCTCCGATGGAGCCCTTGCAGAGGGACAGCAGCAGGCAATGCAGAACCTCCCTGTCCCCAGGAGCTCTGTGGGTATGTACCAGTGCCAGGAACACGAGGGCTCAGTCGAGGTGCCCACAGCTGGTTTCCATCACCAGACGTCTGGGAAGATCGCTTCCACCGAGCACTTGGCACCCTGTCCCACCCTTTGTATTTGAGAGCAGTGGGAGAGTGGTGGAAATTCCTCTGCTCCCCTGCCCTCCGTGACTGGGGCTGTGGAGGTCTGACCGGGGTCCAACCAGCCAGATTCCCCTTTCCACCCAGAACAGAGCACATCTCCTGGGCTTCAAACCGAGGGCCACAAGGCTGTGTTCGTTCAGCCAGAAACATGATGTATCTTGTGGCCTCTGGGCTCAACGGCAGCTGTTTGTAGTGTCAGGGAATGGCTCTCAAATGAATTACAGCTGGTATTTCATCACACACGTTATTCGGGTAAAGAATAAACTGGAGGGAGCCAGGACAATTCAGTGAAGAAAGCAAGCTGACAGTTCTTGAATAAATGATTCATTATACACTCAGCTTTGGCTGTTTAGTGCACTTGCCCTGACTCCTGAACAAAAGTTAGCTCATTTCAAACCCTCCTGCATTTCCATTTCTCTCCTGTGACCTAACATGACAAGTGAAATGCTCATAAACATGCTTATCTTTCGAATTAGAAGTTCTGTCAAATCTGATTCTGTGAACTGTTTGCAGAAAATTTGTATCAGCTGCTAATTTTCATCCCCTTACATCTCAAATACCATTTGTGAGCTTTCTAACTCAATGTTATTTCAGTTTTAAAGCACTTCAGGAAAAACAATGTAGGATTATTTGGCAAAAGAGGCAGTTGTCTAAAGCGCTGTCAGAACAAGCACTTTCGTTTTAGCAGCCTCTTTCTTCCCTATTACTGCTCCTACCGGGCTTGTTAGTGATTTGGCCCTTTGGGCCAGGCACTGGAGAAACAGTGTGCACAAAATCCTGATGTCCCGGAGCAAAACGGGAGCTCTCTGCTGCCTTTGGATGTAGCTCGGTGACTCGGCATTGGAAGCAGATGTCCCTTCAAATTGTCAGAGGTTGAAAACCACAGATGGAGGCAAGGACCGATTCCCTGGGTGCCAGTCCCAGGGAGAGCTGCAGCTTGGAGGTAGGCTGCCATGCTGGGAAATGTTTGCTTCATACTGGGAGGAATGTCTGCCTGCCTTTGAGACACATATGTACAAAGCCAGGTCCCTGCTCTTGAGCTGAAGGCAATTTTTAAGGGGTTGGGAAGTATCATGGATTTTGTAGAGTTTAAAATACTGTCATGGAAGTGTTCCAGTGGTTGTGAATGAGGCAGCAAATGGGGAAATTTGAAACTTCCAAAGATTGTGCAGGAGCAAAGATCTGCATGAAAAGAAATGCAGCACTGGGGAGGGAATGGCAGAGCCCGTGCCTAGGTGGAGGGGGGAAATGGAGAGGTGGAGGAGAAAACAATGTAAAGATTTATGCAAGATCAGAACTGGACAAAATATCAAAGCAAAGAAGATGATCCCAAACAATATTCAGAGAAAGGAAAAGAAAGATTCAGAAAGGGGTCTGCACTCTCGACTTTGTGCTGTGTGGGCAAATGGGGTATGTTCCATGCCAGCCCCTAAAACTGAGTGAAAATACCTGTGAACAAAGAGATCCAAGCTGCCAGGAGGAAACTTCACCCAGAGGGTTGTGAATGCATCCCACCTCATTGCAACAAGGCTTGCTTGTTGTTCTAGCCTCAGGCAGTGTTAGAATAACCACAGAGAGCACTAGCAAGTCTTAGCTTCAGTTTGGGTTGTTTTGCACAAAGAACTGTGTCCATGTACGTGCTTACTCAGACTGGGAGGAAACATACAGTATAGATGGAAAACTTCCCTTTCATTGCTAATTTCTCCATCTGTTTTCTATCTTTGCTTTGTTCGCTTGCAGTAGTGCGTGGGTGCTTGTCGGAAGAAGGGCGTTACAGAGCCGTTGCACAGCTTTCCTTGGTAAACATGATTTGATAGTCACTTCAAGTGAGGCTTTTGCAGTAATTCTCGCATTTCATTCCTTTATACTCTGCCAATCCAGCTGAGTCCTGCTGCTACTCTTTGTCCCTCCGGTATTCCAGTCCAACCCTGCCCCCCACATGAATGCAGAGAGAAGTATTTTTTCCAATTTAAAGCGGAGCAATTTTTATTTGTAGCTGTAAGTGGGTCCATTAGTGCTGGTCAGAGGAAAGCTGAAGAACATTTGGCAGATAATTGGGCCTGGGTCCATCAGAAGGTCTTGGTGTGGAGCCTGCTGCACTGCGTGCTGGTGAAACATCTGTGTAAATAGCTCTGCAGCTGAGGTTTCATTAGAACTGCCCATCACGACAGTCCTCTTAAAGCTCTAAATACACCAGGGACTCCTCTGTGTCTACCCAAAATAGCAAGCTCTCCACTTAGCGAGCACTGTGCTAAAACTGGGGTCGTCTCATTTAGATGTTCCTGGCTGTAGGTGTAACCTGGGATTTTTTTTGTTGTAAGGTGCTGAGCTATAAAAGCCCCACTCTTCATAGCATCTCATTAGTCCTAGAAGAGGTGAGGCTGGGGATGGCATCCAGCTGTGTCCCTCAGCTGAGTATATAATTTTCCAGCCACATCTGGAAAGGGGGAGATACGTAATTGGAAGCAAATGGTTATCTGTCACAGTGAAAAAATGTCTTTTCCAGTAGGATTTTCTTTGAAAAAAAGAGTATACCTTTGGATGAGAGGAGGTAATTCTAGTGTTTGTGGAACTGAGCAACAGTCAGATATAATCTCAGACTCTTTCCCCAACTCTGCTCAAATTCTGCTCATTTTTAGCCTAGCATACCCATTCAGTTTTTCTGGGGCACCTCACCACTGTCACTTGCCTGACCCTGGTTTCCCCACGTGTTTGCCCAGCTCTGCTGCTCACCGTGCTACTGTGAGCTCGTGCCTGCTGCTGGCTTGGGATGCTTCTGCATCTTGACGTTTGTTCATGGCCTAATGCCACTGCAGCTCAGGGCTTGCTTCAAGAAACTACGTACTGTTTATTTACGTGACTGTCAGAGCATCACAATCTTCCCTGAACCAAGGAAATGAACTTTCCCATGCAGTCTTTTAAAAACATTTAACACTGAGAGAAGGTGCAAAACAGAACGCGGCTGGTTGAAACCCTTCTGCCTGATGCCTCTCCGCATCTCTTGTGTCGGGCAGAGGAAGCTCCTCCTGGGTCTCCATCCCCAGTCTGTTATAGCCTGGGCATTCCAGACATTCCAGCTCTTTGACATCACCCGTCAGGCTGGCTTGTTCTGCTCTTGTTATCGTTTGCACTCCTGCCCTCTCCATAAACATGGGAGCGTGTGCCGTGCAGACAGGATTCCACTTTGTCCATCACCAAATACTGCACGTAGTCGTGGTGTGAGTGTGGACTACAGAGAAGAGGTGGGGTTCCACCCCTGCTGGTTAATCAGTACAGGGTGTTATTTAAAATTATTGTTGTATCACTAAGATCAAGTCGGAGGACTTGCTGTTTGCTTGCTGAGATGTGGGTTGGTGCCGTACAGGATGAATACCAACCGAGTGGGGAGTTTTCAGACATGCAGATTTGTTTTGTGGATCATCATCTGTTCCTTCTGTGTGCCACTTAAACTGCCTGTTGTTATGCAAATCCCGTAATGTATTTATGAGTGCTCTCCAGGGATTTCAAATGGCATCTAATCTGGTTAGTAGATCTATTCTGCAAGAGACCCGTGTAACACATTCAGCTAAAAATGAGACATTGGTATTTTATGCATTTGACTAGAGACAGAAGCTGTTTTATCCCATTCACCAAGCATTTCAATGCTCTTACTGACCCGAAACCCAGGTAACTGCCAGAAAGAAGAATAAACACACAAATAAATGTGAACAGCATGTACAACATATTTACAGCTCCTGACAGTGTCTGCATCAGAGTCACTGCAAACTGAACTCGCCTGTTCTCGGGAATTAGGCAAGGCTGGGCTGAGTCTGTACTGGGATGAGAAAAGTCAGTCAGAAAAGTTGCTGTTGACTCTGTAGATGGCAGTGCTCTTCCCTTCCTGAGATATCCATCCTGATGTCCAGAAACCTCCGGAGCCCAGCTGACAGCACAACCACTTCTGACCTCCGTACTGGCTTCCAAACTTTAGACTGGAGTTTCTCACCAGGGAGTCACACCCAGGCTGTGCTGCAGTGCTGTACGCTCCCGCTTAGCATCTTCAGGCTATTTCTCCCCTTCTGCGTAGCAGAACTTGTTCAGGTTTTCATTGCCTGAAACTGCTTTTGCACAGTCACTGGTCAAGGCAGTCTTGCCCTGCTATTGCCATTCTTTTATGGCCCATTGCATCCTTCCTCTGTGCCCCCTTTCCCCTTGCACTGGGTTCAGAGTGTGGCCTCAGGTGCCCGTCCTGTCCCCGCTCCACCTGGAGCTCTCCCGTCAGGGTTAGGTCAGCCCCCGCTTCCATTTGGCTCAAGATTTAGTTGGTTACTTGCTTGATTTGCAAACAAACATCGAGTTTTTCCCTGGTACTGTGCCTCACGGTTGACAAGAGCTCTGTGTAAACAGCTATAAAATCATTTCATTGTTTTCCCCTGAATTCCCTCTGCAGACCTGCCCTGGACAGGGTGATGCCCGTGGCACGTGCAGGAGCGCGGGGGCTGCCGGTGGCATCCCTGTGTGCCGTGGCCAGCTTCCTTCCCTGGCTGCTGCCCCCTTCTTAGGTGGGGGATGTCCAGTAGGAAACTGATGCGTTTTTACTCTGTGTTTGATTAATATTATTGTTTTCTTGCAAACAAGTCTTTCTACTTTACTAAACTTAAAAACTACACATATCCTCTTGGAATGTTCCACTGCAAAAAGCTTATTTCTAGCCAAAATGAAAAATTACAACACAGACCTTTTGATCAAATGGCACATTTAGTTTCTGCTAGTTGATACAAATGTTTCTGATTTTTTTCAAATGCTGCATTAGAATTAGATTGAGGGAAATTAACTCAAAAGTATCTTACTGAAATAAAAAATGTTAATTTAAAAAGTCTTTGTTTTGACTCTAAAAATAAATTTAAAAGGCAAATGTCTTCAACAAAGCACCACAAGTGTTTGAATAATTTTGATATACATGAAACACTATCAAATTAATCTTTCATTTGAAGCCTATGAATATCATAAAATTCATAATGGTAATTTCCCCCCAGTCATGGTGCATTCTGGAAAGGCAGAGTTTGGCGTAGTTCTGGTCTCCGGGCTGTGCAGGCATGCAGCGAGGTACGCGTGGCTTGGGGGAAGCACGGGGGGGCAGAAGGTCCCCCGCTTCCCTGCAACATCTTCCCTTCCCTTTCCTTCCCCACACACCACTTTAATGTTCCCTGTCAGATGACAGATTTCAGGAGAGCATTAGTAATTAGGAACTCCGCTCTCATCAAGGAAAATAATTAGCAAGAATGCATGCAGTTTACAAAAGCAGTTCAATTAAAGAGAATAACAAGCTTTTTACAGCAACAAAGGAAGGACTAAGTAGACCTCAGTGAGTAAATAAAGTTGTAATCAGTGTGATCAATTTAAAATCTGAGGAAAGCATGAATTGAGTTGATATTCCGAAAGTCTAACGTGTGGTCTCATGGGACCGCAAAAGAGATCGTTCCACATTTTAGGGAGAATATGAAGCCTCGTTAATTGTGAACAATGAGAAAAAAGTAAAAAACTGACAAATCTCATTTTGCTATAAATTTCTTTGGAAACACAGATTTTGACTAGTGTTTTCTTCATGAAGCACCTGCAAAAATCTGTCTGTGTTGCCTGGCTAAAACTAAATTAAAGAATGGTTTAGAAATGGATTGGCTGGCACTTTAACCATGGTCCTTAAAAACCTCCTGCATCTCAGGGCAGCTGGGAAGCAATTTGGATGAAGGGGGAGGGATTTTTATCACAGGTAAGGCTGAGCAAATGGAATTTTCTGGCAGAAAAGGAGCTGTACAAAATGGTCAGGAATTATGTTGCCACATCTGAGAAGAGGCAGAAATTCATGGAGCTGGGGCCCCTCAGCTGTGTGGGTCCAGTTATGCTTTTGCTACAGAACACAAGGATTTAATAATTTACTTTGATTAGTATTTTTCATTCTTCCTCATTTTTCTAGTGTTTCCAGTCTGCTTAACTTTTCTGCTCAGTATTTATCAATGGAAAAAGAAAAATCATTTGAGTGTGTTAAAATTGATGGCTTATATGACAATTATCACTGAATAAGCACCTCTGCTTACCGGATCTTTCCCTTTAGACAAGGCAATGCATCGTGGCGAGGTCCTGAGCAGTTAAGTGTACAAATACACCAGCCCACTCCGTCCTCCCCATCTCGCAGAGCAGTGAAACCTTGGCACTCATCCAGCGAGTTAGGTAGGCAAAACCTCTGTCTTGGAAATGCAAGTTGGTTTCTTCTAATTCAATTATGTTCTCAAGGTCTGCTCTTGCTAAATGTGGTAAAATTGTGTCTCAGCTGAAGAAAACAAATACTCCATGCTGTGTGCTGTATATCAGTCTCTTGTGGCACCCCAGAGAGATGTGGTATTCAGAGCAGACATCTGAGCAGGTAGAAGCAAAACATACCCTAATTAAAAATGCAGCTGGATAACAGCCTTCTGATGGGGCCCGGCAGCCACTGGAGACATGGCACGCTGAAATCTGGTGGGGAGGTGGTTGCATGAGCATTGACAGATGCAGAAGTGATGGTATGTGACAGGGCTTATGAGACCCCAGTCCTCCTCTGGTCAGGCAAGTGTCCGTCTCCCATTGGGAAACCTGGTGAAAATTTGCAGGAGAAACATAATTCTAAAACTTGCTAGTGATGCCTGGACAGGACATGGCTCTCGAAAGCAGTCTGCCCATGCACTCCCAGATGGTTCTCTGTTGGAGTACATGGCACCTACCAAAAAACCGTGTGAGGCTTTGGAGACATCCAGCAAGGCTTGTTACGAGGACACCTCTGTCAGCCCCGGTCCTGCGCTGGGAGTGTCTGTGCAATGAGCCGGCGTTACCGTGTGCTCACGCTCATCTGGTGCTCCCGAACGTGCAGCAAACCCACGCGCCTCGCAGGCAAAGAGCTGCTGCTGCTCTTCCACCGTGGGCTGGCCAGAGATGAAACAGGCTGTAACCGACTCCCATCAAATACAGAAGCAGCTTGAGAGGGAATTTCAGTGTGTACTTCTTCAGATTTTGGATTATTTTTCCCCACACCCTCCATAGTATTATGAATGATTTTTCAAATTTAAGCTTACTGTTTGTGAACCTTGTCTGCGAACTCTGCAGTACCTTGTATCATAATGTGAAGGGTAGTATGAAAATAACCTTTCCATAAATAAATGCTGAACGCTGGGGAGCACCTGCAGCATGAATGAAAAATCAGAGGTGATAGGGCTATTTCAGCAAGTTCAGACTCCCAACAAACCTCTTTGCAGCAGAGGAAAATGCTATATCAGAATCTCCCCGTGCTGTTCTGTTGCACTGGAGAAGGATCAGTGTTTGCATTAAGTTCTCCAAAGTTTTGATAACCTTATTTCCCCCGAGGGAGTTTTCAGGCAGGATAATGTATAGCCCATTGTTGTATGTTCCGAATTCCATTTGCGAGAGATCAGTATTTTATTGCCAGACCAGCATTTAAAAATTGCTCTCTCTTTTCTTAGCTTTGTGGGAATTTATGGCCCCCAGAGTGGAAAGAAAAGGATTTTTTGATAAGATGTAGGCTTGATTTTTATTTATTAGTTTTGGTGGGAATCTTTAGCCCACGGATTAATCTTGTTAGTTACAAAAAGTAGTTACTGAAGGTGCCCGGCTCTTTCCTGGAGAGGTGACGTAGCTGAAGCTCGCCGCGTGTGGCCTGGACCCCAGGCACAGAAGGACTTTGCTCGAGTTGCAGGCATGTGTCTTCAGAAACGCCTGGTGATTTGAGTGCCCAGCCACCGACATCGTGAGGCCGGCAGTTCCAAAGGCGAGTGCTCAGCTTTTCCTAAAAATAGGACCTCTTTGAGGCGTTTCAAGTTTCCTCCTTTATTCCTCTCTTTATGCCATCCTTTAGCCCCCGCTGGGGCCAGCCGTGTATTGTACTCTAATACCTCCCTGTAGGCTGCCTTTTGATTGAGGATACAGTGCTTTCAGATCCCTGCTGCACCTCTTTGCTCATTCATGCCATCCAGTCAGTCCCTGCAGAGCTGGTTGTTCGTAGGGAAGCAGCTGGATGATGTGCCCCAGAAGCTGGAATTACCTCCTTGCATCCCCGACTGCTGCCTTTGCACCGGCTGTGCTCCTTGCCCTGACGTGCTCTCGCGACTTACCTGCCCGCTGCTTTCTCTAACACGGGATTCCAAAGGGCTAGCAGTCTCCAGGAGTTTGCATCCCTGCCTCGGCGAGGTCGGGAGGCCCGAATGTGTGAGCAGATGGGGTCCTGCATGTGCTGGGGTGCTGGGTGCCTGCCGGCAGGTTGGGGCTGTGCTGGGGAAGCCGACTGTGTGCTCCCCACAGCCGCCGGCCGGCTCCCGGCTGGGCTCTACCTTTCCGCTGGAGGAGAGGCGTCAACTTGCCCACGGAGTTTTCAACTTGTTCTTTATTTACCGCAGCATCCATCACGCTGTCTGCTGTTCGCTGCTCTCCTGAAGGATTGAGGCTTTGGTGCAGATCACAGAAATTATTCTTGGGATAGTGGTTTGGGCTGTGTGCCACTCCAACACAGCTGTGGTCTGAGAGCCTTTAAATGCATGGGTTCCTTTCCTGACGCATTAACAGAGAAACTCACTAATTGCTAATTGCTGCTAATTAATCTTGTGTATGATTTATCATGTTTATGAGCAGATGAAGTATAACTTTCTTCCCCTCCTTGACAACTTGAGAACATTTAAGCCTTTTGCGTGGCTTGTTATATTGTCATGTTTCAAACCCCACAGTTACTGAAATACTTAGTAATTAGCTCATATCCCTGTGATACTTGATAACTATATGGGTTTTTCCTAGTCCTGTATTACTCCATGTATTTGCGCATCATATGGCAAATTAATTCCATTTCAATTTCTAGATTTTTCTCTGAGCACTTTGAGTCACGGTCCCCCTGAGGCTGGTCTCTGCCCACCTGGGGTGACATTTCCCCGCCTGTGTGCACGTTCCCCGGTGGCTTTCTGGTGAGCGTGAAGCTGCTGCCACGACCTGCTCCGCCGTAGGGCGAGCAAGGAGGGCTGGCAGGAGATGGGCACTGCACCGCATTGTGCTACAGGAGGTCCCCAGCTTTTGAGGTCCCCAGCGTACCCGGCTTTTTCCCTGCTGAGAACTGTGTCGGTGTCCTTGCAGGTTTTAGCCCGTGTCACGTTAGCCGGCACTTGTAGACTTTGCTGTTTGGTACTGTTAATTGTATGTCTTTGCCTGGAGGTGTCTCTGCTCATCTTTGCAGCTAATTTCAAGCAGAATCTCTTTTACGTTCTGAAAAGTCTGGATAAAACAAAGCTAACCAGAGTTTTGTGCCTGTGCTGTGGCTGGGAAGGAACTGCTGGTGCTGGAAATCTGATGAGCAAAAGCCTCCTCAGACGTCAGCATCAGTGGTATGGTTAGATTTTTGGAGCTCCTGAAACAAAGCTGAGTTCTGAGGTTTTCTTGTTAGTAAATAGAGAGTGTATATATTATTATCTTTAGCATTTTATGACCTTAACTTGCTGTCTGTTTGCAAGGAAAAAACCCTTTTAAGTGTTTTAGTCCAGCCCTTCTCCGCCCAAAAGCTCTGTTCTTCTAAACCAGCCATGGAATAGCAGCACTGGCTCTGCAAATGTAATTGGACTTGTTGCTTCTTGATAGCAACACTAGATAAATGGATCTTCCTCTAGGGGTAATGACAGTTTAAAAATGCCCTGTCCTGCCTCTACTTCCTTCATTTGGCAGATTTTTGGTAGTTTATATAATTTGGCAGTGATCCTCTGTCTAAACCATGTCCAACATTTCATGCAATAAACTTAATGGACTTTTCCATCTTTGAACAGCTGAATTCTTTCTGAGCAGCTGCTCTGGGTTATTGATGGCCTAATTAGAGTGCTGCCTTAGGCCTGCTACCGGCCTAGGACAGACTTTTTTACATATTCCAGTGCACAGAAGCAAAGCGCTTCCAAATGATCTTTCTTAAAGGAAGGGAGCACCTACGGTTTGGATTGCGACAGCACAGCCGTGGAGCCTGGGGAGAACAAAAGGGCCGGTGCAGGCAGAGCCATTTTGCAGGGGGCAAGTGCCGAGACGTAGCCCAGCAGAAATACTTCTGAATGGCTGCAGCGGCTCCGTGCAAAATTATTTGGTTTTTTTTGGGGTGGGGGTCTGCCCAGCATGCCCACCACCAGCCCAGGGACTGCGTGGCGAGGCCGAGCTGTTGGTCTGTGAGTCCCTGCAGCCCTGGCAGGGAAAGGGGCATTTCTCTTGCTACTATGTTTTGAGAAAATCTAAGCAATTTTAGATTGTTTTTAAATTTTCATTGGAGGTTTTGTAATGAAAATAATCCCTCTGCCATGAAAACCAATAACATTGCCCTTTCTACCCAGCTTTGTTGTTTACTTCATCAATCATCCTTGCTTGGTAGTTCATTTCAAAGGAGTGCCACGACAGCTTCCTTGGGTGTGAAAATTGAAATTTCAGTTCTTGTACTTGCATACAGAACCTGGCATGTGTCCATCAGTGACTTAGTTCAGACTGTCTCATCAGACCTCGATTCTAAGGGGGATAAGATTTCCACCTTTACTTTCTGGGACCATTCTGCAGCATCCACTTAAGCTGCACTGTGCGAGAAAAGCTTTGGGAGTGTAAATTTGTTTACCAGACCTTTCTAGCAATCGGCATCCACTGGAAAAAAACCTAAAAGGGAGTAAGAACAAATTCAAACCGTTTCCAAATCTCATATTTAACATTCATGGTCATGTAAATAGTTCTTTAGGTCCAAGTTGGAGTGCTCAGACCTCATCGAACAGACCTGCCTTCTGCAGACAAGGCTAGAACGGATGAGAGGGAGAGAAAAAGCCTCGCTCAATCAGTCTGGAAGGGCCAGGTCCTCGGGAAGCCGTTTGGAGTGTAGTCTGTAAGGTAATCACGGGTTTGTGTTTGTGTAAGCGGATGCCAGAGGGCTGCTCTTTCCAAACTGCTTTTAAACCCAATGCGCCTATGGTGTGCACTGTAAATCCTGTTAGAAATAAATAAATAAACCCACCACCAAGTGATTCAGCTATCAGAATCTCAGACGGTTTTGTTTGTGTTATTTTCATTTGCCTGGGTAATCGAATTTGTTGGAATTAGGGGTTTGTCTGGATAATAACATTTTCTAACCCTCTGGAACAGAAGAGGGCTGTGGTGAATACCAATATACGGAGTGCTGTATTGATTGGAATAAACTGGCCCTAGATAGCATCAATTACCCACTTCTGATGGATGTTTGCTTGCTGGCTGCCAGGTTTGGATTGCACAGTGTTAGCCGCCATTTCTGTCAGCTAGAAATGCTCCAAAGAAAATGTACGTCTGCCTTTGGGCATCTCTGGCATGCAGAGGAGATCCCTGCAGCACCGGGGACCAGGGCACCCCGGGCACCCCTGTTACAGCAAGGGGTAAGCCTGTGCATTGGCAGCCTGTCAAACCCATATTGATTATGGCATTCAGCCCAAATGTCTGTGGCCACCCTACTTAGCTAATTGCCTCTTTTCTAATGTTCTTTGGTGATTATTAAAGTCGGATGTTTAGGGATGGAAATAAGGGCACGTGTAATGGTTTGCCAAGCACCACAAGGCTGTTCCCCACCCGGCTCTTCAGGGTGAGTCTGGGGAGACAGATGACAAGTAGCGGCCGTAGTTTGTAAGTATGAGTGTAGATGACAGCTAAGCTGTGTTGTATCTGAGCCAAATCCTGCCCTGTTAACCGTTAAGGATGTATAATGTAGATTGCTTGTGTTCTTGTGTAGCTCTATGTGGAGGTAAAAATGCATCAGCTCCACTTAATTTTTCCGGTTACCCCAGGGTTATTCAGCCCAGAAGCAATTGGGGTGATGGTCCCTTGTGCTCAGGTGCCTGATGTGGCGGGGCTGAAGCCATTCAGCCCTGCCAGCTCTGCACACACAGGTGACCCCGGTCATGCCCACACCGAATTCCCAGGCAGGAGGGGAGCAGGGCTGGTTTGGTGGTCACAGCCCTGCAGTCCAGCCATGGGGCTCCCCACCAGCTCCTGCTGAGTGCCTGGGAATCTCTCCCCTAGCAGCAGCAGCCAGGGACAGCTGATCCTGGCAGGCTCAGAGCCTTCGAGGAGGGTTGAGCTTAGTGGCAAAGCGTGTTTTTTGCCATGGAAACACCAGGGCAGCAAGGCAACATGGAAATTTAAACTCGTGTGTACGAACAAGTGATAAAGCTAGAAATGTGAGAGGGGCTTTGGGGTGTGATTATGTTGCAGTGCATCAAGAGGACCAGAATTCATCCTAAGAGACAAACTGTTCCAATTGCGTTACCTATTGTAGCTGCATGATCATCTGCAGGATAGATTGGGATTAGCATTGTAGTAACAACCTGCTGCTTAACACTCAGAGCTCTGTAATGCTTGTGCGAGTTAAAGGAGTCCTCCTGCACCATGCTCTGTTCTGTCTGAGCAGACAAGAGTGACAAAGCCATTAGCTTGGAGCATATTCGTTAATGTGGCATAAGCAGCTAAAGAAGATGTATTTATGCTCCTTCATTTGCAATTGATAATCTCAAGAGTGAGAGGCTGGTAATAAATTTTCTCACTGGGGCTTCTATCCCTCTGCTGCCCACGCTGCAGAAGGGAATAGACAGCTCATTTACATAAGATAATGAAACTGCAGCAAAATAGTAAAATTGCAAAGCAACTTTGTTTTAATAATGACAGATGCTTCTTAAACACTTTCATTATGTCTCTCAGAGCAGTGTTTGCTAGGCCACAAAAAGGGAGAACAATATTGCTGAAATACGTAGAATAAGACCCATTTCCTTTCCACAGCTTGAAGTCTCCTCCAAACCAAAACTTTTCTCCTTTATTCAGATGTTGAGGGAATGCCTGTTTCGTGTCCTGAGAGAGAACAGATGAGTCTTCACAGGCAGACAACCCCCCCAGCGGTGGAGTGACGTGGGCTGTGGGCAATGACATCCCGGCACTGGTGGGGGACTGCATTTATTCCAGCTCGGAGCAAGAGCAGGAGGGCCAGCAGCCCAGCAGGTCTGTGTGCTGCAGGTGCCAGAGCCTGGGCAGCTGCCATTTCTTGTGCTGTCCTACATGAATTTTCGGAGGCAGCTGGGAGCAGCGGGGCTCTCCCCTGGGTTTGCTGCTTGCTGCAGTCCCAGAGGGGCGAGTGCCATGATCCTGCTCCCAGCCCTGTTGGCTTTCACGGTGGGAGAGTGGACTGTGGGGATAGCCCTGTAGGCTGGTTCCCCTCCGCTCCCCGGCACCGAGGAGTGCAAGGGGCTGCCTCCGACTCTGTGAGAATGGCACAGAGCTCCATGGTTAATGGTACCTGCAGTAACAGTGGTGGAAGCAGCAGCCTGTAAACTTCCCTGAGCAAAATTCACTGTCAAAGCGTAGCAGACACTTTGCTGTGAAGAGGCAGGGAATGGTGCATCCAACAAAGCATAGGGAGAAAGGTAAACACATTAATGGAAGAAAAGCCATAATGTGAGGAAACAGCATGCATGTAGAAAATGGAAAGAGATTATGGTCAGCAGGGGAGGATGTGCTAGTGCTGAAGGGCAGAGAGCCCTAAAAGGATGGGATGGTCTGCACATGAAATCTTTCTGCAGCACACTTTCGGTCTTTATTGCAGTGATTCATCTAACCCTGTACTCTGCCGTGTGCCCCCTTTCTTCCTGTAATGATCCCCCTTTCCCTTCGGCTGGAGATTGTGTTCCGATTCTGTCTGCTTCCCTTAATGCCCACGAAAAGAAGCCGCTCCAGACCTGGTACTCCTTTCAGCCAGTGCAGAGTATCTTTGGGGTTGTGAAGTATTAGCTGTATCACAGTCACTTTGCTAATCTACAAAAACCATTTCAAGGCACATTATATACAGAGCCCATATGTTACTTTAGCGCTGCCAAAAGAGTTCTTGTTTACTAAGATCGTGCTTTCAGTCGGTGTTCGGAGTGTACTAAATAGCACCATTGATACTACTTAAAATAAAAGGTGTCAGCACCCTGTCTGCCCCAGCAAATTGCTCAGCACTTTCAGCTCTAAGATGTCCCTGGGCACTAACACCTCCAGCTGAGCTGCTCCTGCTTGCTCGGTTTGGCAGTGGGGCCTGATTCTGCTCCAGCCCTGGCCCATCCTTGGAGTTCTCCGGTGTTCTGAAGACCACTGTTGTGTGCCTCCCCCCATCTCCTGGGTGCCTCAGGGAAGAGTAGCATTAGGAAAGTTATTCTTAGGTTGGGACAGGGCGTTGGTTTTTTGTGTTTTGGTTTTTTTTTTTAATGTCTGGAAACGCAGAGGGAAGCCAGAGCCATGGGTCCATAGCTGCCGATGCTGTTAACATCTGGCAGAAGAGCAGGTAGAGAGCCTGGGGCATCCCATGCCACTGTGCTGGCCTGGCGCTGGCGGTGCTCAGCCCAGCCTGCTGCCGACAGAGCCACGCTCCTGCTCCCCTCCCCTTCCTTGCCCCTCTGGCTGGGACGTGGCTTTTAGTTTTCTGGTGTCTTCTGCTTGCTTTCTTTTCCTCTGTTTACCTGAGCTCCCATGAGCCAGGTATCCTGCTTTCCGAGCCAGAATCCCAGATTTTTCTGGTTAAAAGCAGAACATTAACATACAACCCTGGCCACATGGCTGGTTTGGTATTGCAGTTTCTCACCGAAAATATCAGAAACAGAAGTTGCGCAGAAATTCTTGAATGAAAACGTCACCAAATTCTCCCAAATGCCACAAGCAGGTTTGGATTCAGGCTGGGCAACCAGCAAAGGCTTGGGGTAGGTTTTGGTTTGTGCCGGCTGCTCTGCCATAAGCTGCCGAACTCCCTTTTTCACCAGGTTTCACCTCCTGTTGCTGTTACCCTCTGGTTCTGCAGTGCCCAGCCTGCCCTGTCCCCACTTCGTTGCTCCTGGAGAGGGATGGCAGGGGTCTGTCTCCGGAGGAGGCTCCGTGGGTCCCTGCTCGTGTGCCCCGTGGTGCGAATCACTTCAGTTTCTCACCTGCGGAGCGAGGGCTGGAGGTGGCTCACCTGCGTGCTCAGCGAGCTCACTTGGGATGGAGATAATGCCACTTCTGAAAATCGCATCAAGATCCTGAAAGGCTCTCGATGCCTGAAAGGCAATGGCTTTTTCATGTGCAAAGGTATTTTATTATATGTAGTTACAGCTCCCTGTTTCCACGGTTGTTACGGCCTGTATGTTACCAGCACTTACCCGGTTCTTCTGGCGTGCAATGACTGTCTCTTGGTGTGTTAAACCTACCACAGAGTGCATTAGAGGAGAAGCTGGATTTCCTGCTGCCTGCATTCTCCCTGTTCCATCCCCCAAATGCGATTAAGGAAATCAGGTGCATTTTGCTTATGAAAACATTTAGGTCCAAAGTTGCCCAAGTCCTTCCCAAGTGACAAAGTTTTGGTTGGTTTGAGGGAGGAGGAAAGAGTTGGTGTCCGGAGCTGCTGGGTGGAGAGCGGGAGTGCAAGGGAGATCGTGGTGGTTCGTGTCCGCTGTCCTTCCCTGCGAGCAGACATGGGGATGCATCAGAGCTCTGACATCCAGGGTCAGGGAAACACCTGCTCACAGATGTACAATTACTGCTTTAAAATGGGATTTTGCTGGAAGAAATACAGGTTAAAAGTTGTTCTCTGTGCTGAGTTGACAATCTAAAAAGTCTGAAGGTGCCTGGATGGAACAGGGAGGTGGGAGACGGGGCAGAGATGCCTCTCTCACCATTTCCCGATTTTTCTCTCTCTTTTGCCCAGAGGGACTAATTGGTGCTCAAAGGGAACCGATCTCCTTTTTCATGAGTGAAATCTGTTGTCTGATTAATTATTCATTTGTAGCATGATTGGCAGCTTTGCGGTGGTGGGTTCACAGTCGGTAAAGGGTGATCTGTTGACTGACAAGGTTAATTGCTGCCTCGCGTTGTTGGTGATAACGATTTATGTTGACAATTCCTGGTATTTCTAGCGCAGACGGAGGTTTGCCGCACAGGGTCAGCCAGCGCTGCCCCGTCCTGCCCCGTGCTTCCCTCGGCAGACGGGAGCAGATGTTCCCTTGCTGCAACCCTTGGCACGTGGGAAGGGATTGCGTTCCCAGAGCAGGTCTCACATGCTAAGCGATGTAGAAGAAGCTTTGCAAAGGCTTCAGTTGCTTTTACCTCTTTTCCCCTTCTTCTTTTTGACGTGTTCTCTGCATATTGATCAGGGTTCAGAATGTAAAAGTGAGACTCGTCTCTGCTCTGAAAGTCCCTCCTTGACGGGAGCGTCAAAGCTGCGGATGTCCAGGGGGCTTGAGTGAATAGAGATGAGAGAGATTTATGAGGGTGACCCTTAAAAATAATTACAATGGGAAAGAATTGTCTTTTAAATCTCAGCTTACAGGAAACGGCAACTTCTGGGGATTATTTAATAAATGCACAACCTCAGTGCCTAAAATGTCACCCTGCCACCCTAAACACGTTTCCAGGGCAATGCCCGTCTCTTGCAGTGAGGGAGAGGAGGGCTTTGGGGAGCAAGGGCTGGGCCAGCTGTCCCCAGGGCTGTGCCCCTGCTTTTAGAGTTTCTTTTACTGTAGCCTTGAACGGCACAGCTCCAATCCCTCTCATCGTTCCCGTCCCAGAAACCACAGACATTTTCTCCCTGCCTCAATATAATAAAGCAGAGTCATAACGATTTCAGACTAATAAACATTGGCCTTTAGGGTGCTTTCAGCTTTTATCAGGCTAATAAGATTTTTGACTTACATCGAAAGGGAAAGCAGGTAAACAGAGCTTTTATGAACCTTGAAGCCCGCTGGGGACCTGCGGTCCTGTCGGAGGGGCTCGGCCACCGTCCCATAATGAAAAGCACGTGCAGCCTCTGGGCAAACCAGGTTGGGAGACCGTGTCTGCAGATGGCTCTGCATGGAGTGACTGGCCTCAGTCGTTTGTCTGATAGCAAACTTCCCGTAGGCACGTGAGGACGGGGAGGGTTACGCTGTCTGAGCCTCCTCGTCCGTCTTATCCCCCCGATGGGGATCGGTCCTTCCTCTCCATCACCGTTCCTCAACACACACGCATCCCCTCGGGCAAGCAGCGCGAGCAGCTCTTCTGGGGTGCTTGGGCTGCGTGGTCAACTGGGGTTGTGTTATCACTGGCTTTTTCTGGCTGATTATCAGGAGAGACTGGGGGTGTCATTAAACAGCTCAGGTTTAGGTATAAAATTTCAGCAAGAAAGAAGGGAGCTGTTCAGTATAAACAGGCATAAACTTCATTATTTTCTAGAAATTATTTTTTATTTAAAATTTAAAACCATATTACTTCATACAGCAAACTGTGCACTTTGATATATCACAGTGTCTTAAAAATGAAAATAATCAGAATTTTTTCTTTTTTCTTTTTTTTGGAAATTTTATTTACATCAGCCTAGAATGATCAGCAAGTAACACAGTTACTATGAAACCAAAATTGTTACAAAATGTTTACAAAAAACTATATTCATAGAAATTCTGCATGTCCACAAAGGAAAATCCCCTGAATGTCACGGAGACTATTTTTTCCTTTTTTTTTTCCCACTCTTTTCTGTTTTTTTCTTTTTTTTTTTTGTGTGTCTTTTTTTGAGAAACATGTCAAAGTAAGGTACAGACAGCAGAGGGCTTGCGATGCTGATGCCCATCCGGCCCTGAGCACCCCCGGTGACACCCGCGCAGGGTGCCGTCGCAGCCCGCAGTCACTGGGTGTTGGGCTCGGGGTCTCGGCGCAGTTTGGCTGCGCGTGGCTCGGGTTAGCGAGCGCTGGGTGCCAGGGCTCGCGGGGTCCCTTTTGCGGTGACCGTCCCAACCAGCCGTGCCGGTTGCCCGGGTGAATCCCACTCCACAGAAGCACCCACCGAGGAGGGAGCAGCGGTCGCCCAGAGCTGGAGCTGGTTCCCCTTTGCAAATTCCATCTCTTTGTGAATCTGCCACCTCGACATTGTACCCAACACGCACTGTTGGTTAACTCCAAACAGAAAAGCAACCCCAAAGCTACCCGCTGTGCCCCTGCTCTGTCTCGCAGGAGAGCTGGAAGGAAAAAGCAAGTGATAAAGGAACAGTGAACTGAGGTGACAGCAGTTTAAATACAGTTTAATAGCCCAACCTGGTTTTTTCTTTATTTTATCCTCCCTTTTTCAGTCCCTCTGCCCACCAAGCAAAGAAAGGAACTGATTTAAACGAAGCTGGAAGTCAGATGATTTCTGAGATGTGAGTTGCCGATAGTCACAAACGGGTCCCAAGACAGCTGGCAGAAGGCTTTGAGGCTTTGTCATCAGGTGTGTCCCTTCTGAAGTCGCCCAACGCATCATCGCAAAGTGTCAGGCTCATTGCTGCTCCTCTGCAGTTAAGCACCGCATGGCTTGTGGGCTCCCGAGCTCCCCGGGAGGAAGGCAAGGAGTGCACGGGGAAACCGGAATACGGGAGAGACTCAGTGTCTGCTCAGCAGTGTGGCGATAGCCTGGATGGCCCCTTGTTCTGGGGGGAGCTGCCCCTGGGTTAGAGGAGGAAGGCTGAGGGCTGAAACCAGCTCAGCTCCCTCGGCTCTTGGAGGGAAGGGGGGGGCAGCGGTCCCGGCTGGGCTGGGGGGCGGGCAGCTCCCCCAGCTCCTGCATGGTTTTCAGCAGTGCAGAACATTGCCTCCTTGTTAAATATAGATGTTTTAATGATCAAAATTTAATCATAAAGCCATGTGTAGATGCATGAAGTTAGCTGCTATTTCATGGCTGATTTATGGTCAGTGCAGAGAGGGAAGGGAGCAGGGTGATCTGCAGGGTTTGGTCTTGCTGGCAGATAGCACCAGTAATTCCAGATTCTCACCTGTCACTTAGGGATGTTTGTGAGTAAAATCAAATCAAACTGGTGTCAAAGAGGAGTAAATGTGGTTTATGGTATTAGTGATATTTAGTTATGGAAAAAAAAAAAAATCTGCCTAGAAGCAAAACGAATGCTATTTTCTGTGATATTTTACTCTCTCTGGACATGTAAAGCCAGTTTCAGCTTTTGTTTTTATCTCTGCCTTCACTGAAAAATCTCTTTCCAAGAGTTTAGAAAACTGTAAAAGAAACATAAAATCTACTACTCTGACAATCCTAAGAATTTGCAAACAAATACAGAAAGAATGTGGTTAGCTTTGGGAAACAGAGCCGTACTTCCAGTCTGTCCTCTGCTGTAGGTATTTGTTCAGCAAATGATTAAGAATCTGACGTCCATTGAGATGGCAGCTTTCATGCCTAATTTTTCATGAATTCTATGAAAAGGTGAAAATTTCACATAAATTGTTTGCATATGTTTACTTGAGTCAAAATATGACAAATTGTATTGGGTCACTATGTTGCTTTTTTACATCAGGGAAAAAACAAAATAAGGACAAATTATGTTCTTTGAAGGGGGAGGGGGGGGAGCAGCTATCTCCCCTGGAGCTAATTTGCTAATTCTGATCATCTCCAAAGATAACCTTCCTAACTGCGCCTCGCAAAGAAACAGGTGGGGAAAAAAAGATCTGAAATCAGCTACAAACAGGTTTGTTCCCTTGGGCGAGGATAAACTTTCCAGAAGGGCCTTGCAGCGAGGGGAGGGCAAACTGGGACAGTTCAGCTGCTGGTTCCTGCGGCGGCCGTGGCACCTCGCTACGCTGGCGACACAGGGTGAGGCGTTGGGATGCAGAGCATCCATGGCCGCATCGCCCTGCCTGCCCTCCAAACAGGACGTAGGTGGTGGGTGCAGGAGGGGTTTCCAGCAGCGGTGCGATCTGCGGCGGGTCGCTGTCGCCCTTAGGTGCGCAAGGCAGGAGGCTGCTCTTTTCTTCAACACGAGGGTTTAAATCGGAGCTTTTAAGCACCTTTGCGTACTCTCCATGTGATGTTCTGGGTCACAATGGGCAGGGCTATTTCTGGTTGTTTCATTTTGTAAATTAATCCGCAGAGTGTCCTGCTGTCCACCCATGCGGGTCCCCATGGGGAGATGGAGCTGAGTGATGTTACTTGAGCATTACTTTAGGTCAGCAGAGGGGTCTTTGGTAATTCTGACTAAATTCATCTGCAGGACCAGCCTTCTGGGTTAAGCAACCTGAAAATAAGAGCACGGTTCGTGGAAGATTTCTTAAAAACATTTTAGTGTGTGTTTGCTTGTATCACATGGAGATGCTGCCTGAGGGGCTGTGGTTCACAGGGCAGAGCAAGAGGGGTGTCAGGTTTGGCTCACACAGTGCTGCTTGTCCCAGGCCAGCCCTGGCCCTGCAGGCTGAGACTTGCTCTTTCGGGTCTCTGATGCCATGGAGAGCATTTAGTCCTAAACCGTACAGCCTGGTCTGAGTGCGCACACAGCAGAGCTGCCTTCAGCGCTGCTGAATTTCATGGAAATTGGTACCGTTCGGCTCTTGGGAACAGCTCTGCTCCTGCTGCTGCTGAAGCCTGTGGACTCGGTCGCTTTCCATGCTTCTTTGCAGGAGAGACTGAGCTTTGCAGAAAGAGTGAAGGAGCTGAGGACCTGGAGATCACGGTGTCACCCTAGGCATGGGCTGGAGTTCGGCACCGGGCGCGAGGGTGGTGTCACTCGGGGATGGCAGTAGCTCCATCCACACTGTGCCATCCCACCCCTGGCCAGGAGTTCGGATCCGTTCAGGCTTACTCGCCCCTTTGTACTCAGATGTCTTGGATCTGCTGATGAATGTGTGTGTTGCCTTCTCCCACCACAGCCCCAGTGGACTTCCAACCATGAGTGGCCGCGGCCAGCACAGCCGTGAGGTTCTCTGCTTCGAGAGAAGGCACAGCCTTGACCGTCATGGTGCTTCACAGGTACCTTTCCCGGACAACATATCCTAAACGTGCTGTGTATGTCAGTGTGGAATAGATGGTCGCACAGGCGGCTGCTCAGCTGCCCCTGACAACGTGTTTCTTTTATTGCCATGCTAAAGAAGCCTTGCTCGGGGGCTCCTCCTTACCCGCTGAGGGTCAGTTTGGCTCAATTCTGTTTTGCCTCCGTGTGTTTTCAGTATGTAAACATCAGACTCCTGGATGGTAGTGTGTTTGGACTCCATGAGGCCTGTAGAATCTAAGCGTTAAAAAAAAAAAGGAATGAAAAATAACAAAAACAAAACAGAAAAGCCCCAAGACCCGTGTTACAGTCCGTGCTTTGAAGTTTTTGCTTCTGTGCCGGTGATCGATGCAGCTGTGTTGTAAAGGCCTTGTTCTTGAAATGAACCAAACCAGGCTTTTTTTTTTTCTGTTTTTTTCTTGTTTTTTTAATCCTTTCTTCCCTAGTTAAGAGTGCATCCAGCCTTGTCTGCTGCAGTTCCTTCCCTCCCGCCCCCCCGTTCCCATTCCCTAGGGAAACACAGGTGTCAATCCAGTGTTGCAGGTCATGTTGTCCTTCCCTGGCAGCCGTCGGTCATTGAACGTGTGCATGTTGATCACGGCGTCCGTCTTCACCATGACGGGTGGCTGGGGCTTGTGTTTGACCCGTCGCTGGCAGGTGAGCGACAGCCGGATCTCATCGGCCATGGCGCTGCAGAAGGAGCGCTGGGGAGAGCAGGGACAAAAAGCACCGTTACTCCTGGCAAAATGTTCTGCTAACCTCTCAATGAGCTGGAGGATGCTGAAACTAGGCTCTGCGGAGGGTGAGCACGAGGTTTAGGCTGCATTTAAGGCATCAGCTGTGCTTAGTGGGACTTCAGTGATGCACGGGCGTCTGGTTGACCCCTCTCTCCTTTGGCAAGAATTGTACCTTTGACACAATAAACCCCGCAAAAGGCAGAGCCGTAGGCAGCCGTTGGAGTGCCGGTGCTTTGTGTGATCCCTGCTGATTTATCTGCTGGGAATCAGAGGGCTATCGAAGCCTGCTGGGCTTGCTAGTGGGCAGTTTTCCTCCATCTATCTAGTCCATCACATGGGTAGCTTGCTTTGATTTCTGGTCATGCACAAAAATGCACTTTCCACTTATTGTACCATAACAGGCAAGGAAGAGGGTAAAACATAAAAGCAGTCCTCTTGTTTCATGAGCACTAATCAGCCACTGCAGGTGGGATGGGCCGTTTGTATAGCTGTTGTGAGAAGTTGATAAAATAGCATGAGGCTTCCTGGTGGACCCTGCCCAGTTCCTGGAGGCTCTTTGAACAGGAGTGGGGAGAAGAGATAGAGAAGTCATGTGTGTATACATTACACCTGGAATGTGCTACACGATTGCATGGGATAGTGGCGAGTGGATGTAACAGCTCAGAGAGGTCCTTCCCAGGGACCTCTGTCCATATTTTCATGACTTATGTGTCACCTTGCTCAAAATTACCCTACGACTGTTCACTAGTCTAGCAGCAGATGACCCTGATCGGAGTAGACGTGATTTTCCCCCTGACCTGAGGCTGTTGGAGCGGGACAGAGCAATGAGCCTTAGGGGATGGCATTTCGGGGATGCTGCATTTCAGCCCTCAGGCTGCGGGCGCTTGGACCTCCAGGCAGCAGGGGCAGGGCTGAGTCCTGCTGCCCGTCTCCCTGCCTGTCTCTGGGGTCAGCGTGCAAAATCCTCAACGGCTGGGCTAGTGGTGGTGCAGGGAGACGGAGGAAATCAGTACCTGCTCACGCTCCGCTGTTTTGCGCAGCTTGTAGATGAACTCCACCATGGCCACGAAGACGGACAGCACCAAGCCTGCTGCCAAAACGATGAAAATCCCACCGATGTTTTGGATGCCCAGAGCGCTGGCCTCCTTGTTCTCATCTTCAGGGCAGCCATTCCCTCGCCACCACTTCTCCTTCATTACGTGGAGCTTGTCCTCCTCCTGGAGCTGGAGGATGGCAATGGTGATCTTGTCCCTGTATGGTGACCCTGGGGAGGGGGAACACCATTACACAGAGGGAAAGTGGGACAAAAAAATCATGCAAAGCAGGGAATATGTCTGCGCTAAGCAGGGCTGTTCAGATCTCTCCTCAACAGGTAGGCAGCATAAGCTTTGGTATTTGGAAGTTTGCTGTTGGGAGAGGACTATCTTAATCCCATCTGTTGTATTTGCAGTAACTAGCCCCTCTACCGGGCTACCTACAGAAACCCCACTGCTGTAACTTACCCATGGGAGTCCCAATCCCGTAGCCTTTGGAATCGATGAGCCCCCCGATCTGAGTCAGGTTGCAGTTCCTCTGGGTGATGTATTCGATGGTGGTTGACTCCATCAGCAGGGCGTAATCGGCTGTCAGGGTTCGCTGGATTCCTTCCTCGTTGTTTTTAACAAGTGCCGTGGGCTTGCTGCTCATGAAAGCCCACATTTTTTCAAAGGTGGAAATTTTGGATTTCTGGAAAAATGACACCCCCCCACACACACAAAGTAAGAATTAGTCCTCTATTTTCTGAAACGTCATGTCTTTGCAGTAAATGGTAATACCAGCTTGAGAACAGATCACATAATGGAGCCATTACCAATGTGACCTTGTGATCTCTCCACTGTCACTGCCCAGCATTGTCTGGCTTTGCATTGCCATAACAAGGGACAAGTTCAGCACACTCCCCCTTGCACAGACGCTCGGCACTCACAGCTCCAGAAACCTTATCCTGGAGGTGGGACCAAGCCGTGCGCTCCCTGCAGTGAGGCACAGCGAGACCCTGCCTTGATGCCCCTGCAGCACTTGCTAGTGTGACAGGCTATCACTATATCTGTTTAAATGTATTAGTTTCCTAACCAGAATTTTGTTTATCCTGTAATATTTCTGCACAATGAGAGAAGACAGAGAACATTTCAGAGGGCATGTTTTTCTCTTTTGCATGCACTATTATATTTTTGTCTTTCCTCAAGCATCGCAAGGAAACATGTCTCCTCTGAGATATGTGCAACTGCCAAACAAATTTAACATATCCACATAAACAGAGGCATAGAAAATATTCAAGATGATTGTCTTACGGCTAAAAATAAACATAGATATTCTTTCACTATCAGCAGGCATTCTGTTAAAAAAGGAGGAATATGTTTTCTAGCTTACTATTCATGTGAATATTTTCTTCTTCTTCTAGAAAAATGCGTTGGGTGAGAAGAAATATGGTTATTTTATGTCTTTCCATAACGTTTGAAATATACCATTTATCTATGACCACCTTCTGAATTGTCTCTATGTAGGTTGTCACAAAAGACATAACCGTCTTCAGTGTAGAAAGACTCCTCAGGAAGGGCCCGTCAGCTTTCTCCTTGAGGTACCTCCTTGGTTGGTCACTGCACTTGGCTGAAGGTGGCTCTCATCAACCCAGCTCTATACATCCAGCTGAGCTCTGGAAAAGCACTTGGATACTGAGGCTTGTGTTCATGCTGCTGCCTGCTCCTTACATGCCACTCTTTTCTGCCTAATTTCTTGTTTTTCCTAGGGCTCTTTTTGCCTTCTTATTTTATAAGAGGCAGCTTAGTCAGCCAAAACCTCCTCCTCCATGCCACTGCTTAGCAAGAGCCTGAAGCTGGCTGATAAGTTGGAGGGGCTGGTAAGTCTTTGTGCTTTGCCTTGAATACGGGTAACTGCCCACCTTGCAGCTGCACGAGGAGTTGCTGGGACAGAAGCTGCGCTGTCGGGTTTAGCTGTCATTTATCTCCGTTCCAGGCTCTGTCCTTCCGTAAGAAAGCAGGAGATGGAGCCCCAGCCCACCCCAACTGCTGCTATCGCATCTCCCCATCAGCCTTTCAGTATCACCCAAAATGTGCCAGCGTAGGTTCTTCTGATAAAAATGCTATGATAATGGTAACTTAGCTAAGAAAAAAAGTCCCTTGTAAGGTTTTATATTTCAAATGCTTTACCTGTCCACCTCCTTTTTTTCAGCATGTTTAACAAAAGTTAAACAAAAGCTTAACGCCCCTACGTTGGTTAGCGTAGCACAGTGACAAAGGCTGTTCCTCTGCTTTAACCCAGTGCGCTCATTCTCACGACTGAAATACCCACGGACTCATTTCTTCTCAGTTAAAGCTCTTGCTTTTTATAATCCACTTGATGAACATGCAGTAGTGGATGTGCCGGAGCAAACTTCATTCAAGAGGCAGGATAATCTCCCTCACTTGAAAATCTGGGCCAGTGCCTGTAAGGTAGATTTGTGGCATCTATCAAACCTCAAAGAGCAGCAAGAAATGTAGCCTCCAAAAGGATTATTAAATATCTGTGCATTACAATGGGTAATTGAAATGAATAGCATACTTCGCTTGCTGATAACGACTTGTTTAACATTTATATAGTTCACATCAGAGGCCTCTGGGTTCACTGCTTCTCCCTTTCTCTCCTTCTCTTCCTGCATTTAATGCTCCTTGGGTGTTGACACAGAGCTCTTAAACAACATCAGTGTTCTCCCAGTTTAAAGCATAGAGCAAAATAAACTGGCAAAAAATCAATAGGCTGCATTTAGTGAAGCTAATAGGACTTGCATGAGGCATTGTAGCTCTTCAGGCAACTTAAATTACATGAGACAGGGCTCCCTGGAAAAGAAAAAAACACTTTTCTCTTCTCTTCCTAAATCATTGCTTCTGACCAGCTGAAAGGACTTAATTGTGTTTTGAAATGCCAGGAGGAGCCCAGCTTTCCCTGCCCTGGCTGCGCTGCTTCGAGCCCTCTCCGTGCGTCCTGGGTGGGGGGCACCCCCGGCAGGGTGGGCACCCTCTGTGCTGGAGCACACCGGGGCGAGGGCTCGGCACGGGCCAGAGCTACCTGTTGCCACTTCCCCCGAGCCTAGTGAAACAGCCGAAAGAAAGACCTGGCAACACAGGGCCGAGCCCCTTGGTGGGGAAGGGCTGTCCCCCCACAGCAAAGCATCGCTGGTGGGGGTGGCCTCCTCTCCCCGAAGATAAGGCAGGCTAGCTCCTGCGGGGAGGGCAGGTCGAGCCCTCGGTGCAGGCAGCGCGGCTCCGCACACGTCTCTGCTCAAAGCAATCTCAGGCTCTCCCCGTAGTCTAAAACCTGCCACCTCCTCACCGGGAATTTATTTCCTATTAGTTTCTTTAACTTAGCTAACATGAGATAAGAACACTCCTTTTCCAAGTGAAAATTCACCAGCTGTAATTCTCAGCACAGCACCAGCAGTTTGATAGACCTGGCTATTTGTTAAAAGTCCAATTTAGAAGCAATTGTCAGTCATTGTGAGAGCAGTCATCAATCAAAAATTGCAGGAACAGCCATGGCGAGGAGTGTACAGTGCTCCAGCTCGCACCTAATTCAACCACTGGATGGTTTTTCCTATTAGGGGGAAAAAGTTGTTCCTTCCCTCTCCTCCTTGCAGAATACTTCAGCCATGCTGCAACGGTGGTCGCTTATTTATGGGAATTTGGAGGACGTTACCTGAGAACATACCATTCAAATAAACAAAACCATCATTGTTAGGCACAATGATTTGTTAGTAGTAATTTAGCAGTCAGTAAAGAATCCATGTGAGTTGTGTTTATTTGGCTGGACTTTTATTTGGTGGACATTTTGTTTTGCTGGACCTCTGATCTTACAGCTTAAGTACCTTAAAAAAATCCTTACTGGGGTTAATCACTGGTTAGAACTGATATTTGCTGTGCTGTGGCTAGGTGCAAATTTCTGCTCTACGGAATCACGATTTACTTTTATGGGCTGCATAAAAGAAATGTGAGTTGGTGGCAGGCAGAGAGACCCTCCTGTGTCCCCGTGTCCTCTGGAGGGTCCCCAGGACCCTCCAGGGGCAATTTTGCTGCCCAAGGCAGAAGAGGAGGAACTGCTTGGTTGCTCTGAAGCATTAAGATAAATGGCTTGACACTGACTTCTTCCTGGCAGAGAAATTCCAGAGGTATGAACTCGCGAACATTTGAAATGATGGAGATTATTGCTAATAAACAAAGGCGGTAGTTTAACGCTGCTGATCCCTGCAGCCAGGGTTCACACCAGGGCGATCGTGTCTCCCCTCTGCTTACAGCTCTCCCACCGATTCAGGTGAAGGGAGCTTCTCCTCCTTTCGGTCGGGATAAATAAGATCAGAATCTGGTCCCCTGTCCTCTGCATCTTAATAAAACCCTGCGTTAGTACTAAATGAGATGCATGTATGGAAAGCCGAGTACCAGCCCCTCTGAATGCAGCAATTGCCAACAACACTAGGAACGCTTCTAAATTCATTCTTCAGAGTCACAGCTCAGAAGCTACCTTTAATAACCAATGCTTCAAGACCAGTCACCCAAATAAATTAATGGAATAGTTTAGAGGAGCCACTACAAGGCATCTTGCCAAGACATATATGCTTTTTTATCAGTAGAATTGGCAAGAAAGTAACTTTCAGGCTTAAGATTTTCAATTCCAGCTTGTATGAAAAAATAAATTGATTTTTACCAACTGAAGATACTTACTCTTGAGGATTTAACATTTCTGTACAAGTGAATATATATGTACACACATACACACACTCTCACATTCGTACTCCAAACTGCACATTGAACCTGGCATTTGTTCAGAGAGGGACAGCATCCTTTGCAAGATATGAAGGATTTCTGGCATGATTTATAATGAATGCTAGATGCTGTTCCTAAATTAATTGATCTGTGTTTATTCCTGTAACTTGATCTGCATTGCCAGGGAATAAATAGCCTCTCAAAAATTCTTTTCATTAAGTTGAAATCTGCCAGTATGGCTGATAAAACTGTCTCTTCTGCTTCCCTTTGTGTGAGCAGCACCGCTCGCCGTGGGTCTGCCCCAGAGACGTGTTCTGGCTTGGTTCAGCAGGGTCTTCTGCGGTGACCTCAGTGAGCTCGGCGTGAACCCTCGCTCAGCCTGACCACAGGCAGAAAATGGGTTGGCGTGTTGGGAACCGTGTTGGGGAGCAGCGTGCAAGGCCTTTGCGTTCCTCTTCCTCCCATTTCCCATTGCTCCCTAAGCCCAGCTCCGGGATCGGAGCACAAACCTCAGTGTAGGAGTTTTGCAGCTGCTTTAACACGGAGATGCAGAGGAGTGAGTTCCTAATATGAGGGAACGACTTTGAGGAACAGTCATACAAGGAGCCAAGGTAGCAATGTGGGCTAAGTCCTAGTGGATGATCCACAAAATGGGTATGGGGATCCTAGGCAGGATGCCACCATCCGTCTCTTGTCCCAGCAGCGACAGTCCATTCTGCAGACTGCGGGAGGGCTGGCCCAGCAGGCCTCCAGGAGCTTGTCAAGGGCAGCAGTCGCCCAGCAGCCTGTTGTAACCCCCTTTTAGCAGAGCGGGGGACGGTGACGTGAAGCCTCGCGCGCTTCGCTGTGCCTTCAGTCCCACCCATCCGGAGGGAGCGCAGAGCTCGGCAGACACCGGAGGGGCCCGTTGCTCTGTCTCCCCAACCTTCTGCTGTTTGGCAGATGTCCCCGTGCAGAGCCGCCGCACTGAACCCACCGCGGGTTTGCCCGGTCATTTGACAAAGACCTCGCCGAGCGGTGGGAGAAGTTCTGGCTCTCCCATACTTCTCTGTACACGACGGACAAGTGAACATGGCATCCCATGCGAGTGCTCCCGCTGCTCCAGTAATCAAAACGCTTGTCAGAAGGGGCATCCCTGAGAATTCATCTCCAAACAGCAGTAATAATGAAAAAGGAAAATACACGGCATCGATAAACCCTGCCAAATGCCTGTTAGAAGCCTGAAGAATTATTCTGATGGATAATGATATGAAACAATAAATATACTGTGTCCTTGATGATTTTTTAAAAAGACAATTTCCTTTTATTCCCATATAAAACTCTTATTGGAAAGAGTAGTTAAAACACACCAGAAGTCTGTCTTTTCCTGATAGCTGTTCTAGGTTTATATCGCTTTTGGAAGGTAATGCAATGCATCTGACCATGCCAAAGACAAAACTGCAGGCACCAGTTCCACTGCAGAAAGCAAAACTAACCAGCAGCAACCTGCTGGTCTGTGCAGCATTTCATTTCCCAGAATTAGTTAAAGATCGAACCAAACGAAATCCTCCACGTTTCTTTACTAACCTGTGTTGCTGCCTGTCAAAGTAAGCACAGAGATTCAGAAAGTATTGTAGCTCCTTAACCAAGCCATAGCCAAGAAAAGTTGCAGAAGAATGCTGCTGTTTCTTGTTATTAAAATTCAGCACATTTGCTTCCTCTAATGAGTCTTGGCAATTAAACTGCTGACAGCCTAGTCTAGCTGCCTTTACACTGTGCCTATTCCAATTGTTGCGGTATTCCAGACACAACCTGCTTTTTAAAGCATGAAGTATGTTTGTCACTCTCCGGCCCACGCATTTCCTTCCGAATTAGGGTGACCGGAGGGGGAAGGATTCAGAGGCGTGGGGGGAGGCAGCCCCGTTCCTGCAGCCGGAGGCTCTGATCTGCCAGTGCTCCCATTGCGCTGCTGATGGGAGAACCGAAGTGTCGGCACTGCTGGGGTGCTCCAGCCCCAGCCCCGAGCCCGCCGCAGGGGCCGGAGCTCCCAGGAGCGTGGCCGGAGCCCTGCACTGCCTGCATAGGGATATCCCAACCCTCCCTTGGAAGGTGGCTTCTGAATTCATCATTGAATTTAAATTCCTCTCTAAGCCAGGGTGATCATTCCTTAGATTAAGCACCCCTCATTTCTATTCCTGTATTCTCTCACTCTTTTTTTTTTTTAAAGTGTGTTTTTACAGGCTAGCTGTGGCTTTAAAGGTCTTTTTAAGTCTCTCGGTTTCTTCTCATTTTTGAGGCAATAGTGAAATAGGAATGCTCTTAGCACCCTCCTCTGCAGTGCTAACTTCTGAAATTAATTATACTTTAAATAGAAGAAATTAATGTAATTTGATTCTGATGCATTGGTGGTGTTACCTTGCACAGAGTTTCAGAGGTTAATAACACTTGACTACATTCATGTGAATACCTGAAGGACAAGAAAGATACTTGAGCTGTAAAAAATACTGGTCAGGGAGGGCCCTTTGCAACATCTGGCCAGGTTTTGGTTTCGTTTGTTCTCTTCTCTGCCCCTGAAGGCCAGGTCAGCCTCTGTGGAGCTGTTACTGCAGAGATGGGAGCTGCCATGGGTGGGATGTGAAGTAGGGAAGATACTTTAGGGAAGGTAAGATTTTTCTGTAGGACTTTGATATAAGATATGCCTGTCCTGTTGTGCCTAATATGTCCTTCATGTTAGGGTGTCCGAGCCAATATTGGGTACGGTCTCTGAAACAGTAAAATCAATATAAGGTTGTAATTGTGGCTTCAGTTAGCACTGGGGAGAGGGGAAATTAGCCATGATGTGAGTCTAGGTAAGCTAAACCGACAGGGGTCGAGGTCTGGACAAGGACGCGAGACTGCGAAACAACCTGCTTGTAAGGAGAAGCAGTGATGGCGCAGGAGGCTTTTTGTCTTTGGTTCTTTGTTCTCGCTTCCGTTGGCCTGAGAACGTTGCAGCTGCCTGGATGGTAGAAAGCCTTTGCCTGGGCTCACCTTGAAGAAGGTCATAGTAGCTCCATCCTTCACTGCTCCGTACTCTATTTTTGTCTGCTTTGCCAAGTCATCTGCCGAGTCGATGGGGGATTCCATCCTCTCCACCGTCAGGAAGGCGGCAAGGTTGGCCGTGTAGGACGAGATGATAATTAGGGTGAAGAACCACCATATGCCACCGATGATCCGTGTAGACAGTGCTTTGGGCATCAGCTCAGAGCCTGGTGTGGGAGAGGGGGGAGGAGGAGGAGGAGGGAAGAGGAAACAGAGAGACAGGACTGGGTTTATACATACATACATCCATTATATACACACATAGAGATATAAAGGATTAGGTTTCACTGTCAAAACGGTAAGAGCTATGCAATTAAAGCCAACTGTTTTTGAGGCAAATCATCCAGACATCTTGCATGCAAGGAAGTCAGTGGGTTTTTTGTAGCATTTGCAGAGAAACCCTCTCCCTTTATTGCTGACCTTGGGTACAGTGCACAATTTACAGGAAACATTCAAACTGAAGTAATTAACTAGGCTGCTTTTATGAGATTTAAATAGCAAGCCGTTTATGAACTTTTATGAGTGTTTTGTTCTGCCATTTAAAAAGTGCTTTGCTTTTATATGGATTACTTTTCAAAGGACTCACTCTAGGGAGTGTGTTCAAATACACAAGGTTTAAAAAAAAATCAAACAGTGAGAGAAAGGAACTATCAGGGTCCAGTACTTTGAATAGTGGTTAGAAGTAGGGAAGCAGGAGATGTTACAGCATAAAAGGTGTAACAGGTCTGGAATGACTTTTATTGAGCAGACATGAAGGACTAAATGGGTTGTGCTATTTCTGTAATCGCCCAAGACACCTTTTAAAGCCAGGAAGGAGCTTTGGGTTTGAAACAGCTGCGTTCAGAGGATATATCCAACCTGGAATTTGCAACAAAGATTGGGCTTTGCAAAGCAATTTTAAGCACTGAGGCATCAAAGTACAGCATGGAGTGTTGCTTTTCTCCTATCTGAGTGTGGCACGGAGGCACCAGGAAGCAGAGGAGCTTTGGATATTGAGGGCTGCTTCAGTTCTTCTCAAGATCCCACTTCTTTCCCATTCCATCTTCGCCCTTTGATGCAGTGGATGGTGTGACATCAGTCTAGCTTTGAAATTTTTTTCTTCTTAGATGCAGAATAGAGTTAAAAAGAATACAGCTCTTTTCATTTATCAGCATCTGATAAGCGGATGATTCATCCTGCTAAACCGTCCTGCTGGGAACTGTCACTGTCCATCAGGGCAGCCGAGATCTGGGAAGAATTTCTGTTACACGCTGCAGCGGTGGCGCAGGAGGAGCACGGAGCAGTAGCACTGTGCATGCCACCAAGCCGATGCTGTGGTTCTTTTGCTCTCTGGGTATAATGACTGATACACGGTAAATTAAAGTGTGACAAATGTTTGACATTTTCTACTTACTTCTATTCCTGGACTTTCTGCAATTAGATCACAGCTGAATTTTGTTCCTTGTTCAGAGCTGCTCACAAGCTCCCCCTCTGTTGTCTTCCTAACAGATTTACTCTATTCATTCCATCTATACATATTCCATTTGCTCTCTTCTATCCACTTGTATGAATGTAATCCCATCCATATCCCATTTCTAAGGTCCCTGTCGCACCAGTAACACTGAAAATGCTCAGTCTCGCACGCAGCAGCTGCCAGGCAGAGCTGCTGGATGAGCCCTGTCTCTGCCCCAGCAGCCTCTGCCCTGCGCCAGAGGGAGTTTCAGGCCATTTCACAATGTGCAGAAGGACCAGATGAGGATGAAAATGGAGATGGACCAGCGGGCAAGATGCCCTGACTTCTGTAAAAGTTGATTTAAAACAGAGGGAGCCAGGATAGAGATCCTGAAATTAAACAAATGGCTTGAATTAACAGAAGCAGGAATTTGCAGAATCTGTGGGATGCTGCTGAGTTTGGTGAATTAAACAGCTGAGGGAGACCAAGGCAGTGTTCCTCCTCGGGCACGGGGGTGGGTGCTCCTCTGTGCACACCAGCAGCAGCACACGTGCGAACACGCCACTGCTCCATCATCTAGCTGTGTGCTTCCAGACGGCAGGCTCGGGAGCTGCTCCTTCTGACACCTGCCAGAGCATGCACGCTTCATTAATAGTAATTATTGTTATGCAGTGGCACGTGTGTGCCGGCAGCCAGCTGCAGCTCCTGGGGCTCTGCCTTGCCGGCCCAGTGGTGGGTCTGTCCCCGGAGCTGCGGGGTGAGCTCCTGGCGTGGGGGCTTTGACCCACAGAAGGCAGAAAGTACAAATAGAAGCNAAAAAAAAAAAGAGTGAGAAGTTCTGGCCTGCTCTGAGACAGAAGAAATCAGATGGCTTTCTTGGCATAAAAGCCTTGGACCTTTTCCTGCTGCCCCAGACAGGGCTCGACCCTGGCACATGGCCCCCTCCACTTCTCCATCCCTGCAGTGCAGGCGAACCGACACGGCTCAGTGGGTGTCTGGGTGGAGATGAAGTTCAAAGCGAGCGGCGTAACAACAGACGCAGTCGCCAAGAGCTCCTGAGCTGCAGATGGCAGCCAGTTCCCCTGGTGAGATTATTGTCTCGTTAGCCCTTTGCTGGCCTTGGCCTCAGCCAGAGGCCACCGGCCGAGCACGCGGCTCCCCGGGGAGTGGCCCTTGGGTGCCGCGCTGCCGTGGGCACCTCTCCGTCGGGAGCAGCGGGTGCCGAGCGCTTCCCAGCACGGCGGGTCCCAGGAGGTGCCGGAGGAGAGCTGCCTCCCCTCTCCCACACCTCACGGCCTTTCAGCGGGGAGCCGTGCTGACGAGCGCTTCCGTGCCTGTTCAGATGTTTTATCTTATTCCTGTCGCAAACAAAATAAATTTTAAATTTAAAAAGCCGCGACAAAAGGCCCGTGCTGGAGAACCGGCAGGAGGGTGTGTGGGCGGGGAGGCACCGCCGTACCTTGCTGCATCAGCGCTCCCATCCCAAACCAGAAGCTGTTCAATAGGGTGAAGTTATTCTCCACGATGTCTGATCCTGGGTTACAGGGATGAGCATCGTACCACTCATATGGGCTGAACCTACGGCGGCACATGGAAAGCGAGAGCTCGTTAGTCGGGATGTGGCATGACAAGACCCTAAAGGAACAGGAAAAAAAGAGCCTTAATACATCTGGTGCTGCCGTGCAGGGCCTGCTGACCCCTTCGGTTGTGCAGCTTGTCAAAGAAAAAGACAAATTCAGCCAAGATTTTCAGAAGTGACCAGCGTGGCTGTAAGCCCCGTGTCCTGCATTACTGACAGCAAGGAAACCTGGGCAGCCAGGTCCTTCTGAGGTATCTCAGGTTGCTTCCCTAAAGCCTTCGGTCACTTCGGATCATCTCTGCAACACTCAGTCACACGACAGCAACTGGAGCACACAACTATGGGATGGGATGTGGTGGAGACACACAACCTCTAGTGTGCAACGGTTCCAAAACGTGGGAAAAAATGGCATTTCTAGATCAATCGAGGAGAGGTGCTGCAGTGGTTCTGCAGCGGTTGCTGGGACAAACTGCAGTATTGCAGGGGACTCTCCTGCAAGCACTGCTGTGAATGTAGCTCTTTTAGCCAGGATCTGAGGAGGATGCTCAACAGGAGAGATGCTAATATTTTTAGAGCTGTTTATTTACATTTTCTAAGAGTCCCAAATTTTGCAGAGATTAAATTAAAAACATAATTGGTATAATTGCTTTTGAACCAGGCATTAATTATCATCTCCGCTTCCTTCTGAAATCCCTGTAGCTTCACAGCAGCCCTTTCTCAAAGCCCAGCCCCCAGTTTGTATGAGAAGATATTCCTCTCTGCAGTTCTCCGCCAGCCGTGCTGCTACCTGAGGAGATGTCTTGTTGCTTAATTTCCAGGTGCCCTCCGTCAGACAGTGGGGTGTGTTTGGAGAAACAAAGCCGCAGCTCTCTCCCAGGCGCCTCTCAGCACAAAACACTCCCCTGGCAAACACTGGCCCCAGCCTCTGCTCTGCACAGCCGTGCCGTGAGGCTCCCCTTGGAGCCCGACACGTGGGGACGTTCCGCGGACACGGAGCCACGGTTCCTGGGCACGTGAACGGAGCGGGGCAGAGCGCAGGAGGGTGCCCGTGGGGAAGACTGCATCCATCACAGGGTGTGGACCGGGTGCCGTGCACCGGGCTTGCAGTTTTAGAAAAGTTCATCCTGGGTATATCTGTCCTTCTTTTTGCTTCTATTTTCCATGATCCCGATCGTTCGTCCAGGTAGCGGCTGAGCTGTTCTTACTGCCCATCTCCCTCTGCTTTTTTAAATAAGAGAAAATCAGAAAGGAAAACAAGAATCAGGCTGAATTCAGACCTGGTTTTACATGCTGCCTCTTCCTTTAAAATTGCTGTAAATTTGTGCCAGAGGTGTATAAAGGATGGCGCCTAAGCCCTTTCTGTCTAATAAAGCCAGACTTCAAGAATTAGATGAAAACTTTCTTGGGCTGCCAATGAAAGAATATAAAACGGAAGGGGAATTGGTAAGATCAAATGAGCCTGACAAGATGACACATTGAAGAACTTCAAGGTCTCTGAGTGAAAACCTACTGGTGCTGCTCAAATTACAGAGAAATATTCAGAAAACTGCAAAGCAGCGACAGAATCTTCGGTGCTTGAAAAGCGAGTGGGACCATTAGCGGCAACAGAGGGGTAATGAAGGAAGAAGCGAGCAAAGCTCGTTGACCCCGTACAGCTGGAGCCATAATAAATGGGGGCTGCTCAGGATGCACCGTGGGCTGGCTCCCCTCTTCCTCAGGTGCAGAACAGGATCTGAGAAATATTTCATCAAAACCTGTGATTATTTTCTTGTCTCTTCTTGGCCTTTTTGGCAGGGAAACGGGAGCATTTCAAAGAAGGTTTAAAAATCTAACGCAAAATACTTTTGAGTCTAAATTGCATCTCCAGAGAAATTTCTTATGGATGACCCAGTCCTTGTTCCAATTAAGATGAATATTAAACCCACCCACCCCGTTGTGCACCCAAAGGTGATTAGCTGTAATTCGAAGGCCTTGTGAGTCTGAGGACGGGTGACAATCCAAATCAGCTGCACAGCCCACTCGCAACCTCGCGCCCGAGTTACCAGACAGATTACCCCCACGAAGCCTTATAAATCGCTGGTGTTTATTGCTCTTTGGGGGCTGGGGTGGTTAGGAGCAGGGGCTCCATCAATAACTAAGGAAGACTGATTAAAAGGGGAGATGGATCTAATACATCCTTTGCCTGCCTCTAAATAGTCCCTAAGTTGGTTTTAAGTGGCATTGACCTATGATGATAGCGTCAGCAGAGGACTCTGGTGCCTAGTTCAGGAGACTCATGTCTCTGAATTAAGGCTTTGCTATTTTGACCATGGTTTTCCCCTGAGAACTGAATTTTAGAGGCCTTGCTGGGGTTAAAAGCAGATACTGTTTTCATTGCTTCTGAAAGTGGTAAATATTTTCCACATGAAATCTCTTGCTCTTCATCTCTCTGTGTTAAAAGATCCTTCCTGCAGCACCTTAATTAGACCAAATACTTGGTGTTCTTTGAAAGAATAGGAAGACGGAAGAAAGTAGGATCTGGACAATTTGGGCTGGATTTGGCCATTATATGAGTTGGGAAAAATAAACTCATAAATGTAAAATTGTATTTGAATTGTCATTCCAAGCTGCACAAGCCGTCTAATACTTTATGGCAGCAGAGCCCATCTAGCTATGTTCTGCATGGCTAACAGAGACATAAAGTGCAGGAGTTCTATCAGTCATCGCAATATTTCTCCTTTTCGTAATTACCTCGGGTTCATTTTCCCAGATGAGTGTCTTTTCCTGCTGAGAGCGTCTGGTTCCTTTCTGACACAAAGCAAAACCGCTGAGCACCTCATCCTGCCCCACTGGGGTCCCCGACTCTTCCCAGGGGCTTCGCCTGGGGCAAGACGAAGGGGGCGGCAGCCTTTTGCCCAACTGTCCTCTATCTTGTGTGGCCACTGGCCACTTGCCCAGCAGTTGCCTGCGGCCTTTGCCAGCCGTTGGCTGGGGCCGGGGGGGGGGTCGACAGAGCTGACAGGAAGGTGGGGTGATGCGTTAATGGCAACGCCGCTCTCGGCCTCATACCACGGTAATACCTGCTGCCAGTTCTGTGCGTTAACACCACCCGCTCGCTGACGCGACCTGTGAGGTTGTTTTTATGAGTTGCTGTGTGTACTGCAATGCTGGCAGAGCCCAGTCAGCACTGTGCAAAGAGCCGGCAAAGCTGTCCGTGCTCGGACAGCTTCTGTGGGACCTCGGGAAGGGCCTGGAAACTGGGTGTATCTCCATTTGATGGAGCTACATTGCAAAGGCTACGTTGCAAAGAACGCCTGCAGTTAAAATCTCGAACGTGGAAGGCCGCCTGTGTCCTCTAAGGGTGAAGTGCAACCTCTCTGGCTCTGCACCTCTGCAGAGGAAGGATCAGACGATATAGCTACTTTGCCATCCCAGATGGTTTGGAGCACTAATACTGTCTGCTAAGCCGAGTTTGCTTTGACAACTGCTGTTACGTGTAATTAGGATATTGCATAGTAAACTCAGGAAATCATCTCTAAATGCCTCTGTGGACCTGACGGATGTTAAAATTGCAGATTTGTTGTAACATGAGGGTTAATGGCTTCTGGTTGCTGCAGTTTCATATTTAATCTTTACTTTGACTATCTGATTGATGTCAGTGGATTGGGTAGAAACTGGTTGCTGAAGGATGCTCAGCGGAAAACAGAGCAGGGCAGCCCTTGGAGGGAGAGGGTCTGTACAGAGCCCTGGTCCAAGGTGTGGAGGTTTCTGAAGGGACCACTGGCATAACTTGAATGGGGAGAAATGAGAAATGAGTGTCTAACTGCAAATGGTGCTTAGGAAACTTCCCTGGGCATGTTGTTTACGCAACATATTTAAGCATCCAGCAAGAGCTGCCCATGACCGGGGAGGGCGGCTGCCTCGCAGGAGGGAGGCAAGTGCTTTGTTTTGGTTTGAAAAGGTGGAATCACGCATTGAGAGCAGCAATGGACTGCGTGGCTCATCAAAGACTCTGTGAAATTAATAACACATGCAAATACATGCAAATTCCACCGCTTTTAAATATAGAGGTTTTAAATATGCTAAGCAGATGCATATTAATTTTGTAAATAGACGCATTGTCTGATCCGTAGCAACGGGTTCTCCATTCTTTTGATATAGGAAAGGGTTTGTGGGAGCTTTGGTGGTGGAGGCTTCAGAGACAGGAGCTGAAAACGGTGTAGGACGCAGGAGCTTTGTGCCCAGGACACAGCAGAGGCTGGGCTTCTCCCTGGAGAAGGTGCGTGAGAAGCGACCTAACAGGAGCGTGAGTGGTGAACGATACAGAGCAGGAAAAGTACCCTTCATTATACCAGGGAGGTGCTAATGAAGTGGAAAGGCAACGGAATTTCTAAAAATCATAAAAGAAAGCGCATTTTAAAATTCTTTTGTACTGGAAGTCTACTAAAACTGTGGAACTGCCTGCCCTGGTACGGCAAAAGAGGCTTAGAGGTTTATGTTAATAAAGCAAACAAACACAAGCACATTTAGTATGGTAAAGCAGTACAAAGGATATAACACACGCTGGAGCTGGCAAAGGAGAAAACAAATTTCCCCTGTGGATAGCTCATCTTTAATTTTCACCACGGGGTTTGTATCACCTCTACAGCCACGCTGAGATACAGGTCCAAAAGGGAACACAGAGCACGGGAGTCTGGCAGTCGTGAGCAACCCCCCGCCAAGCCTTGCCTGCCTTTGGGTAATGGACCAAAAGTAATTTCATTAATGACCCGGGTTTAATGCTGTGGCTCCCACCGGGTGGTTGGATCCCCACGACACACCAGGCAGCACAATGGGTCTGAGCATGGGGAGGACATCGTCGCATGGCAGCAGATGTGGCGTGATGGCAGTCAGGGGGGGTGGCACCGGCGTCCCCTTACCTGGCTATGACGAACAGCACACAGCTGACCCCCAGGTAGGCCAGGAGGATGTACATCCAAATGTCAGGAGACAGGGGGTTGAGGAAGGAGAACACGCTGGGGTTGGTCCCGTTGGGCTTCCGGTACAGGATGCTGACCCCCAGGGTCATAAAGGGCTTGGAGAAGTCTATCGCTTTCTCCCGAACGTGGGTGATGGTGAGCGGAGCAACGGCCAGATCAGCTTTCTGTGCGCAACAGAGAGGGAAAGAGAAGGAAGGCATTGGAAACTGAGGTGTTTCCATCCATCCCCTTACAAACACCCACCCACAGCAGTCACACTGCAGTATTGCGGCAAAGCCTCCCCAAAATGCAGCCCTGGGGTTCCCCCTCCCTTTGCACACAGGGTGCGTCTGTCCTGTGCTCCGCCAGAGCCAGGCTGGACCTCCAGCCCCCCTCCCAGGGCAGGCAGGGCCCTCGGTGCCTGGCACGGGCTGGACTTCCTGCAGACCAGGAGTCCTGCTGTACGGGCGGGCAAGCACGGAGCTGTCGTCAGAGCTGCACTCGCAGCACACGAACGGTGTTTGGGCAGCTCAGCTCGCTAGCTCTTCTCCAAAGCCCTCCATGTAAAGGGACCTGGGACTGGTCTGTGTGCCCTAGGCACAAGAACACCCGATATAATATGGTCCCGTTATTACAAATACTTTTTGTCACCTAAACAAAACCCCAACACAGATGCAGGGTCTCCAAAACACGCTGGGTGAGATTCTGGAGGTGGTGGTGTGGATGTGTTCACCATCTCTAAGAGAGTTGTCCCAGATTTAAATCAGTGAGCTGGAGAGCAAAACTGCTGTTTGCTAATTATAATCTAGGACTTTCATTGTATAGATTTTTGATGGGCGTTAACTTGTGAAATGCAGCACAGACCACAGAGACGTTACAGTCCCTGCAGCTTTTGCCCAGGTGCAATGAGCTCCTTTTGACAGGCTCTTTAAGATGGTCAGAACAATTACATCTTAACATGGTATAAAACATCTGCGATCCTCGCTGTGCTTGCTTCTTGCCGCAGAACTCTACAACAGAGAGTTTGCTGTGTGCAAATCCCACTGTGTGCAGATGATTTGTTTTTGTTGGCCTTCCTTTCAATGTTGCTGCAAGAGGAGAAAGTCACAGAGGGAGGCCACTCCAGAATGAAGTTGCAGGAAGTAATATTGCAGCAGCATGAGGTAAAGGGTTCAATTTCTTTCCCCTCCATCGACTTCGTTATACAACTTGAATGGCTGGTTCTGAGGAAGCCGTGGTGCAGGGCAGGAGCACTGCTGTTGGGGAGCGCTCGCTGCCTGCCGGGCTGGTGGGACTGAGCAGACCCCCACCCGGGGCGTCTTCCTCTCGATGTCCTCCAGGCGTGCGGCTGTGAGCTCCACCAAGGAGATGGACTTCACCGCTCGTCATGCTGGTACTGCCTGAGCTGTGCAAGGAGTTTCGGCTGCACATATTCTTCATCCTGGCTTCTTGGATGAATTGTGTTTCTTATTATTTCTGTTATTTAATAATTTCTATGCTAGATGCAGTGAGCGACCATATACAACTTCTTTCTGTTGCTTAAGAGCTGCATTCGTTCCTCTCATTAAACATTCATCCAGGTTCTAAAAAACCCTTCAGTACGTACATCCAAGGCTGCCTCAACGTTAGCTGCCTGGCGTGGCGTTTGCGAATCACGCTTTTGGTGTCAATGACTTCAGGGGAAACGCAGACACATAAATTACGTGTCCGAAGCCAAGCAGTACTTCCCCCCGTGCCAGGTGCCTAGCACACCCGTGCAAGATTTATTTCACATCTGGTTCTGAAAATTAAAATTCTAACTTAACCATGAGTGATAATTACCTAGAGATATAGTGGATTTGTCATTACTTGCAAACTTTAAATCAATATTAGCTGTCTTGCTAGAACATGCTTTATTCCAACAGAAACTATGGGTTCACTGTAGAAATTGGGAATATCTTTGGTCTGTGTTGTGGAGGAACGTCAGACTAATGATCTTGTTTGACCTTGCAAATCTGCGACGAAAGTCAGTGGAATATTTTTAAATACACAATCTAGGCCTTTTTCTATAGGAAGAGTTTCTGCGCAAGCTTTTGTCCATCACGTACGTACGTGTGTGTGTGTGAAAGGGTCTCCTCTCCAAAGGACATAGCGTTAGAGGTCCTGAACAGAAGAGTTTCAGGAACTCTCTAACAAGGGTAAAAATGATGTATGTTTTTTCTAACATGGTTCTTCAGCTGAGCCCTGGTTGGTTCCCTTTCCTTCTCACTTTCCAAATAGCAATATATTTTAAAATCATCTTGGTACAGAAAGTGTCCGTTTCAATCACTGGCATTTGTCACAACTTAGAGAAAATGGAAACAATATTTTCCCAGTGAGCCCTTTTGTGCCAGCTGTGGCTGTGGTGACACTGATAAAACCTGGAGGACGGTGGGTTTTAGAAGTGGACAGGCGATGCTGGCGGTGCGTGAGACGGGGAAGTTCTGCACCTGAGGAGCAGAGTCTGCATCCCTGGTCCCGTCCTGGCAGAGGATGCCCCGCAGGTTTGTAGCTCGGCCGCTCTCCCCACATGACAGCGTGCTTGAGAATTTTGGCTTATGGGTCTCTGAAGTCACAAGGCAGAAATGGCAAAAGAAATGCAGCATTTTAGCTCCTTCATCACTTCTGTGTGGGCGTCCTGACTCAACAGGGAAAACTGAGGGAGATATTGAAGGATTTGGCTATGAATTTTTCTGAAGGAGGGAACAAACGAGCAGTTCTGTGGTCAGTGCTCGCTAGGAACTGCCTGTCTGAAAGATCCTAAGCCAAATTTGTCAAAATGTTATAGCAAGCTAAATAACAGCTAGGAGTTTATGCTTTACCGCAGAAAATGAAGAGAGAGGAATCTGCATGGATGCCCAAGGATCAAAACGTTTTTAGTGCAGAAATAAAATTTTACTGTGTCATTTCAGCAGCTCCTGTGATTTGATCACAGCCCCACGTCCTTGGCAGTAAATGTCCCGCGCAGGCAGGATGCAGCCCGTATTAGGGAGCCCAGGCTGGTGTGGTGTCCTGAGCTATTAAAGGCAGTACGGGGCTGCACTTCGATATCCTTTTTATCAATGCAGATTTTTCTGAAGGTGGCCTCTAATTAAGGGTTTGCTGACTGAGAGGATCTAAATCAAAACCCACCAAGGGTGAAGCTTTCATTTCTCGTGCTCTGACATTACAAACCGTGAAGTCAATTATCAGGCCCTGACTGCTTCGTCCCCTCAGCCCCAACTTTTTTGCTGTTGCACAGTAAGATGGATTTTATTGAAAATGAGGAATTATAACAAGTGCCAGTGGGTTAAAGGCCCTTATCCAGCAAAACCACTTAAGCACACGCTTCTGTTTTACTGGAGCTTGCACGCCTTCCAAGTGTTATGTATGTTCTTAAGTGTTCTGCTGAATTGAGGCCAAAAAGATGAATTTTGCCAAGGCAGCTACACACCAAACACAGACAGTTCTTTAACACACCTTGAAGGGTTTGGATCTGCTTATTCACCCAGTGTTACAGCATTGTCACTTGGGTGGAACTGATGTGAGTTCAGCAGGCGTTCAGTGGATGGAGGATTGTATTCTCTGCAGAGATAGTTGGCTTTTATCAGAAAATGCTAAGTCTTATCTTCAAGTTCTCGGTTATGACAGGAATGTGGCCTGCGGGTCAGAACAGCTCTTGCACAGCCACAGTCACTGTGGAAATCCTGCAGCACCCGACCCCCTCCAGGGGAAAGCCGCATGTGACGGCCGGTCACAGCAGAGCCCACAAACACCATAAGCACCAAGATAAATATTTATTCAAGAAAATAAGCTGCCTCTGTGCTTATTTTGCCAATCCGAGTTAGGTATTTACATAAACTAATTATGTGTGTGTTGCCTGAGAGACAGGTAAATAGTGCATATTTTACTTATTTAATTGTTATTCAGGTGTCTGTCTGGCAGCATCACACTTTCATCCCTCCGTCTCTTTGGCCACCACCACTGCCAGTGCTGGGCTGCAGCGCTGTCCTGCTCTTCCGCTCTGCTGCGGCTCCCATCTCTGCTCCCCTCCCTGCTCTGCTCGCTTGGGCGTTGTCGTGCTCCAGCACCCCGTGTCCCCCCAGGCCTGCTGCCCGCTGCCCTCACTCCTGCATCTTTCTGCTTCTTTCCCTGTGGCGGAGCCAGCCCCCAGGCGTCCGTGGGCACAGGCATCCCCGAGCACTGGGAGGCAGGGCCAGGCACAGCCTGGCAGCCCGTCTGTCGTGTAGCCCGTGGCTTGGAGCGTCGGAGTGCTCTGCCCTGTGCCCGCAGCCCTCCCTTCTTGCTGGCTGGGGGTAGGAAAAGGCTCAGCGTGAGAAGCGATGCTTGAGGAGAGTGAGGTCCTGCCCAGCAGCATCCCAGCCGCGCCTCAGCCTGCCACTGTGTGCACCAGGTCAGCATTAATTGTCTGACTCCAGCTCTTAATTGCGGCTCTTACAATTTCAGTCCTAATTTAGACATAATTTTTGTCAATGAATTTATTTAATATCAGTGGTGAACTAAGAACAGATGTTGGCAAGGAAAACCTAGCTGCAAGCTGAAGAGGAGAAATGAGGACCATGAAGCCCTGTTGGGCCTCTTGTAGTCTGTTCTTTAGGGAAACTCGTCAGAGACAGAACTACCATTAATTGTACTGAAGAGATGTCAAAGGCTGTAGGATCCCAACGAGAACAGCCGTATTTTTACAGACAAGCCCTGTCCTAGGAATAGGTTACCTAAGTGATGAAGCCCAGGGAGGGACAGGCAGGTCCAGAGAGACCTGCAGAGGCAAGCAGGGAACTCGTGGCTCCCAACACACACTTCAGTATGCTTCCATCACCTGGATTGCAACAGGATAAATAGAAATCCACCCAGCTAACAATGCTGAGCAGAAAAGGAGAAAGTGCAGCCAGCTGTTTTGGCTTCTTTCCATCTCCCCCCCCCCAAACCCTGAGTTCTGCAGTGTGTAAACAAGAGATGGAGGACACTTCATGCAATGAAATTGTTTTTTTCCTATTCCTGGCCCCGTGGCTTCCAAATGGATCCCCAGCTCACGACACTTGAAATAAACATCCACCAGTGCAGGAACATTAATGGCAATGTGGCAATGTGGTGCAATATGTATTTCTGCCAGAATTTACTGACAATAAATGCCCATTTATTGTGAAAGTGTTAAATCAACTGTCATAAATCATCCCAAAGGATAGATATTACATCTTCTCTATAGTTACCATTGGCAGGGATTTCCATTAGAAACCCTATTATTTTTCATACCTTTTTTATTCCCACATGAAGTTTCAGGTTGAATGGAAATTTGATATGCGCTGTCTCAGCAGAAGACAAGGTTTATTTGTGAACAAGTTTGTGCAAAATATCCAGAACAACTCATTCTGCCGGTTTTATGCGATTCGGCCCACAAACAATAGGGAAGATTTGCAAGCATTGTTTTGCCAGACAACTAGAATTTATAAACCAGAATGGATGGGCCACAATGCACAGTGTGATTTTGCTTGTATCAGTAATAATTTATATGAATAAACATCAATAACAGATCACTACTGATGAAAGGAGGAGATTGGACAGTTGCCGGTTCCCTGTTTGTTACGGATGCAGGGTGCAGGAGCTGCTCGGTGTCTCCTGGGTGCCCCAAACCTCCCCAGATGCCAGTGTGGGCAGTGCAGCACCCATGGCCCGTCTGATTGAGCCTCCTCTGCGGGAGTGACCAGGGAGAGGGACAATGCACAGCCAGCTGCGGTGAGGAAAGAGTCTGGTTCTCCAGGGAATGGGCTGAACTCCCCAAAACAGAGATTTTTTTTTGTGGTGAAGGACGAGCAGCAGATGAAAGGCACCGGGGCAGGGCTTTTTGCATCTAACCTCACGAGGCTGTCTTCTCCAAATCTGCTACTGGAAGACAGGGTCATGCTGTGAGCTGCTCTGACTGCTGTTGCTTTTCCTGTTTATGCTTAAGGCCAAACTAGAAACAAAGCAATTTTACAAAGGATCGTAGCCTAAGGCATTACTGCCCACGGCCAGGCATGTCTGGATCAGAGAGGACAGGGGAAGGAGGATGATGTGTGACTCCAAAACAAGCCCTGAGAGCTCACTGCGTAAACAGCCTGTCCTGTCACGCGTGCTGTGATTTACACCTTTGCTTGGTTGGCACCATTGTCCCTGAAATACAATAATTCCATACGTACCTGGGCTGCCCTGCCTGGCACCTCCGCCCAGCTCCTCTCTGGCTGCATTTCCCATCCGCAGTGATGGGCTGCCCATCTCCTTCTCACCAAATTTCGGCCTGGGATCAGGCTATTCCTGGTACACAGCATCTGCTGCTCCCACAGCGCTCAGCCCTTCCAAGGGACAGCAATCAACATTTCAGCCTTTTATTTCACCTCAGGAGCACCCTCTCCTGTGCACAGGACATTGCACCGAGCCTGCACCTCAGCTCAGCCCACCGAGCTGGTGCATCTCAGCAGTCCTGCAGGCTCAGTCCCAGATCCACGTGAGCGAAGTGGGTCTTCGGCATTGCATAGACTTTCTGCGTAGAGTCTGGGTGTTTGGACCTCACAAAATCCTACCTGCTTTACGCTCCCACCTGAATGATCCCAGTTCTTTTATGAGAAGGAGACACTGAATATGGAGGAACGCCAGCCCAGATATCAAACTCGCAGTGTGGGCAGCCCTGTTTTCATCGCTACTACTTTGTTTGAATGCTGTCTCCAACACTTTTCCTACTAGGTGTGAAATAAGTTTGAACTTTCCCATTGCAAAGTGCCAATCAGTTGTTCCTTTCCCCACAGGATTTGAAGACGCTTTGCTGCTGAGGAAGGGCCCCATCTGGTCGCAGTTTCACTTTTTAATGCTTTACATAAACACTGCTATAAAAAGCAATGACATGCAGATAAAGAAAATAATGGCTTCATATGGGGTTTGGGCAATAGTTATAAATCACGCCAAGGCATGCACCCAACCACAAAAACGAAAAGAAAGCAGAGTTCAAACTTGATGCTACAAGCTTTCTAGTGGAACTAGAAAGAAGAGAGGATTTGGTCTTTTCCTGTTGCTGTGTGTTAATTTGCTTTTAAATAGTTAATCAAGAAATACTTTAATGCAGGTTGACCATGAATTTCCTGTTACTTAATGGGATTGTTCCCCATACCTTCTTCTCGGTCTGTCTCTTTTAGCTGACCACAGCTTTGGGAATGGCTGAAAGCCTCCCGAGAGCCCAGTAACATGTTGCAGGACATTGGAAGTGCCATGGTTTGGGCTAAGTGACGATCAGGCTTGTATTCCCTGTATCTTACTCCCTGCTTTGGAGTGATTTACATCATTCAGATCTACAGATGCTCTGCGGTGAGAGCCACAGACTGTGCTCCCAGCAGCGGGTGCAGACCGCAAGAGCCATGTCCCGGAGCACACTGCTGAGGATGGCAGCCTGTGCTCTGCGTCTGTTCGTATCTATGTCACGCGCGTCACTCGGAGCACCAGTCTCTTCCTCTGGGACGCTGAGTGTCACTTGTCTAACTTAGCAAGGCTGTTGCATAAGAGACTACGAGATCTGTATTTTGAGCTGTATGGACTTTTCTGGAAGCAAAAATACAAAGGCAGGTTTGCACAGCCTGTGGCTTATTCCCCTGTGAGACACAGCATCCTGCTCCCCCAGGGCTGTCCTTGCATGCCCTTGCCGTACTTCCCGCTTCTCCAGGGTAAGCCGTCTAAGGACTACAGCGCTCTTCGCAAACTGATTAAGCATCACTTTGTCCCTATAAGGGACACAATCATCATCATCTGCATTTTACAGATGGAGGAAGTATTGCACAGAAGCAACTTGTCCAATGTCATTTCGGGCAGACAAGCCAAATCCGGAAACACAACCTCGATCCCTGAGCCCCAGCTCCGCAGTCTCACCACCAGACAATGCTCTGTTATCTGTTCACAGCGAAGCTCATTTACTGAAGTGACTCACCCAGAAAATACATTCTTCTCACATGAACTGTAAAAGCATCACAGCTGCTACGTACGTGGGGTTATTTTTGTCTCTTTTCTGCTTAGGCAATGTTTGCAAAATGTAGCCAGGAACTTGAGAGGTAGTCGAAGGGCTGCACCACTTGAGCAGGATGCTCAGGAGGAGAGAGCTGGGTTACAGCTCTAGGACTGCTTATACTGCTGCCTGTGCTGTGGAGATCACGGATCGATTTTGTCCTGATCTTTTCTTCCGGAGACCTTTCTGGGAATCAGAGATTCATAAACCCACCAGCTTTCCTCACCTCCCTAACTGGGCTTCGGGGATGGCAGGATGTGCTGGAGGCAAAACACCTAATGAGGGAGCCAAGCAAGGACGGGGTGACTTTATGGTGGCTGCGAGAGTGAAGCTGCCATGACAGTTTCACTGGTGTTTAATGGGCTTTTAGAAGTGGCCACGGAAGGGAAAGCACAGCCGCTCTGCTGCAGGGGGAGCTCCGTGTCCCAGGAGAGTTTAGAAAATAAGCTGTGTTTATAAAAAAAAATAACATATTAAACTGTCCCCTGCACACCTGCTCTTGCAGTCTGGATGTATCAGCTGAGCTGTGTCTGGGACACGTCTGGGGTCCCTGAGCCCCCTCGGCGTGGTGCCCTGGCCCACGTTTGTGGGGGGCAGAGCAGCAGCAGCCCGGTGCAGGGGAGCGGGTCTCGCGGGAGCCTCTTCCCTCCTCTCTGCCTGCCCGGCCGGCATCCCCCTGCGGGCAGCAGCTCAGTGGGGAGGCCCTATGGCTGAAGCCACAGAGTCATTTCTGTATGGTGACAACGCCCGTTCTCAGAAACTCCAGAGGAACCTTTGGACGTGTCAGACAGAGACTCTTCTGACAAGCCGTGCACACAGGCAGAGCCCAGGCAGGGTTAGGAGCTCCCTGCGGGTATCCCGAGCCAGCGAGCAGCGGGCACCCGTCCCACCCCAGGCAGAAAGCCGGGGGACAGCCCGGGCACAGCCGCCCCTTGGCACCCACCAGCTGCCCGTGCCCAGATGGGCCTCACTCACGTGGTCGATGAGCTCCTTGATCATGCCGTTCCACTGCCCCTTCTCATCCTGCGCCCCGTATTTCCCGTCCTCCACCAGCCGGATCTCGTAGGTGAAGCCCAGGATGATGGCCAGCTCCTTCAGGAGATCGATGCAGTAACCCTCAAAGCGGTCGTTCCCAAACAGGGCCGTGTCGGACTTACGGAACATGACAAAGGGCTCTTCCTGCGCAAGGGAAGGCAAAAAGTCCCCATTAAGGGTCAGCTGCGGTCCCAGCTCCTGCCGGAGCTCTTCAGGCAGGGTTGGCACCGTGACATGTTGGGAATAAATTAACTTTGCACAGCACATCAGCTAATTAGCAACCTTGTTTACCCCACAAAATTTAATTTTGTCTCTTCTGAGCAGCCAACTGTTTTCCATTTGGTAGGGTTTCAGGGAGAAAAATAACCATTTCATGCTCTGAAAATGAAGTGTGTTGAGAAACAATAAAAGGGGGGAGGACAAATTCACCCCCAAGTCCTGCACAGCAGAAATGCAGCGGACCTGCACTGCAGTACCTGCAGCGAGCAAGAGGCTGGTGGGTTAAATGCAGAGCGAGGGGGCAAACTGCACAGCCCTTCGGTGAACATCAGCCTTGGGCAGTCACTGAGGACAAGGGACGCCGGGGAGCCTGAGGGAGAAAACATGTAGAGGACAGATGGAAATGGCAAAAGATGGTGGGCAGCAGGCAAAAGCTAGAAGGCACGGGGAGGATGGGTATCAACAGCAGCTAACGCACAGCTTGAATTGAAGGTATTTGCACGGCTGTCGTCCTTGCTCATGGGGTGGCCGGGGAGGGCTCACGTTTTGCTCTGTGAGCGAGCCCTCTTGCTGAAGTCGCGGGAGGGAAGGTCTGGAGTCCCAGTTAGAGTATTACTGAGATGCCCAGTTCGGTGGAGCGCGGGCACCCTGCCTCGGGTGGGTACGATGAGGGGGTTCGGGACCCAGAGCTGGGCTCTGCCAGCCTGGAGGCTGGCAGCTCTGGTCTCCCAGTGGGACCTATTGCCCCCAGCTCTGCCATGGGAGACCTCGCCACCCCGGCAGGAGCGGGCAGGAGGTGCCTGCTCGGCCTGAAAGCGGGGAGGGGAAGGGATGAGAGCGCACGTGAAGCTCAATTTGCAGAATTATAAAGCAAAGCTGATAACATCACGCCTATAGAGTTTAGCTTGGCACGCGCAGCTCGGTTAAACCCTGCTCTCCACGGCCGCCGCCTCCTTTCTTCTCTGGAATTAGTGCTTTGTTTGTGAATCAGCTGAATCTATGGATCTTGATATAAATACACCGGCTCCAGAGCAGCCATAAAGCACTATTAATTTTGGGAAGCGCTGTAGGGATTACATACATATTTAACAGCCGAAGCACTGAACATTAGGACGCCACTCGCTTCAGTAATGTATCTCCAGGTCTCAAACATTTCCTAGGGGGTAATTCTGAACTCTGTGAACCACTTATTCACGGACTATTTCACAATTTATTACTGAAAATGGCCAGACATCCAATTCACAAGCTCTCTCGGTTTGCTAATCGATTTCTCAGTGAAGGTGCCCTCAATTTCATAACTTCACAGTTCCCGTATTGCTTGGGGAGAGTGGCGCTGGCTGCTGGGGTAATATTTCTCTTCCAAGAAGTCACTGCAATATGAGCAAAAGGGGAAAAAATAACCTTTCATGCTTTTCCTTTTAAAGGTTCCTCCTATGGCTTTTCTACAGTCATTTACACCAGTGCAAAAGTACAAAGGGGTGTTGCAAATGCAAATAAAATTTAGGGTTGTATTTTATTTTTTAGAATCCAGTATATGAAAATGCAATTATTGCAAAACTTGGATCTAAGCACATTTCCTCCTCCTGTAGGCAAGGGAATTGCAGGACAGCTGTGGTTTCGAGGTAGATACCCCGTGGCACGTGTGTGGGCCCAAGGAATGGCGCAATTAATAGGAACTGATATCACCCTTGTGCATTATGTAATTTGTATGTGCTCACGTACTATGAGATGAGAATGCTGCCCGAGAAAAGCATGTCAAAGGCAGACGGCTGACAGGTCTCCTCCTGGCTCCATCATTTTGCATTATGCGGTGGCACAGTGATTATCGCACCCTAGACCCAGACGTTTCCACAGCTCTGGCCATGCATCTTACCCCTGACAAGATGCATCTTTTCTGGTTTCCCTCAGTCCTGTCCAAACATTTTTCACCAATATTCCAGCCCTGAACTTAGCTGCTGTCCCTCGGCTTGACCCCGCGGTCGGGTGCCCCTCCAGCTCCCAGTCCCTCCAGCCTTCTCCCAGTGCTACCCCCCGTCCCACCCCAGGAATTTTCCCCGATGTGCTGCACACAGGGCGAATTAACGAGGGGGGAAGGGGGGGAAGAGGAGTCAGTATATAACTGCTGGTGAGTTTTATCCAGCTACGGTACGGGTTGGACACTTCCCTTCGAGCTGATCCTGAGCCTCCACCTGGGAGTGACTTGATGTGATGTTACAGCAAAACTGGCATCTCCCATGTTCAGGAACTGGCAGGTTACCTTGCAGAAATGAACTAAACTTGGCATGGCAGGTCGCTCTATTTGGCCTGTTAGAAAAACCCTGCCTAAATTTCTGCTTCAACACACCAAGAATGCATAAATGCAACAGAAAAGAACCCCACAAAACCCAACTGTGTGTGTATCGTGCCCAAGTGCATGCACAATGCTGCAAGGGTCTCAACAGAAACAATCTGATGCATGTTGAATGGTTAAAGTGCCTTGTGCTCTGTCATTTCTCTACTGCTCCTGCACTAAGTCCTGATGTGAGGATTCATTGCAATAACCACAGCCAGTGGGGAACCACGGCTGCTGCCGACTCTACTAATGCGCATGGCACAGGAACGCAGCCCCGTGCAGGCTCCCCGTATGCACCACCCATCGCGGTCTCAGGGGACTGGCATGGTAGAAAACTTTTGGACTGGGAAAGGAAGGAACATTTCCAGTCTCCCCAGCATGTTGAGACATGAAAGGGGTGTGTTACTGAGCGTAGTCAATGAGCTAAGCCTGTACCTGGCTCTTGGAGAGAGAGACTTTAATGAAAATATTTAATTGGAACAAATGTTATGTGGTGAATGGGAAGTTCGTTAGAAGGAGCAGCTAATTTGCAAGGAAAGCTGTGGCAGTGCCTGTATTTGGCTCATGTTCTGCCTGCTTCCTTTCTGCTAACCTTTTGCTGAGTGATACAAGTCCTTTGGTTCCTGCCCTTCTGCCCTGGACCAAGGGTTTCCTTTTGCCGTTCTCCTCTGGGCACTTCCTTGGTCCCATTCCTTCTATGATCCAAACCCCCACTCTATCAGGTCACATCCTTTTAGGAAGGCAAGGACATCGCGAGGGATCATACTGCTCCAGACTGGGGAATGCATCCCCAGCTGGCTCTTTACCATCTGTACCTTTACGCTCTCTGAAAATACGGAACACAAAAGGGCCAGAAAATTTCCATAGCAAAACCATAATTCAGGCCCAATTGTGGGGAGGCTGTCCAAGGGCTGATATTTTTTATTGCTTCCTGGTGACATGCTGTGAGCCTGTGCTGTGTAATACAGCCATATAGAAACCAATGCCACTAGTCATAATTCATTAGATAGTAAATAAAAATTCATTCTGATCTGATGCCTGCCGTCAAATCCAATAGCGAATGTGAGAACAAAATGCAGCGTGACAGTTGGAAGTGGAGGAGACCTGTTAAGCAGCCGTGGTTTGCTGGATAACGGCATTACTCTTAGCTAGTTTATCAAATATGTACTTAAGAGGGGGAAAGAAACACGATTGTCACAGCTAAGCCAGCATCTCTGGTTGTTCTTAGTATTTGCTGCCTTCTGTCCCACGAACGCTCCTATCTGAGGTCGCAGCGCTGGCCATCGGACATGCCCGGGCGCTGGTGGTAAACGGGCGACTCGGAGCTTTCCTGGTGCTCAGGAGGTGCAAACCTCCCGTGTCCTCCAGCACACAAAGGGAGCAAGGGGGGACAGGGGACCTGGCCGGGCAGCTGAAGCAGAGGAGCTCAGCTGAGATGAGCAGCAGCCTCCTGGGCACGGGGAACGCGCGTGGGTCCAGCTGGCCCGTGGCAGCCTGCTCGGGAGCGGTGGGGTCGGGGGATGCTACAGGGCCCCTCGGTGCCGGTGCACGGGCATCGCAGTGCCCTGCCGAGCCCAGCCCGTGTGCTGGGGCTCTCCGTGCCCTTGCTCAGCTTTCCAGAGGGACTAGCAGATCTGTGCTGGGATGCTGTGAATGTTCAGAGATAGCAGGGAGCTCTGAGATTTGTGGGTGGAGGAAAACAACAGGCTTGCAACTCCTACCAGGACAGTGGTGACAATTAGAGATCTGTTGCTCAGCGAGTCCGTCACGTTAGGCCCTCGTCCTTTGGAAATTTCGGTGATGTTCAAACCCTCAGAAGGGCTCCACGCTCCAACCTGAAAGAAGCAAGCAAAAGAACACATGAATACCCGGCTTACATCCCTCACTTGCTCTCAGCATCCTACTGGCCTGGAAAACGGAGCTTGCTTCTTTCATCTCCAGTAAACAGAAGCGAACCTGAAATTAGCATCTTGTATCAGCTAAACAGAAGATTTGCATTAACCCTTCAGTTGCAGGTCACTCCAGCTGCACACCTACAATCAACAACCCCCACACTGCCCTCTGACGCAGGTGCATGAGAGAAGACCACGATGGCTGAATTTAGGGGCTGAATGAACAATTTGCAAAGGTGCTGTGTAGAGCAAACAATCCAACCGTGCTGAAGAGTCAACTCTGGGCCAGGATGAAGCAGAACAAAAGAAAAAAAATCACAAATACGAGGCCATTTTCTTTTTTTTTTAATTTTCCCACCGATTTGCTTTGGCACGGGCACAGCCACACGCAGCTATGTTCCTCATCAATTTGAGGTGCTCTGTTTTTCTCGAGCTATCAGTTTTAATAAATTATTAGACTTTGAAGAATTCTATTGATCCAGAAATAGCAAAACATGTCTCTATTTAAGAGAAGTCATCTGGGCAACTCTAAGCCTGTTAACCTGATCTCCGCGGTGCAGGGGAGGCTTTAGAACAAACTTTGAAGGCAGGACTGGCTAAAGGACTGTGACGGTGAGATAAAATGTCAGGAACGCTGGAGGAATACGGGATTGCTGCCAGTAAACGGCGCAGCGTGGCCATATAGCCAGCCTGACAGCGAGAAAAAACAAAACCCCACACGGAAATGGGAGCAGAACAGTTCATCTGTAGGGTCAAACTGTGAGACGGGACTCAGAGAGAAACCAAAGGCAGACAGCTCAAACCCACTGGGGAGCCAGGAACTTCCGATATTTTATTTATTGCTATTTTTAAGATTCTTCAACCTCTTCAGCAGTCCAAGGAGAGAACTTGGTTTTACTGCAGCCCCAGAAAGAGACTTTGTAATGAGCAATGCTGCCTGGCAAAAAAATGTCATAAATTCTAGAAGAGTTTCCATGAACTTTGTGAAAGGCTCTAAATATTTCAGGTAAAACCTAAGCAATCCCCCATATCTCCCTTCGATCACACAAGAGCTGCAATGTCAAAAGATTGTTATTGTGCATGGGAAAAGAGAAGCAAGTGAAGAGGCTCCTGCTAGCAGTGCTGCAGACTCAGATAACTATGCCTTGCTAAGTTTTCCTCAAGAAAATTAAATACGTGGCACTTAAGATGGAATTAATCAGTTTAAAATATTAAAAAAAGGAAAGAAAAAGGAAAAAAGTGCATTAAGAGAACTGTGCAAGTCAGATAGTCAAACTACATGTAATTAGGTTTAGTTAATACTCCTGTAATCCCTGGAACATCCAGGAGGTATAAGGATCAGGAGTTCAATCCTAAAGCTCAACAAACATAAGCTATTATACATAATGCACAATCCGTACGGGATTTGTTTGTAGTTTGGCGTTTTGTTATTTCAGATTAACTATTGACAGAAACCTAGCTTCAGCAGAGATTTGACATCGATACTTTAAAACCTCTCTAGAGTTGACAAGAAGCTTTAAAAAAAAAAATAAAAAAAAAATAGAGAACTGTGAAATCTCTGAATTGTTGGAGACCAAAGCCGAGCGGCTGAGCAGAGCACATGTTGAGGTTTGCTGGCTTCCTGCGGGCTGTATGTGACACACAATAGCCATAAATACAGCTGGAACCAGCTGTTCTCCAGTACACCGGGGGAGTATTGGTTTGACAGATCGATATTGGGGTTGTACTGAAACATTTAGATTCACGTGGTATCCAAATTCTCACACATTTTTCCGTTATTCTACCAGCACAGCTCTCTGGCAGTCCGTCGGTGCCACCGTGCTCCAGAAAGACGGGTCGGTGTTTTTAGTTTAGACTCTATAAATATTTTGTAAAAAAAGAAGTCAGGCTCTATGAAGATCGTCTCCTGCTTCGTTCTTGTGAGAAGGTGGTGTCTTCCCTTGCCTCCTTCCTGCACAGGCTCGGGTGATCGCAGCTGAGACTGAAGGTCATCGGGTTTATTTGAAATGTTTTCTTTATTCTGTATTTGACACCAAAAAATACCCACTAGGAGAGTGCTGCGGTGACCTTGAGATTTTTTACGTGAAGCAAAGAACTACTGCTGTGGTGTGAAAGTGTGGCAGCAATTTATTTCAAAGCGAAGGAAAAACGAACTGTAAAAAAGGGGGATGGGGAAGTCAGGCCATTTGGTCCCCGGGAGCTTCATCACGCAGGATCCATCCCCTCCGAACGGGAGGGTGGATCAAACTGCTGCTTCCCGCCTCCGGGGCTGCCTACCTGCCCTGTTCGATTAATTCCCTGGGAAAGTCATCTGTGCGTGTTGGGCCGCTTGCTGCATGGTTAATTGAAAGCTCCCTCCCTCTGCTCCCGGCTGGCGTTTCCCGCGGTAGCGTAACCCGTCTGCATGTCCGACAGTCACGGCCTCAGCACTCGTCCCTGGCTGCCCGTCGGCACCTTGTGCGTGTCGGAAAGCAGCTTCTGCTCGGCAGTGGGATTTGCTGCCCAGTCCCAGCTTTCTCCCGTAAATCTGCAAGAGGCTTTTAGCAGAGCGGGGACAATTGCTCACAAAAGGGGTCAGGCTCCGGGAGCCCTCGGTGGCCTTGCGTGCCTGGCCTTGCACGCCGTTCTCGGGAGCCGGTTAGAGCACAGCCCTGGGGCTCGCTCGCTGCTGGTAGCAGCTGTCCGCTGTGCAGTGCTTTCTTCACCAGGCTGCTCGCGGCTCTTTTGTCTTAAACGAACTGATCTCCCCTTGAAACCCCTGTTCTAGGAGCTTTAATGCTTTGCATATTGCCTTTTTAAAAAAAAAAAAAGTAATTGAAGAAAAGGAAATGAAATCCTCCTGAACACCTGAGAATCAGATTTGCACATCAGCATCATATTTCTGTGCCCAGAGGAAATCTGCGCTAATTAGGAGGATCTGAGGCTGCCTCCTTTGTGCCGTGTTGCCTCTGGGTGGCTGGGCAAACGGCCCCGAACCAGACCCCTCCAGCCAGGCAGGCAAAAACGCACTTTGCTTTTTTTCTTATTGTCCCTTAGAAAACACAGAGAAGGAATAAACAAAAATACACACTGCATCCTCCTGCAAAATCTGGGCTGTAACAAGCGGGTGCCATTTCCAGGTCTCAGGCAATTTTCATTGTGGGAAGGTCAGACCAAGGTGATGCTTTCAAGAGCTGGTGCCTCCTCAAGCCCAGCAAGATGGGGGTGGGACAGGCTTTATTCCTTCCACCTTTGGCCTGGGCACGGAGAGGTTAATGGCTGCTCAGAAAGTTTCTTCTGGGTCCACTATCTCAGCAAAGTGCCACAAGCACTTCTGCAGCTAGTAACTGTAATCCCACCCACGCACCTCGCTTCGGGGCTAGTGACTCATGGTTGAGGCATGGAAGAGGATCTGAGAAATCCCACAAAGTAAATATCCTTTTATATAAAAAACCAGAAAATATGGAAACAATGCAACCACCAGCCATTTTCTCTGTTGCCTGAGCATCAGAGTTAGACTAAGCCGTATGCAGATAAGACAAACCCTGCCTACCTTTTCGAGACCATCTTCTTTGAGACTGATGATATCCAAATCAAAATCTGTCCGTAATCCGCTAGTTTTATTAAAGACAATTCGTCCCGTTAATCCTTCCCATTGGGCCTGTGGAGGGGAGAAAAAGTAGCAGGGCTGTTACTTGGTATCATAAACAATCTTTTGCCCTCCACTGTATGTTCTTTTAATTAGTCCTTATACTTGTTCCTGCTCCCCAAAGAGCATGATTAATTAATAATTGCCTCCATCACTGTTCAGACTGCAGACAGAGCTGTAGATTTTCTTAACTCTCTTGCAGTCCTTGCTACAATTTTTGTTCGCACCTTTTGTGTTCACCAGCTGTTGCAGGACGTGATGACTCAGTAGAAAACTGCTTGCATTTATCATGGCATCCTTGTGTGCCGCATTTATCCTTGTAGCACTGATAAATGCCGGGCTGCAGGGAGCCTGGGTTTGGGACACCTCCAGTCAAGCTCACAAATAATCCTTTTTTGTGCAAACCTGCTGATGCTTCCAAGGTGTGTGGGAGCTAAAATGTCCCAAACGCTTCCCTCCTTCCTTTCAGACAGAAGGTGGAGCAGCAGAGGCTAAGGGCTTGTCCATGCCAGCAGGCTCTGTCATTTTGAACCAGCCCTGGGAGCCTGGTGGGCGCGTGCTGCAGCGGTACCCCGGTTCAGTTTTTGGCAGTATAAGCCCAGGGCAGGTGCCCAAAGGGACCGGGGAAGCCCCATCCCTGGAGATGTTCAACACTTGACTGGACAAAGTCCTGCACAACCTGGCCTGACTTGGGAGCTAGTCCTGCTCTGAGCTTGAGGTAAAGGTGTCCAGATTAATTTCAACCAAAATTATGCTATGATGCTGTTTCTTTTCCGCTGTGCACTTTGCAGCACCACCAGAATGAATCTCTCTGATTCAGGAGGTGAGAGTGCCCCAAATATCAGATGCTAGCTGTGTTAGCAGAGCAGGTGCTAAGGGACAGCATGGTATATGATGCCTGCTCTGCCTGGGGACAGTGCGAGGACGTGCTGTAAGCATCTGTCCCAAGGAGGATGGTCCCGTAAGGGTGTCAGCCTGCTGACATGGTTTACTGCTTTGCAATCGCAGCTCGGCAGTGGAGAACTGGGACTCGGGCGCTTTCTCCTGAGCAGTTCAGACCGTGCATGCTCCTCTCTGATGAATGTGTTTCCTTTATGAGCGGAGGAGCTTGAGAGATCCCAGTGTGATGAAGGTGGTATAATGTATTCTCGGGGGGGAATGACTGGCATGTTTCCCAGTAAATACGCTCCTCTGGCTCTTCCTCATTAATTCCTGAGGCGTAATGACAGCCTCCTCCCGCCTCGCCACCCATGAGTTTTGGGGAAGGCTGTGCTCCGTGTGCTCCCTTTGGCGTGCAGGTGGTTTGCCTGTGGGACGTGCAGCCCCCCGGGAGCCAGGGAAAACACAGAGTGTTTAACGTGCCCAACGGAGCGAATGCAGCTGCGTGCTCAGCCCTGCGCCTCTGCGGGGCCAGAGGCGAGAGCACCGACGGGCTTCTGGGGCCAGACTGGGGGTGCACGGCATCGCCGCAGCCCACCATGGGCTCTGGTCCCGCTGGCATCAGCCCCGTTTCTGCAGGCAGGCTCCAAGTGCCTGCTGTCCTGGCCTCTGGCAGGCGGTGCCTGCAGCAGAGCGTGTCCCCTCACCTCCTGCCCCGTGCTTGGCCCTGTCCCCCCGCTTCCCGGGAGCCCTGACGGCACACGGGGTGCGGGTGGCCTCTCCGGGGCTGGCAGGGCCACTGTCTCAGCCCCTTTGCCCCTCAGCAAGTGGGAACAAGCAGGGCTTCACCCCAGGAGCGTCAGCTCTGCAGCGATGCTGCGCAGTGGGTGCCACGGGCTGTGCACGCACACGGAGTGGGCAGTGCTGGTGTCTGTGGGGAGCCCAGCGCCCAGGACACTGGTGTCTGTGGTGCAGCATCCCTCTGTGCGCCGCTTTGTCTTTACAGGAGTTTAGAGAAAGCAATTACTGTGTGTTCTGACTGCAATGGGGAAGAAGCTTATCCCTGCAACGAGCTGACATGGTGCCAGGAAGGGAAACAACAGGCAGGCACCGGAGTGTGAGGCTCAGGGTAATTTGCAAAAGGAGCCAACCAAACAAATTATTTACACTCTCTTTTGGCAGCTAGCTGGAGTGGCTTTCTGCAGAAGGGAACAAAACACGAAAAAGGAGAGAGGGGCGGAGAGAGGAGAGATACCGTCTTCAGTGCCTATTAAGAAAAAAAGTTCATTCTCTGCAATGGGAATCATTCTGCCTTTCCTCTCCCCTACGTCTGTGCGCTCTGTGCACCTTGGGCAGCACCGGGCTGGGCTCTCGCTGCACTTAGTGCCTGCGCCAGGGGTCTGTAGGGGATACTGCAGCACAAATCGTGGTAGTAACCATTAACAATGTACTTCTACTCTTTTCTGTTTAAAAATTTTAGGAGATTTTACACTCAGCCTTTTAACTGTGGCCCAATCACGTATCCCATACCACAGCCAGTTTCGTAACTTCCCACGTGAAGAGCCACAGGCACAGAAGTTTAAAAAGGCCTTAGGGTAAATAAGGGGGTTTTATCACAAAGACCTGTCTGGTAGGGTTTGCGGTATCTCCCTGCAGCTCTGCCTTCATTTTTTTTCTTATGCGAGGGCTCCTTTTTGCAGACAGAGCCAAACCCGGGGTGTGAGGCAGGGGTGCGTGCTCGGGGGCTCTTTTGGGAGCGCTGGACACCGCTGCAGCTGCAGCCTTGGTGAGCTCACTGCTCATAAACACCCCTGCTTTCAGTCTGCTTGCGTGCGTAAGCCAGATGCAAACAAACAATTACGTGGGCTGAACAGAGAGAAATCATAATGACTGAAAACAGAGAGGGAATGAAGCTGCCTCCTCACTCTCCTGGCTCCCCACTTGCTAAATCCAGTGCTCTGCCAAAGCCGTTGATCAGCACGCAGGCAGAGACGCACAGCGCTGCCAGCGTGCCCACTGGGATTCAGCGGCACTGAATGCCCTTTGTGGACCCCAAGCAAATGTTCCTGTAAAAGGCAAATGGCTGTTGCTCTGCTAAGAAACGGCCTCGGAGAGAGAGTGGTCCAGCTGCTTGTGACGCAGGAAGAGGCCAGGGCAAGTCTCAGTGACAGCACGGGAGACTGCAGCTTGTTTTGGATGTTTTGGCATGGCTGCACGGATGTTATTTTGAAGGCAAAGACAGGATTTTTCCTTTCCGGGTGCACTTAGCAGCCTGGTGTATATCTGTGCTTCCCTCCAGTTGTATCTGTCCAAGCAGGGGGAATTTTTATAACCCTCTACCCGCCAAGCCTCCGTGCCACGTACCTCCGTACCTGCGTGCTGAGCAGCTGCACTGCTCCTGCTGGGGACGTTTTGCGTTAGTGGGAAGCAATTGTGGTTGCAAATCATGCTTTTACCTCTTTTATAAAATTCATGAAGCGGCCACCGAACCTCCAGGCTTTGTGCCGATGGCACTGCAGGGAGTTCACGGTCATCTGAGGCGCGCGCTGGTAGCAGACAGAGACGACGTGCACCGCGTCGTACAACAGGGCAGCGTCTGTCTAAAGTAAAGGGGAACAGCATTTGTGTTGATAGCGGTTCCAGAGCAAGGAAGCATTTGGGCAGCAAAGCAGCGTGCGATCCGTAACATATCCCGGGAGAAGCTGCAAGAGCCCATCTGAGTTACCCCCTGCCCAACTCCCAGAGGACCCGAGGGTTTCTCTGCCCTGGTCCTCCGCTGCCTATCCCACCTCCTGGGTGTCTAACCCCACAACAGCGCTCCGAGGGCAGGGCTGGGCTCAAGGGATTCCCGGGGATCTCACGAGATTCCCGTAAATGCGTATGCTCTCACACAAGACTTGTATAAACCTCCAGGCTGACCTCTCATGCAAAACGCGTCTTCAAAACACGTAACTCTGCTCATGACAAAGCCTCACAAGCATGTTTTTCTGTGATGTGGCTCTTTAGACTAAAAGATCATAGTTCTGTCTTAAAATCAGAGATTGTGAAAATGTCATTTGTCTGTGTGCATCTATTCTGGTTATTTCTACGCACTTACTACTGTATTGTCAAACAAGGAAGCTAGCTGTTTCCGAATGTAGAAGATAGTAACAGACTTTTCTTATTTAGTCTGTTATGTCTGAATGTAAAAAAACCTCTATGAGAACATATTATCCACACTATTTTATACATGGGGAAATAAGAAACAGAGAAGTTAAATGGCTTGTCCATGGACATGGAGTTTTCTAAAGTGACCCAAACTGTCACTGAAATCAGGACCTCACAGATTTGTAATATCTTCCCCTATTTCAGTGATTTGAACTAGGGAGAACTCTTTTTTTTTTTTTTTTTTTTTTTTTTTTTTTTTTTTTTTTTTTTTTTNTTTTTTCTTTTTTCCTTCCTTATAATGTGATGGGTTTAGATTCAATTTGAGATGCCTCATCTCACCTCCAAACACTGATCAAGAGAATTGGATTTATTTTTCTCTCCGATATGGTAAGCCCTCCTAGTGAAAATACATTATTTTCTGGCTTCGCAAAGCTACAAAACAGATGTGAGTGTAGCAGCAGTATAATAAAATACAATAAAACAAAATAATACAGCAAATAACTGGGCTAATATGTAACGGGACGTGGCCATGGAGAAAATCCTCCAACGTTGGCAGCCATCCCCGTGACCTTCCTTTCCCTCAGCACCCGAGCATGAGGAGCGTTCCCAACCTGTGTCCCGTGGGCTCCCACTTGGAGCCGCAGGGACAGGTTTTGTTCGTTTGGGGCCAGGGGTACAAGAATATATCCGAGCCATTTCATGGTGAATTACATACTGTACTGCCCAGCTGAGATCAGGGCCCCACCGGGACAGCCACCAGGCAAGCACAAATAAAAGGCAGGGGCCCCTCTGAAGAAGCAAACAGGGAGTGGGAGAGGAGCCGGTGGTGATGGGGGGAGCCCAGCACCGACAATATGATGCTGCAGTTGTGGGCAGCGCTGCAGAAAAGTAGAATGCTAAAGGAGAACGGTGGGGCTCTCCTCAAAGGAAAAGAAAAAACCAGGAGGGATATGAGGAGCAATTTCAAGGTGAAAGTCTGGGATGCTCTGCCACTTGTTGGGAGGGGTTCTGGCAGATCTAAAGGAAGAGGGAAGGAGGGAGCCAGTCAGCAATTACGGGGGTCGGAGACAGCCTTGCAGGGAAGACAGATGGGCGAGCAGGTGCTGTACCTTCCGAGCAGTAACTCAGCGGAGCAGAGCTGCCATCAGACCCTAAAAGGAGTCATCAAAACTGCAGCAAAGCCCATCTCTGGGCATAGCTTTGGCTCTTTCTCCCCTGCATCAATCTCAGCAAACTGCCTGGCCCCATCCAGCCATGCGCTGTGCTCCCAGCCCCTGGGAGCTGCTGTTCGGCCGCTCTCGGGGGCCGCGTGGAGCGATGACGGCAGCTGAGCCCCACAAGCCCCTGTGGGGCAGGTCCTGCTACCCGGCTCGGTGGTGGGACAGGAGCATTTCTGCTCCCCAGCACGGCTCCAGGGCCGGGCACAGGGACTTGCAAGGCAATGGGTCTGCCCTGAGCTGCAACAGGACTTGTGGAGGGCAACCGAAGAGAGAGGGTGCCGTTTCCGGCAGCTTTTTACTGGCAAGAAGGGAAGGGAGGGAAGGCGCACGGAATCTCAAAATTGGCAAATCTGTTGGCAGCTGGGACTGCAGAAGAAGAGTGTTAACGCAGCAGTGGGCTGCAGGGGATTCACCAGCCAAACTCGCTCCATTTGAGGGACGTTTATTACAGAATGCAAGTAGGTACATTGGGAAAGATACCTGGGATGGGTCGTTACTAGTACCTCTGATAACTATCACATTTAGCCCTTAACGAATGTTCCTGCCTTCCCTACCACTCTGGTCTGCTTCCCAGAGTTGACCCGTGCTTTGTTTAAACTTCTCATACCATCATGACGCCGTCGAGCAGTCCCAGCTCTGCCTTGGGCGCTGACTGCAGCCGCTCCATGGACCACTTCTCGATGATGGAGGACACGTGCGGGTTCTCCACGTTGAGGATCCGGAAGCCGGTCAGGTTCACTCCAGAGTAGCGATATGGTTCTAGGTCTAATGCATAAAGATCCTTAAAAGAGAGAAATCAGTTTAAACATTTTGTTTAGCTTTGGGGTTTTTTTTGTGTCTTTTCTGCATCGGTTCGTATCTGTGTTAGAAGTGAGAAGGCAGAGCCCACAGAAGGTGGGAGGTAGGACAATGGCCTCATGAATTTGGCGGATTGTACTGTCTGTTGCCATCAGTCACTGCTTGCAGAGACCTGTAGGCGTTAGTGGAATTCGGGTGTCATTTGTGCAGGTTCACCCACACACCGCAGAGGGAAACTCCTGCCAAAGAGCTCACTGTCTGCATGTAAGAGGCAAGCGAATTGTGGGGAGAAAACCAGAATCGCTATCTGTAACCGTGAAAAAAGAGGCTTGCGACCGAGGGGGAGGGGACAAGGCAGAGTTCCTCCATCCGAAGCTCCCTGGGGCCTTTCCTCGGAGGATTTGCTGTGAGGGCTGAAGCCCACGGGGTGCTGCGAGTGACAGAGTAGCTCTGAATGCAGAATGCCAATTTGCAGACGGCTATCAAAGAGGAGCTAAGACGCATTTCTTGACATTACGACCAGCCTACACAGTCTGCAAATGAATGAGAGTGCCCTTTATACGATGTAAAAAAACCCACAGCCAGGCAGCCCTTGGCTCTGCTGGCAGCCAGCCCACGAGCATCACTTGGCAGGCAGCGAGAGGGGCACTTCTTTAATGCATCTCCTGGCTCCGCTGCACGTCTAAATATTAACTTCAGTTCAGGGATTAACCTCAGTGCTCAGTAACTAGTCTGAGTAGTTAGACAACGTGGCAAGAACATACCGCAGCTGATCTGCTCAGCAAAAACCCAGGGCAGCTGAGCTGAGGGAGATTGTGAAGGAATGTGGTGGAGAATGGCAGCTGGGAGGGGGCTTCGTTCACGGGAATCGCTTGTTGGATGGGGCATATTTAATCGGAGTTTATCCGGAACAATTTCTGCAAGTGTTCAATGGTAGTAAAAATGTGGGGAGGCAGAAAGGCAACACCACTGTGTTCTGTGATAGAGGGTGGGGGGTGAATATGGGAACGATGTTCATTGCTTGCACAAGGGATTATGAAAAAGAGTTTAAATACAGCGTGAGATGACGTGGCTGTTGCTGTTTTGTACGATGTGGCTATTCGGGTAGGACGCAGCCACGTCGTGGGTTCTGCCCATGGGGGAGCTGGAAAAGCACTGGTCCTAAAACACACTGCCCTAAGCAAAGCGTAACAAACCCAGCACTTGCCAGCAGCTGAGACTTCATTCTCAGTGGGAGAGCAAGGAATTCTTACAGCTGTTTTGCTTTAATAAGCTTTGGGGGTTTGATCATTTCCTTAAGCGCTGGCCTCTGACTTCGCACCCCCAAGGCACGCTGCTGATGGATGCCGTGTTTTAATCTGCAGGTGCAGCCAGGGACCGAGTCATTAATCACACCCACAACAGAGCTCAGGGTCCTTCTTGTTTGGGTTTTTTTTCCGTGAAAAATTGCAAGTACAAACCTCCACATGTTGTTAAAGGGCATTGTGAAAACCAGGCCATAATGTTGACTTTTAAATGACTTATGGTAACTAAGGGCAAATGCAGTTGCTTAACCTCTGACAGATGCTTATATCTTCTGGACGTGAGGGTGTGCAGCAGTCCTGTGCCTGACTCACTGGAATAGATGTATTTTTTCAGGATTCATACCTTTTTGTCAGACATTTCAGTTTATATTCTGCAAATTGTTGTGGGGAAATAATTTTTGGTTGCAAAAGTAGATCATTTTCCCCTCAGAATGTGACATATGTGACAAATCTGATCCACCGAGCTCCAGACCTCACGGTCTTCATAGCATAGCTGTCAGACCGCTGGCCCTGGCACCGCTCAGATCCTACGGGTATTTTGGGTGCCCTCCCCATCCTGCCACTCTCCACTGACCCTTCACTTCACCACGTTCCTACAGAAGCCAACCTCCCATCAGGTCCCTTCTTGGTTCCAGTTTAAGTCTCAGCTGCAACCTGATTTATCATCTCCTGGAATTAGAGGATAATTAAGAATATGAGCTGAGTGTCAGAACACAGAGAGGTGAGGGGTGGAATTGCCGTATCAGTTTCTTCTGGATTTTCTGCTCCTGCACAGCCACAAATTGAAACATCCGGTTCTATTTTCCACCTCATCTACACTCCCTTTCACTCATTATTCTCTGTACTGCAGATTAATTCTCCCCTCCATCCTACTACCTTTAAGAAAGTTTTATTTTCGGTGTTTCTGTGAGGCTCTTCCCCTTTCTTACACCTGCTCTCCCGGCTCCCCAGCTTTGGTTCATCAGCTGTAGTCGGCGATGCTGAGGGCTGATCCTCCCCAGACCTAGCATCCGCTGCAGGAACCTGAAAAGCAGCTGTCCAGGAAGGGTGTCCTCTGCCTCCTCTTGTGCAAAACAACTCCTGGGTCATGTGCCTGCCACGGATTGCCGAGGATCCCTGTCTGGGCACGGATTTGCTCGGGCAGCTGTCACTGGGAGGAGCGGCCGTGGCTGTAGTGGGAGGCGTGCACGTACAGCGTGGTTTGGATAACCACCTCTGACGTACGCACTCACGAGTGCACGTCTGTTGTGTCCTGAGCTGCACGCGGGTACATTGAGTTAACAAGAGTACCTGATTACCAGCGCCAGTGGAAAAGCGGACTGGTTTGGCTTAGTGCCTCATCAGGAGAAGGCAGGTTGGGTCTGTAATTTTTGTTTACATTGACTCAAAGCATGGGAAGAGATTTGTGCTTCTGCCTGTCTGCAGCAGCTGTAAGCAGCAGAAGTGAGAGCAGGCAGTGGGGAAACTTCTGTATTTGCAAGAACGTCTTTTTACAAGCTGCTGAGAAATTCCTAGAAGTGTTGAGTTTAAGGGGGTTGTCACTGCTTGGGACTTCGCAGGATGTTCAAAGCTGTGCGTGTGTTAGAGGATCAGAAGAGTTCCCCCTCCTCTGCTAGCGAAGGCTGGTGGGGCTCTTCATGCTGAAGTCAGTGAACTGTAGTCTTGCTGCCTAGCAAAATGTTGAAGCATTTCATGCCAAGTGTTGATACACGGTACTCAGTATTGACTAGGGACCTTTTAGAAACATTCAGTATAACATAATAGACTAATTCATTAGCACCCCATGGGTCTAGTACTGTAGAAGCTGAAGCACATGCATTGCAAGCTAGGAAAACATTGCCTTAAGGAATGACAGATTAAAATATCTTTCCCATGATATAACTGTTATTTCAGGAAAGTGGCATTAATTGTGATTGCTTATCTATTAATTTATTATAATTCTTCTTTTCCCACCTCCAGGCTGTACCTACACATGAAATGTACTCTAGGCTCAGCTGGGGCTGAATAATAGGAGGTTATCTGGGAAATGCTTAAAGCTGCCTGGAATAGGTAATGGCAGCAGGGGTAATTAAAATGTCTTTTGCATTTGAAAAATAAATTTTGCCATTTTTAAGGGTTAGTTTAGTCTGCTTCTTTCCTAAAGGCAAAAGGATAAATTGGATTTTCAAAATCACACAAAATTCAACAGTATACTAGACAATAGCATCCTAAATGGAAACAACAGTGGCATGCCAAAAACCCCAAACCAAAAGGCTTCCTGGAGTCAGAGAAGAACTGGCCCGTGTTTAATGAGGGTGGAGTTCATTTCAAGCTGAGTTCTTCTCATGCAAAATAAACCTGCAGTACTGAACTATTGACCACAGCAGGGCAGCTCCAGCTTTTAAGGGAGACCTAGATGAACACACAGGAACACATACCCAGTTCTGAAACTTGGTGCCATTAAAGCCTGCCTGTGGGACTACAACCTCCCAAATTCACAGGTACACTCATCTTCAGCGCATGGGTAGCTGCACTGAAATAAAAATAACTGGGAGGGGAAATAAAACCAGAACCCGCATCTGTGCAAAGCTGGAGCAGCTCCAAAGGAGTGAGCCAGTCCAAAAGCAGCGAAAGAAAAGACCAGCGTCTCTCAGAATGAGCACCCGGGCAATGCTGCAGTTGCAGAGATGTTAAAACCAAATCATTGTGGTCGGCTTCTAACCTGAGGCTAAGTCTTTGTTCGCTCTCACCTTCTTCTGGGGCACCAGACTCCCTTTCTCTTGCTTTTCCCACCCCACCATTTTTGAGTCCTGCAGCTGTGCAATGCACACCCAGGACAAGACACCCAGCCCGCTCTCCTGCCGCTTAAACTACCTCCTGACTGTCCGTTCCAGCTCAGCAGCGAGTGTCAAAGGTGTTTGCACAGATTAGATACTTTACCAGAGTGGTGAAGATGAAGTGGTAGTATTCTGTCATCATTCCCATTGCCATGGCCTTGAGGAGAGTAGGGAAAGCAGGTTAGTAAGAGTGGACACAAGAATATAACAACAGTCATGCAACATAAACCTCTACTGAGCAGGAGGCAGACCCAGAACAGAGCAGCGGGATTCTGGATCAGTCCCGTGAAGCAGTTCAGCGTGTGCTTGGCCAGGAGAGGCACGTGCTTAAGTGCTGAGCTGAACTGTGGTCCTCGAACCTTTCTGAAAGGGCAGCAAAGCCTCAGTTTCCAGCTCCTGCAGGGGCCGGCAGCATTTCTGGGTGTTGCTGTGCCACAGAAAGCTGGGACACCGACGGTGGCACAGCACCCTGCTCACGGGTCACGCACGGCACAAAACTGTCCAGGGACACAGGCTTGCTCCCGTCGGCATGGCTGGGAGAAAGGGGGTTGGTTGCCTTTCCTTCTCAGATACCACACGTATTTCTTATGTGTGTATTTCTGGTACTCTGCATCCCCTCCCCTTCAGTGTCTGTTCATATAATGCGTACATACAGCTCTTGTCTGTGTGTCCTTCCTTCCTGCGTACAACAGCCAGATTCTAACGCAGAGCCTGGTTTAGATATGAGTCAGTAAAAGTAGAGGTACAGGGATGGGGAGTGGGCACATCTCCCATCCCTCAGCCCGTGGAGATTGTGGTCCAGACCCGAGGACTCTTGGCCAGCCCAGGCTCTAGATGTGCCAGGCCTGACACGAAGGATGATTTGTGCAGATTGCTGGGATTTGCATAACTGAGCAGCGGAGAGAACATGCTGTTCTGTGAGGTTTGTTGGAGAATGTGGGCTGAAGGGACCTCGGCTGCAGGACCTTCTCCAGGCCCTACACGAGTTCCTGCCTGTGAGAAGGGTCACCTTGAAATTGGTGGCTGGCTAAAAGAAAGAGATACCCATGTCTTTGACTGCGATGCTGACTCTGTGAGCATGTTTTCTGGAGAAAGCACATGCAAGAGCACTTTAAAATCTCCACTCATGGGAAAGCGACTTCAGGTCCCCCCAGGAAATGTTTGCTTCCCTTGGTTTTTGCTAAAATTACTAGGGCAGAATTTAGCTCCAAGGAAGGAAGTGACAGTTTGAAAAGAAGTGAGATGTCAGAAAAAAACAAGGGGAAAGGAAAGAATCTAGATTACAAGCCTGGATATTGTAACTCTAGAGTGTCACTTTACCCCATGTTTCCTGGCCTGGAAATACCCCTGAGAACGCCTGGCAGCGGTCTCTGTGTGGCCGTGCACCGTCCGTCCCTTCCTCCCCACCCGGCCGGTGGGGCTGCGGCATCGCTCTCCTGCCCTGCACACCCGGGTGCAATGAGCTGGAGCAGGGAACGATCCCTCAGCGTGTGAAGCATCAGTTAGATGATGCGATGGGACCAATCGAGAGTAAATCATGAGATTCCAGTTCAGTTCTACAGCAGGATCAGTGGCAGATGAGAAGTCCAGCCCTGCTGTAAGCAGCAAGCCCCAGCTTCCCAGGATGGGCAGCCGGTGTGCAGATACATCTGGGTTTGTGGGGAAATGAATAAATGATAAACCTGGTGGATAAGCTACAGGCAATCACCAGGATGAGACTGGGAGCTCCATTAAAGTTAAGACAGGCACATCTGTGCGCCGCAGAGTGCAGCAACTGTTCAGAGACAGCTGCCAAGGAGAAGGGAGAAGCTGGGAAGCCAGGGAACAGATGTAGAGCTTTAACAAGTGACCAAAAATGAGCAAGGCTAGAGAAGCTGGGGTAAGATGGGAAGGCCACACGAGCAGGCCTAGCTCTGCAATAGACTTCTACAATGATTTCTTTGTCCAGGAGGGTAAAATAATGAATGGTTTGATGTCTCAGTCGCTCCAAGGACCCCAGACTGGAGCAGCATGTGGCGATGTCATCTGTACATCTTTGTGCCAGCTCTTGTGTTGTTATTCACGGATTACTAATCCATGGGGGGTTTTACCAATCCAGTTTAAAAGTGCTGCCCAGATTACCAGTGAAGTGCCCTGCTCCTCGTGTGCTGTGGGAGCGTGTTACCTTCAATACCTTGGGAGCAGGATCCGGGCTGGCTCGGTGCTGTGTGACTACTCAGAGCTTCCTCGTGAACATTGCCTGGAGCGGCTCAAACCGTTTCACCTTACCTAAAGATGGGCATTTAAAATCAGTACCAAGTGGCGGAAATTTTAGCACAAGTGTTGAGAGAGCCTTTTTGCCACCCATGGGTGCTGCGCTGGGTGGGCAGCGCAGCCGAGGGGCCGCGGGGACCTTGCGTGGTTGGAGCAAACACCAGAGGCCAAGTGTCTGCAAATCTACTGGTGTAGTTACCAAAACGTTACAAAAGGCAGATGAGCAGTAATGTGAACGTTACTGGTTTTGGGGCAACCAGAAGGCTGGGCCATTCTTCCCTGACATTCTTTTGCAGTCCAGTTTTTTTTCAGTCTTGTAACACTGCGAAGCACAAGCAGACTCCCCTCTTCCAAGGAAAATTGGGGAAAGATGAGGTTTCTGAGCTTCCTAATTCTTCAGCAGACGTGAGTGCCAACAGTGGAAGAGGCACGAAGGTGACGCTGTGTGCCACTCAGAGCGTCCCTGGTGTTACACACCGGAGCGTGCAAGTGTGCAGAGCCCAGCCTAGATGTGCTTTGGGTTTGTACCTTCCCCAGCTCTGAAAATATTTAACCATTTTTTTCCTGAGTACAAATACACTATATAATAGTGCTAAGCTGAAATCCATGGCTTTGGGTCCTGCAAAAATACAACACACACACAAACCCAGCCAGAAGGACTTAGAAAGACTTTGTTCTCCCTAGTCCCCCCTCTCCTCCATCTTCCTCACTCTGCACTCACAGTGATGAGCAGAGCAGATGGCACAATAAACTATAATAAACTGCATAATAAGTGAACAGCACCAAACACAGCCAGCATGTTAAAATAATAGGCAGGAGACAATGAGTCCCTTATATTGCTTTCTTTAATAATCCCTCCCAGGCTTTCTGATTTCTCTGAGCACTTTCCTTCATTTTGCATCAAGAAGGATGCAAGAGAAGTCTCTTTCCATGTGCTTGCTTTCTCAGCCCTTCAGGGGATGTATTTTATGTGGTAGTGTCTTGCTGGGCTGATACGAGCAATGCTTCCACCGGCTGGCTTTTGGTATTCTTTGTGAGAGCATTTTCCTCCGCCTTTATACTGACCCTGAAACCTAAAGGCACTTGGAAATGAGGAGGAGCTGGGGTGAGCAGCAAACCTTCTGGTCTGCCAAAAATGCCGGTGGAGGAACTCGGGGAAGAAGGAGAGAGACCAAATGAATGGAAAATCACTGACATCTGGCTTAAAGTCCAAGAATTGCACATGGGGCTCATGAGGGGACAGAGGATGCCATCCCTCCCCGGCTGGCCCAGTCCAGCTGCTTGCAGCGAGACGCAGGACTGTGTGCACAGCTCGGAAAATAGCTCACCAAAACGGCGCGGTTTATCCCCTGCCCTGTGTGGGCATGTATTCACGAACCTGGGGGCATGAAGAAGCACAGAAGGAAAAGAAGATATTTAAAATCGCCAAGCATGAAAAGCTCGTACAGGGCTAAATGATCAGTGACAGAAGTGGCCCAGAGCAGGGTCTTGCCTGATGCCCTGATGGGAGAAGCCAGCGGTGCTGCAGGCAGGGGCAGAGGGCTGGGGCTGCGCAGCCGCAGACAGCAGCAGGACCACAGCCTGGCCTCAGCGCTGCGTTCAACACATTTCCTCCTCCCGGAACGTTTGTTCCTTCTTACCGACAGTCGCTTTTTGATACTTGCAGTTTTTCAGTGAAAACTACATTTTCTGTAGAAATCCAACAGCATCCCTGCAGAGCGTACGTGTGGTAGCTGTTAGCGTAGCTGTGCGCGGTGGGCAGCGGGAAGGGTGCCGGGCTGCACCGCTCTCTGCGGGATTCTCCCTGCAGTGCGGCCACCCCGTATGCACCGGTCCCTTGGCGGCCACCCCTGCTTCGCCCCCATCGCCCCCCACTCACCTGCTTGAGGATCTGAGCCGCCATCAAGTGGCTGCAGTCAAAGATGATGCGGAATTCCCTGCCCCGCTTCATCTCCTTCAGCAGCGGCCGGGCATCGTCGGTGTCCAGCGGGAGCTGGCGGATTTTCAGCCGGATATTGTACCTTGATGGGGCCATGATGAGCTCTTGCAGCCGTATGAGGCCTTCAGGCATCGCACAAAGACAAAGCCACAGTGTTACAGGAAAGCCTGCCTTTGCCCTGCAGGCTGGGTATCACAGCAGGTTATTTCTTCCTGTATTATTTCATGGAATGCAATCAAGACTTTCCTCCCTCTCTCAAATGGCCATTGCTAAAGGCGTATCAAAGCCAAGGTGTCATGTCAATCATTAAACCCCTTGATATTTCCAGAGCAGTTGTTCCAAGGCAGAACAGCTTTTCCTGGTGTTTCCCTGCTGCCCCTGCATCCAGCTACGGTAGACCTGAGGTCCCTGCACTAGACAGGAAGAGGAGAATAGCAGATTGGTCCTATCCTTTGACATCTCTGGGATCATGACATATTTTCTTAAGCAAATGTGCCCTTGAGAAAGGACAGAATGTGATAATCAGCTATACAACAAATTAATATCTGCGGTATTTACCATGCACAACAGCAAAAGAAAAAAAGATGCACTTAGATTTATGAATAGCATAGTTCATAATGGTCACGTAATCATAACTTGTAACTTTCTTACTACCCTTAGAATTAATTTCTTTTTTATGCAGAGGGTACAAAGCCATGCTGCATGCAGCTGAGCAGGAATTATTGATAGCTAATGTTGCAAGAAGAAATTCAGCAGATGCCTATTGCAAGGAGGAAGAGAGAAGCATGTCCCTCTGCATAGTAGAAGAAATACATTAGAATATGCCACGAAGGGAACATACTGTGACCCACATTTGCAAAACAGGAATGTCAAACTGTGTTCTCATCAGCCCTCCCCTAAAGAAACCATTTGGTTTAGTGGAATTAGGTTGGACAGGCTATCCAATGTGTCTTTTGTTTTTGGGGGTTTTTATCTGTAGTGCTGTGCAGTGCTTTGCTTTGTTTAACCGTCAACAGCTTGCTTTATGTGGAAAACTTTGTCAGCTCTGGTTTATACAATTAAACCAGAAAACAAAAAAACTTTCCAGAACTGCTTTTGCTTTTAGCTGGGAAACTGCACCATCAATGGCAGCCACAGACCAAGGTCTTTGCTTGTGTAGATGGGCACCGCGGAGCCAAATAGAGCCGAGCTGAGCCAGATCTCACCACGGGCAAATTAATCCTCCCCTTGACCCGTTGTCAGCTGTGGTGGTGCTGAGCGTTACCCGCTTTCTGAGCGCTGCGTGAATGAAATGTGTCAGAAGGGATCCCGGGGCCCTCCGCAACACTTGCCTGAATGCTGGGGAACTGGTGTGTCCCCGTGCACCAATTACTGCCTGGGGTGTCACTTTGCTCCTATAAACGTTCATTAGAAAAGTTCCTAAATGGGACCCAGAACAAAAAATCTCCTTCACCTACCTGTACTGTCATCGTAAACCACGGTGGCCGACCTCCATTTCAAATACTGCACCAGGTCCAGAATGGCGTGGCTCAGAGAAGCATAGTCAGGATACAGGTTGACATAGAAAGTGTCCTTGTTATCCAAAGGGTGATGCTTCCATCGAAGCTGTATGTGGGGGACTTCCAGGGCATTGCAGATAGACTGGACGGCGTTGGTACAGGAGCCCTGGGAAGGGCCAAATATTGCTACGACCCCCAAAGCGAGCTGGTCACAGGCTGGAAAAGGAAGGAGGGAAGGATGCTGTCAGTAAAGAACGGGGCACCTCTACAGGAGGGGTGAGCATTAGGGCAGCCGTGAGGGCACAAACAGCTTCTTCCTGACCATGGAGTCATGACCATGACCCATGGAGCCATGACCATGACCCATGGAGCCATGGACAGACCGACAACCTTCGGGGCACTAACAGCAGCATAGAGTTTAGGTAAATACAACAGTGAAGAGAGGCAGAGAGAGAGAGGAGGAATTCTGGCAGGCGAGGGTCTGGACTGGTGGTTAGAGGCACGGGGACGTTTCCGGAGGAGGCAATGCTGGCTGTGGCGGGTTAGAAACGGCTGAGCCTCCAGAGTGGTGCCAGAAATACACAGAGATGATCAGAAGAATCACCCTGACAAATGCATCCTTCCATCAATTTCAATAGACTTTTTTTTTCTGCAAAACAATGTTTTTCATAGCGTTGTTCAACCTTTCACTGAGATAGTAAAACAGAACAACTGCATTTTGGGCTGCATTTTTAGGAGGGGGGGAAAGTCTAAGTTTTTCAGAGGAACAGGAACAGTTTATTTCTCAACTGCCTCGGCAGGTCCTTCCAAACCGGACACAAACACTTGTCACTATCAGCAGGAGCTTTGTGACAGCTACATTTCATTAAAAGATTTCGGAACGCCACTGCTCCCAGCCCGAGAGGGGCATGAACGCAGAGAGCAGCCGAGACACGCGGGTGTCCCCAGACACGCACACGTCCCTCGTGCGCGTCCTGCGTGTTCTGCTCCTCTCCCAGCACTTGGTGCGGCCAAGCTGGGTGCAGAGGTCTGAGGAAACCTCCCCAACGAAACAATCTCAAAAAGGGACAGCCGGGGTCAGTGAACAGATACCCGCTCTCTCCAGTGATGCCCCTCTTACAACTGCGAGCTCAGGCAGAAGGTTTCACTTCTCCCAAATCGATAAGCCCTCAGGTCGTCAGGCCCGCAGCCCGTGCTCTGTAGTCCCATTTCTTCCCTCCCCTTCAGGAATTCAAATGGGCTGCTGTTATCCCATAATAAAAAGGGACTGTTCGGAAGGGAACAGAACTTCTACGCTAGGGATGCTAAAACTGCCAGGGATACAGTAAGATAAAAAAAAGCATGGCCTACAGACCTTCGCTCAGGATTAGAAGCAAACACAGAAAGGAGTTTTGTGAGGTTTGCAGAGGAAAAAAAGCCTAGTTGTTCCCCTTACATTAAAATGCCTCCGGAAGGTCAGGTCCTGGAGGACTTCTCATCTCATCACTGACTAGCACAGGACAAAATGAGCTGCTGGGTCTCAAGCCAACCCATGCCTTTTTTTTAATGAATAAATGGCCACAGAGCTGCTAAGTGTGCTGTGCTCTTACCTTTCTTAGTTGCTTCAAAGCTGTCGTGGAAGTGTATCCTCTGAATGTCGTAGGTTAGTGTTGTGTTAGGCAACAAAGTTCTGTTTCTGTTAATAATATTGGCAGAAAATCTGAAGGCTTGCTCCTCAGCACTCATAACCTGGGTATTGGGGCCATCTGCGTACTCAAAGATTCCTCCTGCAAGACAAGACAAAACCAGCATTAAGCCACATAAAGTTTGATCATTAATTTTATGTAGCAAGGACAAGAAAACTCTTGGACAGAGCCGTGACATTTGCAGGCTGAGCAAGGCTTGCTCCTGAGACGCTTCCTGGACTGAAATCAAGACATGAAAACGTTTGGGGTTGTGTTATTCGCTGGTCCATGGAAGCGTTCAGAATGCCAGCCTTGCAGGGCAATGGAGGACAAGTTTAAAGTCCTGGAATACATTTATGAGACAGATGAGTGGCTTCCCATAAAACTTTAGGACTAGACCTCGGGAAGTACAGACGGGCTTATTGCTCAGCTGCAGAGATGCTCCAGGCTTGTGCTCTGAGGAGTTCCTGCGGTGCGGAGCTGGCCCTGCCCTTCCCTCTGCACCTCCTCCCGCCTTGTCCACCCATCTCCGAGTCCCCACTCGGGGGGCAGGCAGCGCGGCACTCATGAATGCTATTTTTAGTGCTATTTTTAGTGCCCTTCTCATCTTTTATTGTTCCTCATGTTTAGTTATCCAAGTTCTTAATTCAGACCAGCAGAGACTTCTGAATTTGCCTACCCTACAGCTTATCTGCTCAATAATGCACATCTTGAATGCATGCTTTCCCGTGTTCAAAAGTTGTTAATGCCATTACACCTCCCCAAGGGCAGCAAGCTCATGTCACAGTATCGCTGGGTTTCTTGGCTCTGTGTCTGCGAGTCTTGTCCTCAGCTCCCCACTGACAGCCACTCTAACTGAAGTGGCTCAGTGCAGGCGTAAATGAAGTAATTGCATGTCCTTGTCTCGGAGATGTGGGCACCGTCCTGTGCCCCTTACAGAGCCACGGAAAGACACATAAACCTTGCTCTATCTTATTAAAAAGTAAACCAAAATAATTAATGGATGAGTGGGATAAGCAAGTGCAATTGGTAACAGATGGTCTCTGAGTTCATTAGCAGCAAGAAAATCTTCCTCTTCAATTTAAGGTAGACCTAAAATGTTTTGTTATAGACAACAGATGTCTTCTCTGCCCTCCTAGTCTTCAAGCAACTGCATGAATCCTCCTCCAGGAGCCAGAACACGTTGCCTATAGTTTTTGTGGCAATTTGGTGTTAGCCAAGAGGGCAGTTTGGCAAGTGCCAAGCTGACATTCCTGCTGGCGGCCAGGCTTTGCACCTCCTCACAAGAACCCGACCAAAGCCACGGGCTGTGAGCCACGGTAGCGATGCTGAGACTTTCACAGCAAGGGTGCACAGGGAGGGCTCTGACTTTTCTGCTCCCCCTGATCACTTCCCTCCTCTTCCCCTGCAGACTCCGTGTACCTGCGGCCCCAGATGTGAGGGTGGTAATTAATTTACATTCCTAAACATCCAGAAACATTTGAGCTGTTCACTGCATGTCTCTGGTAGAAAAAAATTGTTACTGATCTCAGTACTAACTAAGGTGATAGAGGGGAGAATACAGAAGAAGAGGCTGAATGCTCATTCTGGAGACCCGTTTCAGTCCCATGCGATCTTTGGAGCCTAGCAAAATTGTGCAAGTGCCTCATTCTCACTGGATCATGCCAAAACATTTGGTTACTGACTGATGCAAGGAAAATTGTTCACCCATAGCAAAGTTTGCATGTGCTGGTAGGGCAATCTAAGCTTCTTAGGGCAGAGAAAGTTCATACACGACATTACAGCAGAAACAGAACTAAAGTGAGTGTGAGATTCATCGCTGTCTTTCTGTTCAAAGCTTTACTGTCGAGAACATTTTAGCAAAGGATTTTTTGTTTTCTAGCATCATCCTGAAGTGATGACTGGATTCATGTTACATTGATTACCAACTAGCTGACATTGGGCTTTCTCCAGGGTTGCTTTGGAGCATGTCTTATTATGATACAATATAGAAGGACTGGGTGTGTGGATTATTGGTATTTGATCCCAAATAAATTCATGTTCCAGACATCCAACTGGATATAATAGGCTTTCTGACAGAAAAGAATTTTCTGTGCAGCCACCCAATACCTTGAATTTAGTGCCAGGCAATGAGAAAGCAGACGGGCAGAAGTAATGTATTTCTGGTTACACTGCTGGGTGCTGAATACATTGGGACAATGTGAAATCTACTGCAGTTGCTAGGTGTTGAAGGGCAGCCACCACGCGCCGCAGCCTGCACTTTCCGCAGAGCCTCGGGGCCGGGGAGCGCCTGACGGCAGATGGGGGCTGCGGCCGGGCGAGCGGAGCACAGCTCCATCTCTCCGGCGACGGCTCCCCGCTCCTGGAGATCGCAAGCTGCCGTCCCTCTTGGCTCGTGCGCCGCTCCTTCAGAGATGTTCATTCCGATCATTACTTAAAGAGCCTAATAACCGGCTTCAAACAGCTGATTAATGCATAATCTTCATCATGATTACATAGCATAACTGGCATTAATTTGAAAAGCCAGCTAATTATGAAAATAATTGTTGCAGCTTTTCCATTTGAGCAAAATGGAGAGTATCAGCTTGTGCTATTGAGAGAATGAGGGATGTGACATCAGCTGGATGATCGCCGGGCTGGGGGACCCCATGCGTCTCCCACAAACCACAACGGGAAAGATGAAGCAAAGCTGGGTGATCTGCTGCAAAGCGTTCAGACAAACAGACTGGGTCAGCTCTCCCCGTGCTCCCCAGAGAGCCATCACGCGTGGGTCTTGCGACAGTCATCTCACCGTGACTTTACTCTTACAAAACCACAGAAAGTCAATAGGTTATAAAAAGTCAACAGCAAAACAGCTTCCACTTTTATATACTACCTATAAACAAGTTTCATCTGAGATAGTAAAACTAACGGTCCTTTAGTGTTGCTGTCTCTCTCAAAACCATTTCTGCCTCCGCCCTGTTTTTGAAGTGATTTCAAATGTCTTGGAGATTAATGGGTGCTGCTCACTTGACCTGGCGCTAACGACCTTTTCCCGTATTGCCTCTGTCTGTTCAGGTCCCAGCTTCCCCTGCCCTTTCTTTGCCTCCCGTAGCTTTGCAGACAGATAGAAGACGGCTGTGCTGAGGTCTGTCACACTTTGTAACATCCTCCTGATGTCCATGAGAGTATTTGCTGCCAAATTTATCCAGGAAGGGGCCATGCTGTTTCCTTGACCAGTCAATACGGCCCATAGACTCCCTACTGCAACGCCATGTGTTGTTCAGCACACGCTGAGGTTTATCAACTTCACGTGGAGTCTGTTTGCATATCTGTTCTTCCCTGAAAACCTTTTTATGCCATCTTTGTCTGGCCTTCAGTGCAACAGGATCCAGGTCTGTAGGAAATGGCCTCAGCACAAACTGTCAGTATCTTCTCAGGCAGGACAGGATCAAACACTATCAGCCGTTATCACTTACTTTTACATATTTTTTGATGGAGTCATCCGTTATCATGTGTGATTTCTTGGATTTTAAATATCAGTCACCAAGCAAGTTAAATAATTTTCAGTTGTCTTTTACCTTTAAAGCAGGCTAATTGCTCTCCAGAGAATGTCAATCAGCACATGGGAAAACATGCTAATTAGAATCAACTTCACGTCTTACTATTTTATGTTATTTTATTTGATGACCACTGATGTTGCTGCTGAGGTGAGGAGTTTTAAAAATTCAAAATGAGATTCCAAAGCAAACGCCTGAACCTCTCCTTCAGATCAGGAGCAGAAGAGCAATTTTGGGGCCGGGCCAGGGAAGGAGGTTGGTGCTGCAGGAGAAGGGAGCTTCAGCTGCAGAACACAGAGGACCTTGCTCTGAGTAGCAGGAAATTAATCTCTCTGTTCAGGGCAAAATCTGGATCCCACAAAGCACCCAAAATCCCATCGATGCCAATCAGAACAGGCCCGAGTCTGTCTGCCTGGAGCAACGATGCGCTGCACTCCTCCCGTCTGCAGGTGATGACGCTGGAAGACCGTTGGAATGGCCCCAGGAGGGAGCCAGAAAGAAGCCTGGTCAATGGGATGGGGATCCTTTCCCAGTGCTCGAGCTTATCCTGAGCTGCGCCCGCACAGGCTGAATGCAATCGGAGTTATTTTTAGCTCTGTTGAAAGCTAAGTCAAGAAAGTCAAAGTATTTTAGGTTTTCACTTTCTCCCCTCTTCCCTTTCTTAACAAAACAAACAGCTTCATTCTTGGAAAGAAAATTCCAACAGCCCTCGGTGTGTGGTGTGATCTCTTATCTTCTACTCCTTATAAAATCACTGAGTTACTTAGCTTTGAAGAACAACTATTTCTGATAACACTTTTCTCTCCCCCGCTGACAGTGTTGTTAACACATTTAGACAGCTTTCTGACAGTCTCTTTCCATGTGACATCCTGGAAGAAATACTTGTTTTGAAATAGCTCTTACTGAGGATGGAGCCAGCCTGAGCTCCTCCGGGGATGCGAGAGCTCCTGCCTCCGTCTCACAGGCCTCTTGTGCCCCACGATCTGTATTTTACCTATTTTTTCTCTGAAGTCACAAACTCCCTTTCCCGTTCAACAGCAGGGCTGACTGTGGCATGGCAATTTATCCTTTTCCTACGGGCTCTGTTTTGGGGACAGTGTTAGCAAACAGGCCGATCAGCACGAGTCTACATCATTGAGTGCCTGTCCCTCGGGGGTGCTGCTCGGCGGGTCCCCCAGGCAGGAGGAGAGCCCTTCCTCACGAGATGTGCCTCCCCCAGGAATGCTTTGAGAACTGATGCTTCTGCTTATCTGACCAGTCCACTGGAGAGAATTTCACTCTCATGGTCCAGGTTCCTCCAGGGCTGGTGTTTATGTGATAAAGAGAAATGAGACAACACTGGTGGGAAGTGAAAGAAAGTTCTCAGGAGCACGAGGTTGTGCTCTGGGAACGGAGCTAAGATTCCCAGGGACTGCCTGTCAGCGTGGGACTCTTGCGGTCTTGGATGCAGTAATATGAATGCAGTGAAAGCAGCAAAATCCAGAAGCCAATAAATATCACCCCCCAAAAAAAGGGAAAAGCAATGACATTTGCTCACAGGAAATCTCTCCTTGCACTTTTCCCCAAGGGGCTGCTGCTATAAAATGCTCCAAAGCTAAATGCAGCTGCAGCGGAGTTGGTCCCTCGTTCAGCCAGGCGTTGAGCTGGGCCCCTGTATCTGATGTCGATGCCAGCTGGTGTTCTCCGAACAGAAACCAAATCATCCTCTGAACTGATGAGTGCAGAAGGCAGCGCTGGGCAATGCTGGGGGCTCCCACCCTTCGGCACCTATTCTGTCGAGAGCCCTTTTGGCTGCCTGGGAGGTCCTTGCACCCCAGACCTGCGCAGTGGAGCCCTCTGCCCTGATCCTGCACGGGCTCCCGTCGGACCGTACGTGTCAGGCTGCAGCAGCCCGGGACGTGTTCCCTGCGGCAGGACCACGGACGTGGGCTCAGTGCAAAGAGGCAGTAATGGAACTTGCAAACTTATTGAAACAAACCTTCTGGGAAGGAGCTGAAAATAATTTCTTTGGTTCTGTCAATGGGTTTCTGATTCTGACAGAGCAACGGAGCGGCAGGATCTGAGTTCCTGTCCCCTTAAACTGCTGCTGATCATGCATCAGCCCTGTCACTTCAGTGTGGCCCTGCTTAATGTGATGCAGCACAGCCACGTATCCAAAGCAATTTCAGGCTTCATAAACATGCATCACGCAAGAGAGACCCTGTGCTGGAATCTGCTGCTGCTGCTGCTGCTGCTCACAGGCCCAAGCTGTCCCCTGCCCAAGGAGGTTGCTCCCTCTCTGGATGCTAATTGCTAAAAACCCAGGAGGAGGATCTGACTCCGAATGCAGGAAGAGGATTAACCTGGGAGTTGATGTGTCTGCACTGCTTACACTCACATGCTGCCTGTATTCATTACACATCTCTTTTTATAAGAATTAAAAAGGAATTGGGCCTGTCCCCAAGCAGACAAATGTTACTCCCCCGGCAGTTCCTCTGGCTCTCGGGTCCGGGGTATTTCCAGCTGTTTTCTGCGGCCCCACGTTCACTCTGCCCCCAGGGACGGGCGCAGCCCCCCAGGTACCTGCCCAGCTGGCAGCATCCCCCATGGCCACCCTACAGCGAGATGGGGCCAAGCGGGGGCTCAGCGCAGCCCCTCCACGCTCTGTCTGCCCGCTCGAATAGCCTGGCCGGGGGGGTCGGAATGCCCTGGCTTACGTTGCCGGATTTGCTCCATAACAGCCTTCAGAAGAGGCAGGACGTGGCGAGGGAAGACGGCTCTTGCTCTGCGTCGAACCCCCCGTGAGCTCAGAGGAGGGACAGACACAGGGGAACCGCCGGTCCCCGAGGTGGCCGGGAGCTCCCCGTCCCCCCCAGCACGGTTAAAAATGCAGGTGAAAATTCATATTTGTCACCCTAACAACAGCCCCGCCGTACCGGCAGCCTCTGCCGGCGCTGCCACGCAGCCGCCGCGGTGAGCCTGGAGCACGGGCTGAATGTCAGAGGGGACGGTCCCGCTCACAGCCTGGGTCCCCCAGTGCCGCTCACCAACCTGGGGTGTCGGGGGACCCCACAGCGGCTGACGGCTGGAGCTGGCACACCGAGTCACACTCTGGCACCTCTGATTCCACCATGTTTTGCAGCATAATGAAAGGCCAGGTACTCGCTGAGTAATGCCAAGAAGAGGAATTCAAGCAGAAAATCAGATATGCAAAATGTGCGTGTGTGTCCCATAAGGAGGGATTTTCCCGCCTGCCAGGACAGAAAGCCCGTCACAGCAGGTTGATCCATTCCCTAGAGATGGCATCTCCTTCTTTTCTTGTTTTGATGTTGAATATGCAAAATCCTATTTCATTTGCAGTGTATTAGGTACTTCATGTCGCAGGGGGTGACATTCTTCTCCTATGTATAAGCTGTTTAACAGATGAGCAGTCAAGTGGCAAAGAAATACATTATTAATGCTTCTGGTTAAATTAACTGATTAAAACCACTGTAGCTAAAATGTACGTATCAGTACTTTACTTGCACTAAATGTGAAATTAATGGAATACAGTGGTTTGTTTTTCTAATGAAAAGTAGATAGGGAGGGATGGTCTGGAAAGGTCTGCCACCTCTAACAGAAAGGACCCGTCCAGTCCAGGGGCCGCGCAGATTTGGTGTGTTTAGCACACGCGTTTGCACCCCGGTGAGTGTGTCCTGGCTGGGGCCAGGCTGGGCACGCCTGCACGGGCTGCAGCTCCTAGAAACAAACTTCTCCTCGTTTGCAACTCCTACTCGCTTGGCCTAATTGGCAATGTTTCCTCTGCCATTTCTTTGAACAAGCTGTTCTGGTGTTGCATGTTTTACATCTGAGAAAGAGCATTTACCACAGCAGCAGTGCGTAACCCCAACCAAGGGAGCTGATCAAAGCGCTAATCTGAGATCAAAGGCCTTCAGCAGTGCTACAGCAGAAATAAATTAACTTAGCAACAGATTTCTTAATGATATTTACAGTTTTAATTTGCATAATACATGATTAAAATGAAATGGGCATTTTTATTTTTTAAGCAGGCTCAATTAATTTGAAAAGAAAAAAAAGCAGAATCATAATCTCCTAGGAACAGATTCCCATCAAGATAAGGACAATGGAAGTGCCAGGAAGTTTTCGGTGTACCCAGCACAGCTCACAGCGTAACACAGATCTCCACAAGTGACCCCTGAGTTGCTGCTGAAAGGAGCCCAGTGACGACCCGTCCCACCAGTTCCCTCCGTGGTGGCTGGGAAGGGCTCCCACCAGCTCTACAGTTTTACTTTAAGCAGCCTTATTTCTCTGAAAAAGGTAGATCTTGCAAGCTTTGGGCTACTTACCTTGGAATCATTCTCACCATCAGATACCTCACCAGATACTTGGGCTCACTGATTAATTAGCAATTCAGATCTGTTGCGCCTGGGTTGCCCCAAGTCCGGGATTAAACCGCAGCATTTATTCGTGCCCGGTGCTGGGGCGGAACAGCTGAGCGGGAGCGTGCCGCCGGCGCGGTCCGATGCCCAGAGCTTCCCCGCAGGACGGGCTGCAGAGCCATCAGCAGCTCCCTCCCCAAAACTGACTGAGGCTGCGTAAACTCAGCAAACGTGTCCTGGAAATCACCAATGGCTGAATAAATCACCGTGCTCAGATGTCATTTTTATGGTCGTGCTTTGGGCTATAAGCACGTTTTAAACTGTAATATATAGGAGGGAAAAAAATGTTTGAAAGCTTAAAATTATTAAGGATCTGTAACACAGGGTTTAGGCAACACAGCTGTAAGTGTATTTTTCTATTGTGTTTTATTGGCCTGCGGTGTAATCTAGTGTTAGATGTGATGTCCATCTGGCACACAGCTCGAGCGAAATACGAAGCAGAGAAGCAAGGCCACAACTGAAATAAATCCAGGCTCACGTCTGTGATTGACTGGGCTTGTAACAACACCTGCAGGATGATAAAATACTTCAGATTTGTCTTTATTACATGCTGCGGAGCTCAGCGCTGGCACCGTGTCTCCCTGCAGACACTCTCCAGTTCCAGACTCCCCCGGCACCGCGCGCTGTGCGCTCGCAGTGATTCGTTACGGGTGCCCGGGTGGGCAAACGCTTTTCTCGCTTATCTCGCTGCACATTGGGTCCAACCGCTTAATTTGTGAAAATTCACTGTACACTGAATACAGGGTATTGAAAACCGAAAACGCCTTTTTTGGGGGGGGTGGGGGGTGGGGGATTTGCTTTCTCAGCTAAACTGGAATTTGCGTGTCTCCGGGAGCTGCTCTGGGGGACCCCCAGCTCCGGGGCTCGAGGGACGCGCAGAGATCACCGAACCGAGGGCTGTGCCTCATCCGAAACTTCTCACGTAAGAAGGAATATACAATTCATTCGTAAGAATGAACGTGGCGTGTAAGAGTGAACCTTGCAGGGGAGGAGCAGTAACGCTGACCGGGCTCTTCCCAACACGGGCTCAACCTGGAGTGAAGCGCAGCTTGGCTGGCTGCGGGGTTTTGTGTTCCCTGTCCATTTTCCTTCCCTACCAGTTATTAGCTCCTGTTTTACCTGGCAATAGAAATATACCTGGTATAAATATGAACTAGAAGGTGTCCTGCAATGAAGTGAAGTCTCATTAAAATGACAATTATTGCGTGTTAATTAAATTCTTCTTAAATATTCATTGCTAAGCCCCAGCTAATAAATGTTAATACCCACCTGGCATGTAGCATATAATATTAGACTTCAGAAATCAAAATTAAATCCTACACTTCATTTACACTGTAACCAAATACCAACAGACAACTGATTGTTTCTCATTCTTGTGTTGATGCTTCCAAAAATCAGGACTTTAAGTAAGATGATGCATTGAATAGCAAATGCAGTTCTGCAAATATTATGACATATTGTTTGTCATCTGCCCTAAATATTTAACAGTTCATTTTTACAATATTTTTATGCCACATGCTGAGAATTTGCTCCTGATAGATGCTGAATTTGATTGACAAAATGGATTTCATTCAGGCGCTGACAATCCCAAACCCTTGTCAGGGTCTTTGCTTTTAGCATCTTCTGTTTTTATCCTTCCCTTTTAAAAAAAGAAAGTAGAGAAAGGGGAAAAAAAGAAAAAAAAGCCAACCCACAGAGTTCTCTGGAAAAATTGTTTCTGCTTAATCCCATCTACTCTCTACAGAAAAACCTTTATGTAGGAAAAGATCAAAGGTCTGTAATAGATTTCAACAGGTTTCCAAGAGGTGCGTGGTGCAGAAGGGAGCGCAAGGCTCCGAGTGATTAAACTGCCCTGTGCTGGGGCTCAGGGCAGCCAAAGATGTAATTGGGAGATTTAGACACCTATTCTAGCCTTTTTCTCTTCCTATTTTAATGCAGTTAAACAGACAGAAAAACCAGCCCGTGCCAGGCTGCGGTGCTTGTTAGGCGTGCGGGGAGCGGGAGGTGGTGGGGAGCAGGGGGCTGCTCCTGCCGGGGGTTTGGGGGGGACCTGTCCTCCCCGTGCTGCTCCGGGCCGCCCTCAGGACAGAACTCCAGAGCCTCGGGAGGGCCAGGCAGATCCCGATGGCTCTCTGCAGGTACCTGCCAGGGGGGTGTACCCAGGGGGGGTCGGTCTCTTCTCCCAAGTAACAGGCCATAGGACAAGAGGGAAATGGCCTCAAGTTGTGCCAGGAGAGGTTTAGATGGGAGATGAGGAAAAAAATTCTTCACCCAAAGGGTTGTCAAGCCCTGGGACAGGCTGTCCAGGGAAGTGGGGGAGTCCTCGTCCCTGGGGGTATTTAAAAGGCGTGTAGATGTGGCACTTGGGGACGTGGTTTAGTGGTGACTTGGCAGTGCTGGGTTAATGGTTGAACTCGATGATCTTAAAGGGCTTTCCCAACCTAAATGATTCTGTGATTCTTTGATCTGCCTAGGGTAGGCATTTTGTAAATGCACGATGTTCAAAATTTTTTATGAATGGTTATTTTTCCTTCCTTTATTTTTTTTTTTATTTTATTTCTTAATTGTCAATTCTGAATGTCCAGGGTAATTACAGCTGAAAGATTTGCTGACTTAAAAGCAGCAATTTATTCCAGGGAATGAAAAAAAAAGAAGGGAATGACAAAAGGGTCTGCTCTGAAAAATGCTTTCATTATTCTCCTGTCATCTGTACTCTCAATTTACAAACAGCTACACACAGAGCAGGGGATGCAAAGGGATGTGCTGGAACTGCCCAGCAGCATGACTGCAAAGGAATTTTAAATTCCCCTAAATGATCAAAATCAGCTATTAAAAATCTTTTCAATCTCATAAAAGAAAACGATGCACATGAAAGAGCAGCTTGCACGGAGCTGTGATCCTTTGGCTGAACACTCCGCTCGCTCCGGGGCTTGGTGAACACGGCCGTAGCGCAGGGTCCCCGTCACGGTGGTGGGCACCCCGCCTGTGCCCCAGCCACGCGTCCAGGCTGCCCAAGGATGTTCTTATATTGCTTCTGGCCCCGTGCCGAGCTCCGGGAAGGGCAGCACCCGCTGCAGGGCACCCTGCGGGGCCCCTTTCCTCCCCCCTGCTCCTGGAGAGGTGACAAGCAGCGAGTGCCACGTCCACCGTGTCCCTGCACAGAGCTGGGAGCTGCTGCTCCGCAGAGTGATCCAACTGTCACGTTGACAGAGCTGAATGCGTTTCAGCATGAATTGAACCAAATATGTGCTAATGAAGCTGAATATTCATTATTATGACTAAACAAACTAAGTGAATCACAAATTAAAGTGGGTAAATTATTAGTTTGGTAGCTCAGAAAAAGGGGAAATTTGAAGACCATTCCAATTACAGAGGAGGTGGAATACGAAAACTTTATTAATAGATTCAACTCCAATTACAAATGCATGTTAGTCATTGTATCGTGCTTCACACCTTTGTCATCAAGGACAATGGATGTAACCGTACCGCTTGTCTGCTCAGCTGTGACCTAACCACTTAATTGTTCACACTAACCCCCAAAGCTTTGATGTTTTGTGATAATTCCAAGATTTATCATCGTGATCACTGTTTATTTAATGCTAAGGACACTGTTTCCTCAACTACAGCATTATGAATTACCAAGGATTATGTGTTCAGTGGCTCCTATTGATTCATGCAGAGCTAATTAATGAGATACATCACCCAATCATAAACACGAGCAATAACACATGCCTTGTTAGCACAAACGAGCAAACTGCTACAGGGAGCCTTGGAGGGTGGGGGCAGGTCTCTGGAAGGGTTAACGGGGTAATATCTACTGATTGAAATAAAACTTCTTTTATGACCTCTTAAGTGGACAGTGAAAAGCAGCACCTGTTCGCAGGGTTGTTGCTTCCTTCCTTCTGATTGCCCTGGTCTTGGTGTGGGTATTTCTGCCTCCCAGGGCAGCTGGGACCCCTCTCAGAGTGGGGGGAGAGGCTGAGGAGCTGGAGGAGTGATTGCAGCATAAAGCAGACCTGTAGATCTAAGGTATGTTTGTTGAACTTTATTAAATTAAAATTAAAAAAAAAAAAAAAAGTTATCTGGAGCTTCTCCTGTAGGTGATGCAGGAATTAGCACTCTCTTCCAGCTCTGGAGCATGGTGTAGCTAAAGAGGGCTTTGAAGGATCAGGTTTGGCAGGGCACGTGGTGAAGATTAGGAGGATGGTTCAAGCCTGGGAGCTTCCCCTGCGGCCAGGAGCAGAGCCCTCCGCTGTCGGAGTGCGGGAGGCTGCTCACACGGAGATGTCCTACCTCCGCTCTAGGTCTGTTGGGATAGTGCACAGGGTAAGAAGTTGCAGATGAGACTGCGAAAGGTAAACTGGCTTCCCATGGGTTGTTAAATGACCCCTTACTTTCTTGTTTTCTTCTGAAATTGCTTTTTTTCTGCTATTTTGTTCATTTCAGGTGAATTGGTATCTCCTGTGTAATGATTGTATGGTGTAAACTGAGAGCAGCATGAATTCAATAGAAAAAATATTTGATATAAGTTAAGCAAGCTTGGGCGGAAGGGATACTTATGAGTGAGATGCAAAAGCAGCTTAAAGTGCAGCTGAGCTGAATTTGACTTTTTAATTAAAAATCTCTTCAAGGAAGAGATTTCTGACAGGAAAGCTGAGGAGTGAAGGCTTCCTATTTCCCACCCTATTTATAAACCAGTGAACATGAGCTGGCGTTCCTCCTCCCCGCAGTGGGTCTACAGCAAGCAGATTGTCTCTGGGGAAACCACGGGAAGTTGGGCAAAACAATCCTCCCCCTCTTCCTTTGGTGCGTGGGGCGAGCAGCCACGGAGCAGTCTTGTGGTGGTTACTACTGCCATGCCTGGGCCATCGATCCCACGTGGGGACAGTGTCCCTGACTTATCCTCTAATTTACAGGTGACTGGTACAGAACTCAAGTAATAGCTTCAGTTTCAAAGAGCTAAGTGAGAAAAAAACAAGATTAATAAGTCGAACAATCCATCTGAAAGCAAATTTGGAGTGGATGCTGTGGACATATCACTACTATAGTGCTGAGCATCTAGTTTATGCATTGCTTTCTTCTTGATGCGTGTAATATATTTAAAGGCTATTTGGAGAAGACGTTTCTAGGATTTAGCTGGGTAGGAGCATGTGAATCCACTGAACCAAAGTGTCGGGTCACTGTCATGCGCCCTGTGCAAAATCTTGAATTAAGCTACTGCAAATGTGTTGGTCCCCGTAATGTCCCCGGGGTGGTGGTGGGAACCTGCAGAGCACCGATTCAGCTCTAGAAACTACACATTGCTCACAAAGGTGCCCTGCGCCGCTGGTACAGCTTTGTGTGTGCCCCTGCCCAGTGCCGTCGGGGTGGTGAGCGTGGGGACAGCAGCGAGTTATGCAGGAGCTGGGGCGAGTCGTGAGCGTGCTGTCGCTCAGAGCTGTGTGAGCACCCGTGCCATTTCACAAGCAAAGCTGACGCCCCGCAAACTGGGGCATGTGGGGTTCTGGTGGGTGTGCTTCTAATGCTGGTGTCGCAACTCGGCTGCTCTGCCAGGGTGAGCGTGTGCAGTCTGTGTGCTTCATAGCATTCCCTTAATTAAAATTAACTAGTAACATCTTGAGGCTATAATAATCAAAGTAAATGAGTTAGCATTGGAAATCAATAGTGTTATTCTGGTCATGCTGTGGACCTTGCTGCTGAAATGTAGAAAATGCAGAAAAGATGTGAAATTAAAACATAAAGTGACATATAAGGCTTCTTTGTGCTGGTGTACTCTTCCCTTTCTTTCTCTCATTCCTGTGCAAGTGGAGGGGTGGGTGCAGTCCTTGCCCCCCTCGCTGGAGCCCCAGCAGAGCATCTTCATCTTTGGGGCAGCTACTGGGCTGCTCCCAGCCGTGCAGATGACCTTGCCCTCTCCCAAGCAGGGAGTAGTGTTGATCTCCAGGCTTTGCTGTGAGGTCCCTCTCGGGCAACTAATTAAAAGAAATGCAGGGTGAATTATTTTATTTCTTAAATACTGTTTATGGAAAGACTTCAAAGCCTGACCTCAGTCACATCTTGCCAGACAATGAGTTAGAATAACCCTACTGCTCAGTGTTTCACTCAGCTTTAGAGTATAAAAAGAATACTATAGCTTTATAGTATAAAGAGAAAAACTGGACCCCTATTGAAGGTAAGGGGAAAAAAGATGTGATTTTTAAAACTTGCAGACGGTAGGGTTAAGGCCCAGAAAGATGATTCTTTGCTCAAGATCAGCAGCGCATTTGGCACCCAGTCCCGGGTACCCACCCCGCAGTGTGAACGCTCTCCCTCCTGCCTTGCGGAGGTGGATACCTCCGTGGGTGACTTGCTGGCCGGAGCTCCAGGCCGTGTTCATCCCGCCTGTCCCATCCCGCTAGACAGGAGCCATTTCAGTGCCCACAGCGTGGTGGGGGACACGTGCTGGGAGCAATCCAGCTCAACAGAACAGTGTGTGGCAGCTGCTTTGAGCTTTACCCTCCCAGCTGTCCGAGGGGGATGGGACCAAGCTCAGCTAGATGAGGGCAACGGTGAGATGTGACAACTGTGTCTAAGTGTTGAGAAGGCATCAGCTCTTATTTGCACGGGCCCTGGGAGGATGAGTGGAGATAGCAAAGATCAGATGGAAATTTTAGGCTGGACTTCAGAAAGAACTTCCTTGCTGCAAAGCCAACAGACTGAAGGCTCAGTCCCTTAGGATGGAAATTTTCCTGATGCCGCAGATAAACTCCCCTGCTGTCCCCCACTTCTGCTTTCTCCTGGCCTGCGTCCTCAGGAACGTCCTGCCAGAGACCTTGTGATAAATTGGGCTCCTGGGAACTGCTACAGCCAGGAAAAACTGCTTTCAGTTGACAGACAGCCCCAAATAGCAGTGGGTGTGCTGCAATACTTGTGATACAATCGGGAGCGATGCTTTAATTTAGACACTTGCTTGGGCAGAGCTGCACAAGGAGGGTGATGGAACAAGAAACCTGCAGGGCAGCAGAGTCCTGCTTCTTCCCCATAGACCAGGGAGCATCCTGTGCTGCTGGAGAAATAATTTCAGGTGTACCAGGTGCCTCCCCAACTATTAAATAAACCAGCTTTCCCAGTTGCCTCTCTTTAAACTGGCTGTGAGAGAGGATTAACCTAAGAGCCAAGCCGACAACTCAGTCAAAGTAGGGGGGGGTGGTGGTGAGCTCTAAGAACTGCTCCCTCTTCCTCAGCATCCTGTCCTCCTGCAGAGATCCAGCTCAGATCTTTCCTCTTTCTCCCCCCATGCTTTTGAGCCCCGTATGAGGAGCATCGCCCTCCCGTTTGATGGTCTGCACTTGCAGGCAGCAGGGGCAGCTCCTGCCAGCACCGGCTCGCAGCATCTCCCCGACTCCTGCTCTGACACACAGCCTGCTCCGCTCGCTCTTCATCTCCTCCCTCACCCCCGGCTGAAAACTCCCTGGTAGTGATGGATGCTGCAGACGGACTGTGCCAGACAGACGGCACAGGCAGACCGCATCGTCCTGCCGGCCTCTCACCTCGGCTTTGCTTCGGCACCAGGCGGTCGGCTGCCTCCCCTCTCCCAACACCTTGCGCTCGGTCCTGGCCCTGCAGCGTCCCGGAGGGATGGGGACCAAGAGGACTCTTTGGGGAGGGGTACCTGTTTTATCAAATAACCTGGCACTTCAGTGAAAGAAACCCTCACTTTTACATTTTTAAAGGAAAGGAAAAGAAACTCTGCTGTTAAATGCTTTCCTGGTATGCTGTAAAGCAAATAGAAGAAAGTGTCTGGAAGCCGTGCTGTAATGACTTGTGATGCTTTGCCACCCAGGAAAGCACTTGGAAAATCACCAGGAGGAAAAAAAAAAAAAATCTTAGTTTACTCTGCAGGAACCCTGGGTTTTATGCTGCTTTTGAGTTAGTGTGAGGAGCTTTAGGACACCGAAAGCTCCACTCGGCTGAAGAAAGGGACAAATGTTCCCAGGGTGGAAATCTGCTCCACTTATTGATATTAGTAAATTTATAGTTCCCTTCCTTGCATTCCCTGTGACCTGCCAGCAGTGATAAAAATTCAAGGGAGAGTCCTGCTTGCTGGAGGTGGGCTCTCTGGAGCTTTGCTCTAGTTTGGCTGGAGATGAAGGACCCGCAGTAGCAGGTTGCAGCAGCGCAGCTCGGGGCCAGAGGCAGCGAACGCCGTCCCCAGGATGCACAACGGCAACGTGGAGGTTTTCTGAGCTATAATTGCTTTCCTGGATGAAACAGCAATGGGAACCGGGAATAGAATTGGTGCCATGTTAGCACATTCGCAGCCGGGGGGATCCCTTCGAGCCTGTGAAATGCAGCAGGAGCCCCTGCGAGGGGCTGTCCCCTGGGCTGCGTGGGAGAAGCCCTGAGGGGTGAGGTCTCCCCAGGGAGAGCCATCGCCCAGGGAGGCTCTGCCTGGCTCCTGCTCGCTTGCAAATGCTTTTATTTTTAGACAAGAGCTTCTGCCAGTGGCCTGGTGATCTGCGGGTGCTTCTTATCCTTGAGGAGAGGCAAATGTGGAAGGAGAAGCTGTGCTTGATATGAAATGCCCCCACTTCAGGGGTATTTGCTGAGGAAAAAGGACTAAAGGCGTTGAGGAAAAAGGACTAAAGGCGTTGAGCAAATGATACAAAGGGAAACTATTGACCAAACTAGCACAATAGTGCTCCTGCTCAGTACTGCAGGGCTTTGATACTGAGCTGGTTTGTAGCTTTTCTCTTTCAAAGCTTTCTGGTGCCTGCACAATCTTTTCAGATGTGTGTGCTTTCTGCCAGGGTCTGGTAATGACAGAGGTTTTGTACACATGGACAGGTAACTGGACAGCAGCATGATGAGCTGGGGAGGGACTGGGTTTGGAACTGAAAGCATTAGGAAATGCATCAGAACCTCTGGACCTTAATCCAAACTGCAGTGCTGAAATCTGGGGAAAACGCACAGAGTAGTAGAAATCAGCCGGAGGAGGGCTTGCAGCCTGATGCTGCATATGTCCATCTCTGCTCGCCCAGCGAGCCCTGCCCAACCTGAGCTTGGTGGAAGGGTTCCCTGTGCCCGTCTCTCCCCGGCCGCCCTGCGGGTCTGCAGGCAGGGAGCCTCCAGGAGAGCTGCTGCCCCTCGCACAGGCTTCGGCACAAAGTGACTTGCAAATCCTGCTCTGCAAAGCCTGTGGCATATCCCTGGCAGTACCCTGCTGTGCTCACCTTGGAGACTTTAATTGCCATAATCTTCTTCCATGTTGTAGTAATAAAGTGCTTGTTCCCCCAATAAACAGGAGTTAATTTTGGTGCATTCAAGCTCTGCATTCAGGGGTTTTTGGATTTGGGAGGCTCTTCCTGAAGCGTTCATGTTGAACTAACAAATTTTTATTAATGCTTTCAAATGGAGATGAAAATGATGTGTTATCTCAGAGATGTCAGGCTTGATGAAACCAAAAATCCCACTGGTTCAACCTTTGCTCCTTCTGCTTTATGTAGCTGAGCCTTAATGCAGTAATGATATTGCAGTACCCTCTGAGATGAATATAGAAACCCTAACTGGATTAGCATGCTGAACTGTTTATTCCAGCTGGGCTTTCTTTGCTCACAAGAGCTTGTCTGAACTTCATTCATTAATGTGCTGCTAAAACAAGTGAATGGGTTTGAAATGTAAGTTTGGTCTCTGTATTTCCCTCACCTAAGCAAGCATGCAACTACTTATTTCCCCCTGTAATCCAAACACAAATCCGAGGAGCAGCCAGGTTAATCTCTTTGGCAACTGAAGCGGTCACTAGAATCCAGTGGCAGGGTGAACATATTGGATTGGGTGGCAGAGATAACCCAGTCCTTATTTCCTTTATCCCTTAATGAAGGGATAGCTCGCCAGCACTCTCATTCTGGGGATCGCTTGTGCGGTGAGCACAGCAGTTTGGGGCAGCCGCCTTTGGCCACCAAGGATGCAGCAGCTCCCGCTGCTGGGCGGCTGCTCCGCTGGGGACGGCGAGGATGCGTCCCGTCAGGCTAAGAAAGATGCGTACAGCTATGTGTGCTTAGGTGTTGCTTTTTCCTTCTATGCAGATTTTTCTGTTAATAATGCTATTTTTAGCTTCCCCTTTCAGAACTCATACAAGCTTGTATTTTTGATCTCTCTCAAATATATCTTGCTAGCATAGCTGAAACATTCTCATAGAGTCTATTGCATGAATATAAGAAAGAGGTAAGATTTCTTCAAATAATCCTTGCTTGTTAAGTGCCAAAACAAAGATACGTAAAGGTCTAGTTCTGCAGGAGGAACATAAGTTAAAGGTGACAGGGAGAACACGAGGGTTGCCTATGGAGCTAAAGGGATAAACACAAACGCCTTTCTTGACTTCTCATCTCCTTGATGCTCACCCACCACCAGTGGAAATAATGGAGCCTTTCCTGCAGGAGAGGAGAGGAAGCGAAGCATCTTAGCTGTGCTGAGGAGCTGCATGTGCTGAATCTTTCTCTGCAAATTTTCATTTTTTAAAAGTAGTATCAGGTACTAATAACGAGCCTTTTCCTGGTTTAATAACAAGGAACCTTCCCAATGTCAGAGGCAGTATTAGAAACAACGGGGCCAATTAACTCCCAGAGTTTTCCTGTGACCTTTGAGGTCTACACTGCGGTACACTTTGTATAAATAGACTGAAATAATATTGAAGGACAATGGTTATTTCTTCAGGTTAGAAGCAAAAAAGGCTTTCCTTAAACAAATACGGCAAGTGTGTGCAGAAAGGTCAGCAAACTGAGAGTCCCACAGCTAATGCAGAGGCCAGTATTTAAACCCTAACCTGTTTGAAAGCTGAGCACCGCTGTGATGGGTATAATCCCTTTGGCAGCATCTCCAGGCGCATCCATGCGGAGTTTGTCCACATTTCTGTGCCTGCAAAGCACCCAATTGTCTCTGGGCAGCCGAGTGTTGGGGAGGGCAGCAGCGGCTGCAGGCTCTGCAGCTTCTGACAGGATGAGTGCTTTGCTCTCAGGTGCCTATGGACCTCTTCAGTCTGAGAAGGGATGCGAGGATTTCTCTACGGTCAGGAGAGCTGGGATCTCCAGTGGCCTCGAATTTCCCTCTCGAATTGCCCAGCAAACGGGGCCAGCCCTGCTCCATGTTATGGACACCACGGGGCACCTCCCAGGCTTTGTCCTCTGGAGAGAAGATGCCATAGGCTGTGGTTCGCCCCAGTGCCGTCGGACCAAGGCAAAGCTCCGCTCCTGGCACTCGCTCACCTGGTTCAGCTCACCGGGTGTAGGAGCAAATACTCGAGGTCTCTGTGAGCATCTGCTGGGCACCTGCCCTGCAGCCTGGGGTGGGATGGACCAAGCCAGGACAGCCCTCCACCACAGCACCACTTCGTCCTACTTGTGCCACCGCTGCCCGTGTGCTGCCTGCACCGATTAATGAGGAGGCATTTTAGGGCAGAGCATGAGGGAGTTGGTTTAATTACCAGGTTACAAAGTATCTGTGCTTAAATTAACTTTGGCTCCATTTTCATCCTGTTACACAAACTCAGTTAAACCACCACTGAATAGTGCCCGACTTCTAACGGGTTCTCTAGTAAGTGGCTGTGGCTTTATCTGCTGATTAATAACCACAAGCTGGATTGAAGGTCGCAGTGTCATGTTCTCCATGGGTGTATGAGAATAAACACGGAAGATGTCCTTTCAGTGTTTCTGTGCAGGCATTGTGCAAGGAGCCCGGAGCATAAACATGGCCATAAAATCATCGTAACATCACACAGCTCAATGACAATATATTGTCTAATTATGGAAGGCTCAAAGACATCCTCAAGAAGATATAAAGTGGAAATGTAGGTCTATGGATGGATCCAAGATGAATCCTGAGGAAACTGGGTAAAAGAAATGGACAGCAATGAGTAGCACAGAAATAAGGACTTGAGGAAATTCAACTGTAAAAAGATGGGAAAAAGGGGTTGTCTGTATAACTAGGAAGCAGCTAAAACAACAGACCAGAAGGGAAACATAAAGCCGGAAATTGGGTAATAAATCTCTGCCCTCTTCAAAGAAGAGACAGTTCTATTGGAAAATAAAAACAACATTCTAGAACACAACAAAGTGGAATTTATAGTCCAATTAAAAATGCATGACTAAAAAAAGAAAAACTCAAATACTTTTCTTCTTTAGGTAGAATACAGTGAAAACACGGCATATCTGGGGGGAAAAGCTGATTGGAAACTGAAGAAAACAATAGCTTGCATGTGCGGTTGATGAAAGACCTCTCTGCCTGAGAGACCCTGCGAAGCCACAAGCCGCTCCAGAGCTGCGGCTTCCCCTGGGCTTTGACTCGCTTGCTCTGCACCAGTTGCGTGTCCGACTCTGGTGCTCCAGCCCGAGGTTGAGAGACTGTGAAAAGTGGAGCCTGGAGAAGAGAGGGTCTCACCTGCACCGTGCCCTTGCTCGGGGCTTCCAGGGACAGCTGCGCTGTACGTGACAGGACTACCTGGGAATCTCATAGACATGATTTAAACCTGAGACTTTTAAACTGCTGGGAGATGCAACTGGGGACAGGATGGTGGCTTGTTCCTGGAGAGGCAGCAGCGGAGGAAGCCCTAACAGGAGTCAGGAGCAGCCCTGTGGCTCTCATCCCCCGGAGGAAACACTGTGTTGCAGCATTAATGTGGCTACAGACCTAATGAAACGGCCCACAGCTCAATGACAACAGATTGTCTAATTACAGAGGCCACAGAGACATCTTGCAGCATCATATAAACCAGAAGTGCAGATCTGCGGATGAGTCTCTAACTCCCAAAGAACATGGCAAAGGGGCAGGACTGTACAGGGAGGACACCTCCCTCTTGGCCGGTGTCGGCACTGGGGAGGAGGGAGGGAGCCCTGGTAGTTCTTCGGTGGGGGAAAAAGAACATCCATGCACCCGTGGAGGGAGGGAGAGAGAAAAGCAAACACCATTATTATCACAAATGCTCCTGAAAACTCAGGACGGCTTTTGCATGAGCAACAAAAGCTGCGCTAGCCGCACAAACCATCTGGAGCTCCCTGTGGGGATTCAATAAACTTCCTCAAATTGCTTTAGACGTTTCCCACTCTCTCCACTCGTTTTATGTGCAGAGTTCAGTGAGACACTGTTTCCTATTCGAGCACCACTTGTCGCTTATATTTCAGTTGTTTTTCTTCCCTCTGCCAATACTTTCTTCTTCTGGCTCTTGAGTCTCTCGTATCCTTCCCAGTACCAGCTCTTGGCGTGGAGGGGCTGTGCACCTCTGCACAGGTCTCACAGCTCAGAGCAAGGCGCAGTCAGCCCCATCGTATGAGGGCACACCCCCTCCCCTTGGACCGTCCCAGCAATAAGGTGGGTGCTAGTGCGTTTGTGCACCAGGGATGTGACTCGGCTGCCTGCCCCCTCCGTTCCCCTCCAGCAGAACCGCTGTCCTTTTCCTCTGTGCTCTCCACCAGCTCCTGTCCTGCTCCATCCTGCCTGGGCTCCAGCCCTGCTGCAGCACTGGCAGCGGTGCCAGCAGCACCAGCTGGTGACCACGTTTCTGTCTGTTGCTTATCAGGAGTCAAACCACAGACACTCACGCTCCAGCAGTGAATTATGATATAAAAATAAGCATAGGCCTGATTATTGGCTTTGTCTGCTTTTTGCAAACAGATGCTCCATTGTTTATTGAGCCTGTTCTCTAAATCCACTGACATGTACGTGGTATTTTAGATTTGTGGGCGCTCTTGTATCTTAATTTTTTAAAGTGCACCCTTTGAAATGCCCAGCAGATGTATTTTGCGCATTGTCTGTTAGCACGACCTTCTCCCACAGGACAGTATTTAGCAGTGACCCAAGGCAGAAGAGCTTTGTTTCCCAACCCTATCAGAAAAGTAGATCCCACCACAACCTTGAGCTAAAGAAAGCATATGTGTATGTATCACATCCTTCCCTTGCTGATGCTCAGTGGTTCATCTCAAGGAAGGAGATGCTTTATTGTGCTGGAGCTGAGCCTTGTCTCAGAGTCTGATAGTTTTCTTCTAGACAATATGAAAATACCCTGAAGTAATGGTCATTAATTGCTGATCATGCCATCTCACAAGGTATAGAAGGCTGAAGTCTTGGAGAGTTGCCCCATGCATGTTCTCTAGTCTATTGGATGACCAAATAGGTACTTCTGGTGCCTGTATAGACTTAATTTGCTCAAATACAGGTCTTCTGTGAGTGTATGAGCTCACGTGATGATGAAATTAGCTTGCATCAAACATTCTATCCCTTTCCTATTTGCAGACACTGCGTATACGTGGCAAGTGGGTTCATTAAAAAAATCAGTTTTACGTAGGGAATATTTTGAAATAGTATGTCTACCATAGTTAGGTATATGTTGGATAGAAAAGAACCCCTGCCTGTTCATCGTGCTGTTTGTGACATTTTAAAATCTCAGCCCTGTCCCGTCTACCAATATTGCAAGAGCGTGTCCTGAATAAGGGGATTTGGTGAAGCTCTGCAATACTCAGCAATTTCAGCTCCTGGGGATACATAGGAGCAATTTTCCTCATGCTCCTTGTCATTTCAGGTTTCATTTCTGAAGAAACTTAAAGGAAAACTCAGCTCAAATTACTCTATATTTGCCTCCCATCACAGCAAAATTATATGACAGCTTTTACTCGATTTCTGCATGAAACCCTGTTTCTTAGTCAAGTACTTTTTGTATGTATCCTGCTAAATAAGAAATGCGGGTGCTTCAAAGGGTAAAACTGAGCCTTGAATCACTGACTCTCAGTGAGATTGGCTTGCTTCAGCTCTCCAGCCAGAGGAGATGCAGGAGGACATCTTCTCTCTAAAGTCCTTTCTACTCTGGTCAGAGCTTACCCTGAACCGGGGCGGCTGTGCGGTGCCTCTCCCAAATACCTGGAGCCTTGGGACGGATGGCAGTGCCGCTCCACGGTGGCTCTTGCTCAGCTGGTGCAGGCGGCCAGCGAGGCTGCAAAGAGCCAAGACCTTTCTGAGCGCCTGCATTTCCAGTGGGCTTTAACGGAAAGACAATAGTGATTGCTGCCGGAAAGTTTTGATGCTGTGTAGTAATGACAAATGTTTTTGCTGTGGTGCGCGGTGCCAGGAGACGCGTGTGCAGAAGAGCCCATCAGCCCACGCAAGAAATACTGACCTAGGCCAGGTGCTCTCTGCTGCTGATGCTAAATCTAGGTTTGTTCTGCTTATAAAATAATAATACAGCAGATTTTCTAAGCATCTTGGTGACAGACATCTCTTCCCTGAGTTCTTCAAAGGAAAAAAGCTCCTTTTTTCAGACCTCACTGAGGTCACTTAGGCTACGGCACAACAACACTACATGGCTTTCAACAGCATTTTCAATTAACACCGAAGTCTAATGAGAGTACGTAATCACAGGTATTTGACTGCCATGGGACAGATAGGAGGTGCAGACTTCAAATGCAGTGTCTGCAGAAACCCAGCTAAAAAAAGCTTTTTATGCATATGAGTCTGATACGTGCTTTTTTCGCTTGTGCGTTTCGCCAAGGGGATGATGCTTAGTTAATTCTGACAGGAGGAGAAACTGCTTTGTCCCGTAAGGACTAAGATTGGTCCCAACAAGCAAAAGTCAAACGGGGAGCGTGGTGAGCGGCAGCCGGCACAGCTCAGCACTGCCCAGCCGTGAGCGCGGTGCACAGTCGAATAAAGAACCGGCACAGAAGCTGTTCTGCCATTGGAAACCTGATCAGCAGACAGCAAAAGAGGGTGATGTCCCCTGGTAGCTGAGACTTTGCTATTATTATTAATTTTTAATGCCTTGCTTTGTTCGTGCACCACATACACACAGCCAGAATGAATCCAGCCTTCAATCAATAACCTGTCAATCTCCCTCCTGTCTTTCGTTTTGCAAATCTCTAAGTCTGTGTTACAGGCTGGTTTTGTTGGTGCTGAGAGAAAGGCGGGTGTCCGCGGGGAAGCGGATCACTTACCCTCGGGTCAGCCTGGCCCTGACTTCCCAGCTAGGTTGTGCGTACTAGTAATGCCTTTTTTTTTTTTTTTTCCTGCATTAGTGCATCTTTATGATTGCATTTATATTCATGGTTTTCAAGTGTGCTTCAGACACTCAGCAGGGCACCTTGTTAGACAAGGTCATGCCCTGAGATGCTTTGAATCCATTATGCAAGTGGGATGCAGTGAGCAGGGGAGAGGGAAGGGCAGGTGGGGATGAACAGAGGGATGCATGGATAAAACTGAGGTGCTTTGGAAACCTTCCTCGTGTCTCCATGTGCTCCAGGCATTCCTGCTACCTGTGCGTGGGATTAGCTCTCCCAGCGTCGGTCAGTCGCAGTCAGGGCGCTCGCGTTGCCCGTGCAGGAGCGTGGTCGGGTTCTTGGCCCCTTCGAGCCACCGGCTGCTGTCTGATCATTCCCGCATCTGAGCGTGACCCTCATCCCTCGAGAGACCTTGTAGCAATGGTCCCCCTTGTTTCTCGCCCTTGGTCTGGAAGAGCTTGACTTCTCTAAACCAGACTGAAGCACTTTAAATGTTGCAGAGACCTCGGGGGTACCTCTGAGCGCAGTTGGGGGTTTCTTAGTGGCCAGGAGCAGTGGGCTTAGAAGGGGAAATCTTGGCTCCTCCGAATTGCCATAAATCACCTGAGTCTGGGGCCACTTTTGTTGATTTTGATAGCCAGGAAAAAAGTCAGTGCAAATTCAGTAGAGACCAGAGTTTGGAAGTCCTGTATTAGATTTGTGCCCTAGGAAAGCAAGTAAAGAAGAGAACCTTTCTGAAGTGTCCCTGTAGCACAGACTGAGAGAATTCAGCCTGGCTGATTCAACTGGAAATAATGTTCTCAAAAACAAGATTCATCTGTTCTCACCTCCCCTAATGAAATTACTTAGCACCCTACTATTACACTGTTTCAAGAAATAAGATGCACTGGATGATAAAATGATACAAAAAATTGATCCAGGCAGAGGAAGTACGTATGGAGCGGCAGTAGCAAGCCAAGCAGCTGTGCCACACTATACACTTCATATACCCTCTGTTCACAGCAGAAGCACTAATTGCTTTAAAAATGTGCTGGCTTCTGGTTTAGTCACAGTTAGCTGAAGACGGCACGTTGTTTAGAGTTCGTGGTTCAGGAACGTGTAGGATGTGTTACTTCCCAGTGATGGGAATGGTTGGGGGGGGGGGGCAGAGAATGATTAAATCAAATAAAGCAAAGCAAAGAAATAGCCCTTGAGTCCCTTTTCTTCCAGAATCAAATTTCTGATTCTGGCCTCCAAAAGCATGGTGGCGGTGACATTTTCAGATACCCACTGTAAAAACTAGAGACCTTCATCCCTTGCTCTTAGAATTTTGCGTACTCTCTGCTTGTAACATGGGAACCTCCCTGGTGATGTCTTTTCTAGGGAGGCTTCAGAGTTAGTCTTATAGTGATATTTTTTTCCGCTAAAAATTGACAGGAAAGCAAGAAATGCAAGCTCCACCATAACACCCGTGACCTGTGCCATGCAGGCCCCTCCGGAGCCCCCTTACCAGCTTCTGCACCTTTCCACCATCACCAAATGGCTTCTCGTGTTAATTTATTCCCGTTGCCTCCGCTGGGCTCCGCGCAGCTCTGCCTCCATTCACACTAACGCTAAATCCAACGCTGAATACGAGGGAGGGCTGTATCACCCGAATCCCAAACCTCATCAAAGAACAAAGTCAGATTTATTTGACAACTGTTTTCCATGAAAATGTGTTGAGAGGTATTGCATTAGTACTACTGCTAAATGCTCTGTTAATTGACTTCCCTGCCAGCTCTGCCAAGCTTACATTGACGGGTTCATCCTCTATCCTCTCTTTAACACTGCCATCTCCCCAACTTCTGGAACTTCCCAGCTCTTACACGTGTTGTTCACGTCCCCCGTGGTTACCCTCAGCCGTCCCCCGGGCCTCAAGGGGCTTCTCTGGGCTTTTAGTCTCCTTACGACCACAGTCTGGGCTCCCCCTCGGTTTCCAAGGGGAAGAAATGCATTTCATATCCCTTAGTGACGCTAGATATTGTTGTTCTGTTCTTGTAAAGATCGGAAAATATGTATCAATCCTTTCTGTGTACTACTTTTTCACTGTTAGCAACCATTACATCATAGTCATCTAATAATGTCCTGTTGATTTATTAGCATTTTGCACGATTTCACCTATTCTCATCTACCTCGCTAACTGTGGATATTTTGCCAGGATGTTTTTAGATTTTCTTTAAAACTTTCTACTTCTTTGCATAACTTCTAATTTATCTTTATTGTTACCAATTTCATATTTTTCCTTTATGCTTTTTGTGTTTTGTTTCTGGCTTTTAATTTTATTGCTGGCTTTGGTTCAGCAATAAACTGGGATGGGCTCCTAGCCAAAGCTATCTTCTGCTCTGGTTTGCCAAAGAAAATGTAACTCTATATTCTGGTAAATTCTCCGAAGCTGCCTGGCCGCAGTGTCCTCCTGCCGCCGGTGTGAGGGTTGGTGAGGGCTTCCCGGGAGCTGCCGGCCGGGACTCTGGTGCCAGCGCTGTGTAAGCAGCTGCCCAGAACCAGAACCTTACTTAGTAAGATTAAACGACTCGCTGTGTTGCAGCGCAAACACCTCGGAGCATCGGCTGTGACGCAGCTGTATTTTAAATGGACAGGATCCCGAAGCTGCACTGCCGTGACGGGGCGTTTCAACTCCTTTTGTGTAAGGGCTTTTCCTGGTGTGCTCGTCCTTCGCTCCAGAGCCCAAACACAGCTTAGCGGGGGTAGAAAGATGGTTGGCACAAAGAAGTGGCTGCTTCTGGGACTCTGAAGCACCTTATCCAGACACTTCGGAACGGTTTTCCGTGACTTGGATAGGAATCGAGCCAAGCCAGCCCATCCCCACCCTCACAGGTGTCTGACCAGCCTGTCTCCAACTTCTGCGTGTGCTGGGCTGAAGTGTGCCGAGCGCGTTTGCCCCGTCCCCGGGGAGCAGGCAGCCTGCGGCACGGGCTCTGCGGATGGGGAGGAGGCGGCTGGCAGAGCTGCTGTCACATCCTGACTGGTGGTGACAAGGACGGTGCGCGGAGCATTGGCTGGCAACTGCAGCGCTCCCACCTCAGCATATGTCCTCCTGCCACTTACCATAAGCTGGTTTTTGCTAATGGGAATTATCGGTGCTTTCATCTGCACTGCCGACTGAACTGCTGCATGATTGCCACCGCTCTGCAGCCCGGGAGGGGACACGCACCGGGCGAGGAGCCGCCGGCACAGCCTGCAGCTTCCCCACACTGGCTCCAGTGGGATCCTGGTTCCCAGGTCCTCTCCAGATCTGGTGCTGGGCTGGTGGAGGGCTGTGATACACCTCCTGAGATCCTGCAAAAGCATCTGTTGGGGTCCAATTTCTGCTCATTTAAACCTCCTCCAGGATGCCTACAGCATTTCCTGCTGTTTAGTGGGAGCTGCAGAAAGCTTTTCAACAACCATGGTAAATTCAAAGTATTGGGATTTAAAACCAGCGGTCATGGGGGTCCTGATGTATCTGGCTAAGAGAAGGCTCTATTTTCTTTGCTCTCTGCAAGCCCACTCCAGCAGCGCTATTCTGAATAACGCACCAGTTCCTAGAATCTCAGGCACAGGCTGAGATTGCAGTATTTTTAAGACATAATGAAAAAGGTAATTTTCCCAGCCTCCCTGCAATCTTCATCATTGGGGAGATATTTTGTGCAATTTTCAGTACTAGCTATAATCATGCTCCCAGAGATGATAGTATGCTGCTGTATTGCCAGGGGTTCTTTGAACCCTGCGATGCTTTGGGCCCCCCAAGTAAGGGAAAGAAAAAGGGAGTACAGCCGTCTAGGTGCCATCTCCGCTGGAGCTGGTCGCACAGAAAGCCCCTGCGTGTCATCTAGGCAAAGGCTGGCCTAATACCCAGATTTGAATCTCTGCTCATGAGATGAGAAGCTTAAAAAACCAGAGATCAAAGGTGAATGAATCCCTCGAATGTGTTAGCACACAGAACGTATGTCCTGTGAAAGGGACACTGACATGTCCCTGGTGACATAGTACGGTCTGTCGCTCTTCTGCCATGCTGTCGCGTCAGGGGAGAAACCCACAGCCCTGAAATTATGATGATCGTCATAATAATTTTGGCAGGATTAGTTTCTACTCAATGGAGGGGACGCAAGGTACATATGATGTCCAGTGCGTTAGCCTTTGAGAACCTGATGGGACTTGGAAGAGCTTCTAGATTGCCGGGGACTTTGTAGCCTTTGTCTGTGATGGATTTGTTGAAAGCAAGGGCGGGGGGGAAGTGGGGCTGGCTTTATGGAGGAGATAAGGGCTGGAGTAAGAGGTGCAGGTCTGAAGGCTGCAGAGCTGCGTGGATGCCGTTTCTTCCCCTTGCTCCTGGGAGCCCCTTTAAAGGCGGGCGATGGCCCTGGCTCGGCGCGGGAGCAGGGCTGCGGTGTGGGTCTCCAGCTGCGCTCAGCAGAACCCCTTGCAGCTGCATGAAGCAGCCGTGCTCCCTCCCCGCCACTTTCCCGTACCCCGCAGAGAGGGTCTGTTACATCAAGAGACCCAGTTCGTGGAAGATGGTGTTTCAGAGTTGTGGGGCAAGAACTGGAAGAGCTGTGAGGAGCATGTTGCTAATGTCTGAATTATCTATGGGGTGTTAATAACAGGACAATGTTCCCAGCAATGGCTCCCAGCAGTGAAGCTGGTTGGAATGAGCTCCATCTCATACAGTCAAGGGCAATGCTGGCTTGAAGGAGGCTGCTTTTCGCTCCCCAACTGATTGCACAGACGAGTGGGATGCTGACGGGTAACGCTAAATAGTGCCGAGCCTGTAACGCACTTGCAGCAGCTGATGGAAGGAGAGTGCAAAGTTGTGTTACTGGCAAAATGGAGCAGAGGAGTCTGGGCAGCAGCAGCCTCCGCGGTGCTCATGAAATAAAAACATCCCTCTTGTGCTACATGCCAGAAGCCATTATCCAGAAAGCGAATCATCCACAGAAGGGACCGTGAGGAGAGCACAGCTCAAAGATGGGGGGGTCTACAGCAGCTCATCTGCAATCATTCACTTAATCAGGAGGTCCCTGTCACCCCGTCACTGCCTTGGGTTTCTGGTGTAAGGGCTTGTGATACATATTTGCAGGCAGTAGGACGCAAACAAGCTGTAGTGCTCAATCAGATGATGTTAGGGATTTCAAGGCAAACAGAAATGAAAATGTCAAACCTGTTAAGCTTTGGAGTGCTTTCACTAGAACGTGGGCAGGAGGGACTCCAGGAGGTTGTTTAAAAATAGGAGCCAGAGGGAAATTGCTCTCACAATGGTGACATTCTGGTGTTGATGCCCTGCTGGAGCACTGTTCGCTCTGCTTTTTACAGATCACAAAGGAAAAAAAAAAACAAACAAACCCAGGTGATGCTTAATTTATGAACCCACTCAAAAAGCAAGGGCTCAAAACTCAGCTCAGTCATCTTAAGTTCAGCCTTGATAGCGTCTGTGTCGTAGTTCTGAGTGCCTGAACAAAGAGGCAGAAGAGGGTAGAAGAAACACAGTCAGTTGTCCAAGGCTCGAGGCCTCTTATCGTCACATTTACCTGTGCAAGGGCAGCACAGGACACTTACGCCTTGGAAAGGCAGTATCTGACGCCTTTTTTGCATCTCTTGAGCACAGATCTCTACTTCAGCACAGAGCGGAACAGCAGGTCAACTGCCTGTACTGCCTCTGCGTGCTGCTCAGCTAAAGCACAGCACAAGCTAGAAAGCTGCTGAAAGCTGAATTGCCTGAACGCATGGGAGCAGTAACGAATATTAGGAGGAGTCTCAGGAACTTTAAGTATTAAGGTAACATAGCTGTTTCTCCTCGATAAGGGCACTGTGCACTAAAGAGATCAGGGAAGGGTTGCTGACTGGGATTTTAGCCTGCTTGTTGCACTTAAATGCCATTTCGTGCTGCATGTAACTCCGGCTTTTGCTCGACTAAAACATGCATATGTGACAGTATAAGTCTTTTCTTGTGTGTGTTTACATGTAAGCCTTTGGTTTATACTATGTTGAATAGGAGACAGCATTACTAGAAAGCTTTTTGTTAGACTGAAACCAGTGCACCGGGAAAGCAAGCGTATGATGCACAGAGATCGATTTTCCTCCCTCTCTGCTCCCTCCTGCAGCTCCCGACCAGGGGCAAGGAGCAAAGGATCAGGCCCAGGCATGTGGTGCAGGAGTCCTGTCCCTCCTTCCTCCCTCCCCTTCCCCGCGCAGGGATGGCTTCACTCGCCACCACAATGCGATTGCTCCCGTGTGCCAAGGAGGAGTTTGGCAGGGCTGTGTCTGACGGCTCTGCCAAGAGCTGGTTGGCAAACACGGTATCGATAGACTGGGAGAGCAGATATCAGATCTGCAATATGGCCCAGCTCAGACGATAAGCAAACAAACTATTCTGCTGCCCCGTTTCTTGCTCAGCTTGTTGAATCTCCCCTTTGTCTGTACCAGAAGTGCTGGTGTCCGGCACTTGTTTTCGCGATACCGGCACCCATGGCTGCGCAGAGCGGCCGCGGGGTCTGCAGCTCCCCCCGCCAGCGTCCCCGCTCCAGGCAGCCTGCGGTCAAACCCAGCATCTCCACTGAGGTTTCACATGAGCTCAGGGGAAGGTTTCTTTTTGCTGCTGCTCTTTAAGGCTACCAGGATTCCCTAATGGTTACAGCTGCTCCATTAACATAAAAGTGATTTGTTCTCAGCCTACAAATACAGAAACATTTTGCCTACCTCATTTTTCTTTTTGTCTGAGAGGAGGCCAGGCCAATACATCACAGAGTCTGCAAAGCAGCATCGCAACCATCAATTAACGCACAAAAGCGTTCTTGGTAACCCCCTGTCCAAGGCAGGACGGAGCAGAGGACCAAAGCGACGCCTTCCCAGTCCCTGGCTGGCAAGGAGAGGGTCTGCCCGGTTCCCTCTGTGCTGAACTGCCAGCTGAAATACCAGACTTTGGGATGTCTGAAATAAGGGCTGGATTCCTGCACCCGTTTCTCAGGGCTGACTTTGCAATGTGCCATATGGTGTCTTCCCTGTAACCGTCTCCAGCCACTCTTTGCTCCAGCTGCATCGTGAAGCTCCCACCCTCCCTTTCCTTCCCTTCCCCTTCCTTTACCTTTCTCAGCTATTTACATCAGAAGCTTTTCAGAGCCAAGCCCGCCTTTCGCCCTGTGTTTGTAAAGCCCATCTTGCGATGGGGCCCTTTTGAAGTTAGAACCTCCTCGCCGTCCCCGTGCCCACGCTGGCAGGAGCGCTGTGCCGTGAGCTGGGAGCATCTCTGTCGTAGCGAGACGCACCGAGCACGGCTCTGCCACAGGTGGTCTCCGCTCTTTTATCTCGGCTGCTCTCGGAGCCATCCCTCCCTCTGCTCCGTGCTCCCGGCACAGGCGGCAGCGAGCTGCGCGCGCTGTAATCAAAGCGGCAAACAGACAGGGAGACTGCAAACACACCGAGCAGGAGAAAGGGCAAGACAAAAATAAAGAGTCTGATCCAGACATTCAGGTATAAGATGACAAAAACATAAACAGCGTGCTGGTGCCTGTAAATGAATTGCAATTCAGCAGCCAGGCGAGCAGAGCTGACGGGCAATGACGGCTCCTCTCATCATCTTTTCAATTACCTGCTGAACACTGGACCTCACAGATGGCAGAAAAGTCACCGGCCCCTTATAGAAAGCAGCTGAAGGATCAGCAGCTGTCCCTTCCCTCCGAAGAGGTGAGGAATAAAGACCAGCTTAGAGGATTTCTAAACCCTCATTCAGTCCTCCCGGCAGCATCGATTGCTCTCCAGTTGCACGGGGGTGAGAGGGAGATGGCACATCCCTCGCTGGGTGCATGCAGCCCCCCGCCCCATCGGGGGCTCCTGCGGGGCTGTGTCCTTCCTGGAGCACCTGGGGCCAGGATTCCCATCCTGCCAGCAGGGAAAGGGCTTTCCCGGTGGTGCGCAGGGTGGCTGCTTCACCAAAATGAACACTGATGCCCACGCGTGCAAAGGTCTCTTCCTCGCTGCCTGCGTGAGGGAAGGGAGCCGCAGCGAAGATCAGACTCTGGCTGTCCAGAGGTAGCTGCGTGGCTTTGAGTCAGATAAAAAGCATCTCCGTTATGCAGAAATCCCAAAGGAGCAGAACTCCTCGGCCCCTCTCACCGCACGGGAAGATGGAGGCAGGTGCAGACCCACAGTGGCCGCAAAGCTGCCGGGGACAGGGGGAGGGAGCGGAGGTGGACTCCGCGGGCTGGAAAAAGCGAAGCAGGGAAACAAAAACTTCGGTCACATAAAAAGTCATAACGTTCACCTTATAAAACACACAAACTCAGTGATTTAAAGGGGGGAAAACTACTATTTGTTTCCAAATTTACAGGCAATAATACTTGATTTAGATCCCTGTCTGCCTCCTGTATAGACTGCAGTATAATTTAAAGGACAATAAAGTCTGGGACCATAATACCATCACCACAATAAATCAGGCTAGCTACCACTACTCAGAACAGAAATTATTAATCTATGTTCCAAATGATATGCCTGCATATTGCTTATTTTAGCTGTTTATGCAGCAAGCTGAGATAGCACTTTCCCCGTTATTATTTTTTACTTTTGCAATGAAATACTGTCTCCTCCTACCAAAGGGGCATTTATTACCCAATATATATGGGGGCAGCCTAGTGTGTTGCGCAAAGCATCTAATATCAGGATAGAACTTTACAGCGTACCACCGCACTGTTCATTTCTAGGATGTTCTCGATGCTGAGGGCACTAATTCATCCCCAGCCGGCGCTGGCAGGACCGCGGCGGTGCTGTGCACCGGGCAGGCTCGCTGGCGTTGCTGCAGGGTGGGGAACGGGACGGTGCCCACCAGAGGGTCTGTCTGCAGCTGGGGGCTGGGTAACGGCCGCTGCCCCAGGAATACCCCGGACCCCTTCTCCGCAGCCAGCCGCAGCCTCTCCCGGCAGGGCTCGGGGCTCCCGGGCGATTGCAGACCATCGTGGGTTTGGGAAAGTATATTTACAACGCTAGGATAGAGTTTAACTTTTAAACATTCACCTTTGGGGGGGGATATTAATAATCCAAGGGAGAGGAGCCTGATAAATTGTGAGGGACAAAAGCACGCGCTTTTGTGAAAAAGTGTGCTAAAGAGCTGATCCAACTGTGACTAATTTTCAGGGGCTGCTTTAGTCCCCGGATCAGTGTGCGCTGCTGGGGCCGGTGAGTCTGCGGCACATTTCCGTCCTGGCCGTGCTGTCCGGTGTGCTCGCACTCTGCAGTGACAAAGGAACCTGCATCCCAGCAGGAGCGGGAAATCGTCAGCGCCTGTCCCGTGCACGGCTCCGCACACCCTCGTTTTCCGATTGCTGTCTGACAGTTGAGAATTTGAGCGAGGGAGTGATTCACCCACAGCAACAAAAGCAAGAATGAGACTTTTTGGTTTTCTTCCCTTGGGACAGAAGCCAATTAAGTGCAGTAATCCGTGGTCCTGTCTGAAGCCAGGCACAGCTCCCATGCCCTGCTGGCCTTGAAAAGGCAGCAGGATGAGCATCATCGCTGTAGACGTCTCCCTTTCCTTTTTGTAAAATCACAATTATCGCTGGGAATTTCCTCATCATGCCAGATTCAGCTGAACACAAAAAGCCATCCCAGGGAGCACGTGGGAAGCGGTCACCTTTTCATACCCTTCTGTAACTCTGAAGCAAAGGACTGAAAATCATGAGATTTTAAACTCTAAGGCTGGGGACCGCTCTTGCGTCCTTACGGAGATTTGACCGTACCAGGTCTACCTTCCTCTAATAAAAGTGATGAGAGTTGTATTTGCTGGTAAGGAAAGCTGAGATTGGCCCTTGAGCAGAGAACACCCCTGCCTGGGGCCTTAATCTGAATGCAAAATATTACGAACTTTGCGTTTAAAATTAGCAGAATTGCCAGTTCTTCTGAAATCCCTGGGATTTCATGAGAGGAGGATGTACTGCTGTCATGGGCAAACCCACTCGCAGCTCTACTCAGGATTTTGTCGAAGTTATCAAGGGATTAGCATAATTTTCATTTGCAGGAGTGATCTGTTTTCATCTGGAGTAAAACATTAAGATGTTAACATGAATTTTAACGTACTCCTCAGGACTACTTAAAAACTTGTGTTTTTAGTAAAGTACAATTTATTTGTTAAACAAATAGCATATTTTTTTAAAAAATGGCAGCCTCCCACATTGTCTGCAAACCACGTTCTGTCTGAAGCAAAGGGCTGAAAGTTACATTTGTACATAATGAAATATTCAGCACTGAAATCTTCCCCAGGAACGTCCCCATCTGCTGCTAGATTTCTCGTTCATGCTAATTATTAAATATATCTGAACAGAAATAAATAATAGATTTCCTTTAAAGAAGCAGAAGCAAAATTTAATGAGTGTTTGGTGTTGGCTGTGGTTTTCCCTTTGAAGTTGCAGTAGCCTTAGCGCATCCTGAGCCACAGGCATCGCCCTCCCCGTCAGCGAAGCTCCGAAACGAGCAGCACCGCACGCTCCCAGACCGGCTCCTCGCAGCGCCGTCTGCCTCTGCCTTGGCTTTGCCAGCCATTTCCTTTTGTCCCCTCTCCAAACCCAGTCCTCAGCTAACAAATGCAATTTTTTAGAGCTATTCTCAAGCAAACTGCAAGATCTAGAGCTGAGACAGCCTCTCCCCTGAGAAAGTCCCGGTCCCCCCGCAGCCTCAGCAAACCCCAGCTGGAAGAGCTCCAGTTACCTTGATCGTTTCGCTTCCTCGGGAGCTGTCGTGCCTTCACTGGAAGGTCTGTTCAGCAATAACGGCAGCGTTTAGTTCACAAAACACCTCCCCATATGATGCCCTTTCTTGGTGAGGACTATGCTCTTAAAATTCCCTGTGTAGCCTTAAGTATCCTTAATTATCTTGCGTGGCCTCGTGCACCAGCTCGGGACGGTACCAACGGTGCTGCCGAAAAGCACCGTTGAGGTCCTGGTGTGGTTCCCGTTGCTGGTTTTTGAACAGCTCTGAACTCTGCAGAAACCTTTATTTAGCCCAAGGAGCTGAGGTTTCTCTGGTGCTGCTTTGGTGGAGGGTGACGGAGCCGGGTCTGGTGAGCTGTGGGGTGAGCGACGGGACACGGGACAATCCTCCTCCAGGGAGTGTTTTGGGGAACGCGTTCTCTCGTCTTCCCTCATGTGAAAAATGTAGTGAAATTGCTAAGAAATAGGAAGGAATGACAGCGCTATACTACAGATACAGAAAATGGCTTGTGGAAGAAAGAATGAGAAAAATTCTCTTTCCTCTTCAGTGCAATTACTGATGCACGTGTAGAAGTGGTGCCCGTTTTAAAATAAACCTGTGCCGAGACGTTTGCCTGTGGGACCCACCAGCACCTCTCCCACTCCCCCCCACCTCTGGGTGCAGCAAGCCCGCTCCCCTGTTCGGCGGGGTTCTCGCCCTGGTCTGTGACTCCCAGAGACTACAGCAACACCAACAGAAAGGACCAGTAATAACATGATGCAAGAGGCCTCGCATCACAGCAGCTAATCAGTTCCCTGCTGGAAGCCCGGGTGTTGCAGGAGTTTTGCACCGTGGCCTGGTGACCCCATCATTCTGCTCCATGTTGTTAACGTTTTCTCGCTTCTTACTGGAAGCAAATGAGTCCCTAATAGTGCAAATTGCTGCAGAAGTGTTAATGAAACACGTTGCAACTGTAAAGTCGGAAGAAATCTGTTACTATAAATTGCGTTTCGATTTCCTTATTACCAATTAGACTGAGAGAGTCAAACAGGTCATATTTGTGTACAGCTCGTCAGGAACAAGCTTTCACAGTTAAAATAACAAGAGCAAGAGCAGTTTAATTGTTTACTCTGCCCTTCTCGAGGGAAGGGGTCGGTGCTCAGGCACGGCGAGTGGGAAAGGTCCGGTTGGGGATGGGGATGCTCAGGGGTATCTGTCTGTGGTCTCCTCGTCAGCCGATTTCTTTTCCCGCAGTCCTAAACATCCCTGTTCTTAATTAGAGAACCTCTTCCAGCAATTAAATATTCTTACCTCTAAGACGATTTTCTTAATCCATAATTTATACCTTATGTGTTTCATGTTATAGGGTGGTTTTACAAATCTACAGAAAGGCGTCTTGTTGATGACAAATTTTGAAGTTAAGTACAAATCCTGTTTGCACCTACCCTCTTTATGCCATAGGAACTTTCTGAGAAGGAAAAGCGAGAGCCACAAACGCCAGGAAGATTAAAAGATCTCTGTAAATGAGGTTTGATTCATCCTTCCATCATTCCTGGAAAAAGGCATTGAACTGTACTCCAGAGTTTGCTGTTCACGAGGCTTTCAGATGAAATCTTGAAACACTTAAAATCTGTACGTTTGGTAGAAACTGCAGGTCAAATGGTTGTGCTGAAAGGAAGTATTTTTAGTTTGTCACCTGGACAAAAAGCTCCTTTGATTTATTTTTTTTTTAAACATATTCCTGATGTGGAGATGAATGGTAACTGGTAAAACAATTTGGGATCCCTTAGCAGGCAAAGTCTGTGTGTGTGTGTCTGATCTCCTTCCGTTTGGTGACAGTGGAGATGAAAGCTTTGTCTTCTCATCTGCCGGAGTATTTCATTCCTCCTCACATCTGTTTTCCCCAATTTATTCCAAATGACAATAGAATTAACATATATAATGGCAAGCAAAAATCTGACGTACAGTGCTTTCCAAAAACTTTCTGTCCAAAAGATTCAGCTATGTCCCTTTCAATTAGCTTTTGGTTTTCTCTAAGTTAATTGCAAAGTTGTCATTCCGACAGTCTGCTGTAAAACAAGGGAAAGAAAAGACTGAGGCAGAAGCCAAAGGGTGTAAATTATTGAGAGAGGCCGTGTATTTCTTGAGGGGACCCAGGGGAAGTCCGTTAATGCCCAAGAACTCAGAAGACCCAGAGAAAACTTGGAAGGAAATTGAAGCTTTGCCAAGATACCCCAGTGTGAGATGACTTTGTCCATAGCAGGTCTTTGTGCCCGTGCCCTAACAAACGGCACAGACGTGTGACACCTCAGGGACATTTAAAAGCTGCTTCTCTCCATCCCTCATCTTCCCCCCGAGCCCAAACCCTCTCGGGTGCCATCCACCCTTGCCCTCTCTGCTCAGTCCGGCACCTTCCCCGGCTGCAGGGCTCCAGGCTCCTGTTTGGAGAGCAAAGCGTCGGTGGCTCCGGGGACACGGGCCAGGGAAAGCCACCGGCCGGCGGGGAGCTGCCGGGGCAGGAGGAAAGCTGCGTCAGCCCGAGGGAGCTGGCTTGGCTTACCCTGGGGACTTCCACTGTGGCTCAGGGCCGGCACGGGATTACGGGGGGGTGCAGGTGCCCACGGGGACATTGGTGTAAAATGCACGGTAGGAAACCCTGTCTGCGCCTGGAGGATCTGAAATGGCAGTGACTGGAGAGGACAGGGACGGAGAGGAGAGCTGTGGCCACTCGCCCTGGGAGAGCCTGCAGGGATGGGGACCGGGACCGCGGGCGGCCGGCTGAGCACCCAGCTCTGCCCAGCCCGGTGCCACGTACCGGCACGGGCCAAAAGGATCCAAACTGGTCATCCGGTAAAGCAAAGCAGAAGAGAGGTGAGCTGGCCTGTGCCGGCGAGGGAGGAGAAAGCGTGCGGGGACGGGAGGGAGCCACGGCTGCGGCTTGAGATGAGTCTCTGCGCGTTTCAGTATTCAGGTATGGGAAGGCTCCGAACCCCATCTTTTATGGGTCACCCGATGAAGCAACCATAGGGCAGTGTTCCCTATTACAGCACAAACTAATGCATTATGTCTTTGTTATGCTAATGTCCCAGCACTGCACAATTTAAATAGCACTTCCAGAAAAATTAAGTATGTTCATTGACACAGTGAAATGTTTTCACCCTCCATGTAACCTTCACAGTTTCTGTACAAAATCTATCAGTCAGTAAACTATTCATCTGCGAATGCTTACCAATTATTATGCTAATGTATTACAATACATTACAGTGAATTCTTTTTAAATGCCAGGAAATGCAGCTGTCTGGCAACCTACCTCGCCTGTATTATGGAGCTATCAATAAACAGCATAGCATTTGCAACTGGATTTGGATTTTGACTGCTTTGTCAGAACTATGCGAAAAAATTCTTATTATTTAATATTATGAAGAAATTCAGGAATTAAAGCGGTGTGCTATATTCTCCATGCAGTGGACTCAAGAATGGCACATAAATACAAAATAGACAGCTGTTGCATTGAGCCAACTTGTGCATGGACGTTACGGCATGGCGCACAGAAAGAGTACAGTGTGTCCATAGGAGCTACTGCAGATACACGCATGCTCTGATGTATAACTCCATCAGTTATATCTCTTTTTTGGAACTGAGTGATATTAAAACTTAGACTAGCATATGTAGACTGCAAATGGAGATACTAGGTTATATATGGAGTATAGCATATTAATAGTTCACACTGAGATGATTCCTGCCACATATCATAGGAACTGCTTCCAGGTACTGAAAGGAGCTCTCTCTTTTGTTGCCTGATAGAGGAGATATTCAATGTGAATATAAATTTGGCTGTACTCTAAATCACTGAGGAATGATAAGATAAAAATCCTGATTTGTTATCTAGAATTAATATCTCTTGTGGAAAAGATGAAATTGCTTAGTCTGTGTATTTTAAATTCCATTGCATTTTTAACGCGCTGCCTGTGCTGAGAGGTGTGTGCAGAAGAAGAGTGACCGGCACCCGACGTTGCTTTCCCAGCAGTGTGTTGCATTCCCCTCCCTGAGAACATGTGCAGATCCGCGTACCGGCGACTCGCGGTACTTTGCTATCCACAATTATGTAGGCGTACATAAATGTACATACTTGGTATTTTTAAACATTTGCAATTGCATAATACTTTAATGAATTCATTTATTCCTCCGTAGCACGACACAGAATATTAGAGAGAGACTCTGCATACATTAGCAGTGCAAAAAACTTCTCGGCTCCAAGGAGGCTGCTGACAGTCGGGCGCAGGAGCCCCGGCCCTTCGCTGCCGGCCCTGGAGGGCACCGGCGGGGTAGGACAGGCCAAGCCTGGCTGCACGCAGGGCTCTGTCAGATAAGATAATCACCCCCTCGGAGGCGGTGGAAATCTCCGCTTTCTCAGAGGAGGGAATGCCTGGGGCCACGCGATGCTGCCAGAGCCGGAGTCCCGTGGAGCCAAGTTGGCTCAGCTTGGACCTGGCCTCCAGCGGGACCTGCCAAGCGTTTCGGGGCTGGCAGGGAGGTGGTGTACGGGAGAGCAGAGCAGGAGCACAGCGTTTGCCACGCAAGCAAACCCTCTCCCTCTGCACCAGCTCCACCATTACAGCCAGCCCTGCCTTCCCCTGCGGGTGTCAGAACATTTCCTCTTCCTCCTCCTCTTCCTCCTCCTCTTCCTCCTTCTCCTCCAGCTTCTTGGTCCAGGGGCAGTCTCGATGTAGTGCGGTCCCCATCGCTGGCCGATTCCTAGATGCATGGCTTACTGCAGCAATGAGCCGTAGCGGAGTGTTTCTGCAGCAGCCCGTTTCACTATCAGCCCCGTGGCTCGTTAGCTACCTAGCCGTTTTAAATGAAGGTGAGTTGTCGCAGTGTGGCAGATACTTGGGAATTTTTAATCGAAAATGCAAAGAAAGATAAATGCAGCTAGAGGCATCCATCAGAACTTCTCTGGTTCCCATATTTGTCTTTTCTCAGAAGCTAATATCCGTGAATTTGGTTATTAGAGTCATAATGTAATAATTATTTCATTTAATACTCTAATTATCCCTTGTGATTAATCCTGACCATAACAGAAATGTCTGTGAGTCTGGAAGGCATGTTCCAATAGATTTTGCATTATGAATGTTAATTTGAGTTAACAAGTACGATAGCTAGAGGAAAAGAAACCGAAGAGCATGAGGACTTTTAGCTTCTGAGCAAGCGCAGGGTCTTTTCCTGCCTGTTTTTGCTAGTAACTGGGCCAGCGAGCCCCAGTTCCTGCTGGCGTGGATTCTGTGGCTCTGGTTGGAAAACCCAGGTCCGCGTGTGGAGGGGGTGCAGCAGGCAGAGGCGATGGGGGAGAACTGGCACGGCTGTGGGCACGCCTGTGTCCCAGTGCTCTAGGAGCCAGCACAGCCCTGCTGATCGCCTCCGTTCGCACTGTGACGTCCGCGAGCCCAGTGGTGGTGCAGGTGATGTTCTCCTGCATTTATTTCCCTGCTCCCAGTTTTAGATGGATATAGCGTAGGGCTTGCGCTTTGGCCAGGCAGTATTTTGATGCACATTTGAGAGCTGTCTGATCCCACCGTACTACCCCATTTCCAGTTGTTTTCGGCTACAAAGTCATACTAAAAGAAGGTAAAAGTATCTTAAACCCTTAAGTATCTGCAGTGTCTTTGCTGGCACACTCAGTGCAGCCACAGCGCACCGCTGTGAATAGAACAGCAAAAGCTTTTTTGTAATACCTGGTCTTTAGGTCCACGACCTCGGTGAATGAGCTTCGCAGCTGTCAGGTATGTATGGGCTGTTACATGCACAAATACCTATTTGCACACCTTTACACTGTAGTTGTACGGAGCTAGAAGATTGCTGTCTGGGTCAACACCAAACCCAGCACTAAGTCTGGCATTTCTGTTACTTCTTGCTGCAGAGGTAGCAGCAAGGGCAGCGCTCAGAGCCACGCGCACGCTCAGGCTCTTTCTCAAACAAGTGTGCATTCACATGCACACCCAGACACACACGTGCCTTCACAAACTTCGCATGCCTGCCCCCAGGGATTGGCCATCTGTGCCTTTATGTACAGAGGAAAGAAACGTATGGGCAGAGCGAGCCTATGCTGCTGGCAGAGACCTGCGGGGACAGGCTTCTGGGATCTTCAGAGAAAGGCTTTTCCTATAAGACACATCTTTAAACAGCATCATGTCGAAAAAAAGTCAATGGTATCTTCCCTGCAGGGGCTGAGGCAGTGGCTGTAAAACAAACCTCAATTCAGTAGGCAAAAATGAGGGAGCGGAGAAATTTCTGCCCTTGTTGTGTGCACACAGGAATCGGGCGAGTCGGCTCAGCCCCTTTCACCACGCGCAGCCTAATGCCTGTGTTCATCACCGGGTGCTCTCGCTCCACCTCCGCATGGACAAAGCAAACATGACATAGATTTTTTCCTTTATATACACAAACTATGAGATTGCAGAAAATAGCCTTTCAAACTGAGGAATTATTGCTGGCTCCTGGCTTCTGTGTCCATCTATCAAAATAACTGCTGACAAAGGGTGAAGTCTTTGGCCTTGCCTGCACTGAAAGATGCCAAGCAGGAGAAATACATATGTGATGAGTACATTGCACTGCATAGAGATATTTCTGTGGCCTTTACATTCCCGTCACTAAACCAGCCAGTCTTTCAGAAGCCAGGAATCCCAAAGATGATGCTTCTGCTCTCATCGTCGGAGGCTCTCAGGGCTCCAGCGTTTCCCATCCCCACTGGTGTTTCTGCTCTCCTACTCCACAGTCAGCGCTGTAGGCTGCTGAGCACTGCAGGACCAGGTTCTTTCTCCATCCGGGGCTGAGCTGTACGTGGGATTCTCACCCTCTTACATGCTACTGCTTAGAAACCATCACTGCTCGGAGGAAAAAAAATAGAGTAAAAATTCCTAGTGGTGACATCCGTTTTGTCCACGAGTACTGCCCTTATTTTATCAGCTGCACACAATTCTCTTGAATCCGTTTGCTTCCGTCGTTCCCAAAGAGCTGAGCAACGGGGTGCCGGCACCTTTCCGGGTGCTGTCAGAACTGCCCAGGGGCTGGGGGTCTCCGGCAGAGAAGGACCCAGCCGGGTGCCTCGGGGGGAGCTGAGAGCGGGGAGCACCAGCCTGGTCTCGTGTGTGACACACGCAAAGCGGGCTGCCTGCTGCACCCTGCGCGGGCGGTGAAGGTGGCTGAGGAAGAGGAAGAATACCAGGATGTGAGCGGGTAACTGCTCTGCCTCTGGCACAGTTCTGGTTTAAGCCCCGCTTACTTACCCGCTGGTGCAGAGGGAGGAGCGGCTGGCCGAGATCTGCTTTGTTTCACAATGCGAGTTACCAGCGACAAACAAATTACCAGAATTTACTAAATAGTACAAACCCACCTGGGTACACAAACTCACTTTTTCTTTAAACAAAGGAACACCTGGTGGTGCCTAACTTCCAGGGTTTGCAAATGCTGTTCTTTAAATATTTCTTCAGGTGCTCTCAAACGTTTGCAAGTTGGCCTCTCTAAAGCTATAGGTACTCAGCTTATACGGGGATGCAGCTAGCTGTCTAATTTTAGGTACTGAAACGTGAAGGACTGAGCCAAACGTGGCAAAGGCGCCTTTAGAGCCGGGAGTGGAAGGCGAGGCTCAGGCAGAACCTCCTGGGAATGGCCCCAGGGCTGTATTATAGATGGGAAAATTCATGTTACCTGGTCTCTTCCCTACCAGCCCACGTTTGTTCCCAATTTAGTTCACCTTGTAGTAAGTGCACAGCTATGGGATTTGCCACCTCTGCCCCTGCAGGTGCACTAAGCCCGAGTTTCTGGCACTCTCACTGCAACACGGCTGAGCACCGCGTGCTCCTGGCCGTCCCCCGTGCCCCCAGCACCGCTTCAGATGGTGTCCAGAACCGCGCACCTCTCGTCTCTCGGGGGGGGTGTTTATCTGCCGGGCAGAGCTCTGAGCTCGGGCAGCTCTGTCCCTCCCGGCACTCTGCCGAGGCTGGCGGCCGATGGAGACGGTGGTACCTTTCCGGGCAGACGGGCTGCGGTGCACTCCCCTCGATGACACAGACAGAGCCCGTTAGCAGGGCAGAAAGAGATCCAGATGTTGTGCAGCTGCAGAGGGCACGCGCAGCCGCAGTGCGCAGAGGGCAGGCTGGGTGGGAAGAGGGCTCCTCTGCAAGAACAGACGGGCAGTTTCTCTTCCCTTCCTGGTTACGTTTTGCATACTGCAAAGGTGGCTGCCAAGGACTGCAGCCACGCAGTGGAGCTTCAGCTGTCAGGAAGGTGATCTCAATCCCTCTAAAAAGTTCACATCCGACAAAATACTTCTGCTGGGCTGTCTCAGGTATCCTTGGGCTGGTGGAAGCGCTGCAGGAGCAGGGAAGGAGGGGTGGAGGCACTTGCTGCACTTTACTGTGAGGGTAAGGACGTGCGGCACAGCACCAGCGAGGGAAGCGCTGTTAGGCGCTTTTCAGATGGAGCCCCGTTAAGTTTCCCAGAAGGAGCAAACCTCATGGTCTGTAAGCAGACCCATCCCCCAGACTGCCCCTTACAAGCTGTTTGGGTGTTGCATAGCCAGGAGCTGTAGCTGCAAGGGCACAGGCGCCGTACGTGGGGTAACCCTCACCCCTCATCTCAGTCCCCTCCTGGAGACAACCGCCTCGGAGAAAGTTGCTCCAACTCATTCAGAGCCAGGTGAAGGAATTACAAGCCGTCAGGAGGGAAATGCTCGCACGGCCCCATCTTGATTCCAGGGAGGACGGGCACGTGCAGCAGCAGGAGACGGAGCAGCCCCGGGAGCGCGGCAGTGCCCACTGCCCCGTGCAGCAGCCGGCCGGCCCCGCGGCTCGTGCCCCGATGTGATTAATAAGCACCGTCGGCTCCAGCGTGAGCCCCATTTACAGAGCAGCCAGTATCAGTAAAGCCAAGTCCCCTTTTTCTGTGTCTCTGGCAACCAATTACTCATTTCCAGTGCGACAGTCTGTTCTTAATTTGGCAGTTAGGGGGTTGTTGAAGGAAATAATGCGGCAATGTCCTCTTAGTGGGAGTCTCAAAAACAATATTCTAAGAGACAGGAGAAAATTAATGCGAAAATGTGGTGTTTACAAGCCCCTGTCACTGCCCATGCTTGAAGGACTGACTATTAACACCTGGTCAATAACAAGATCTTTCTCTAAAGATTTTTTTAAAAGGCATCAGGGATGATATTGAAGAGCATGAAAATAATCTGATTAATATGATGTCTCCTTGAAACACTTCTGAAACGTGTGAAGTATTACTTTTACTGCAGTGTACTTTTCTGTCACAAAGTGAAAATCAAAGTGCAGAACAACACAAAATGCAGGGATCCTTACTACATGGAATAATGAGGCCATAAAACCAAACAATAAAGTTAAATAATTTACCATAAATATCTAAAGCTCCCAAATTATTCTCTACATTAACTGCCTATGTTTAAAATGATCTTTGCATTCACCATGTCACAGATGGCAACATCAGACAAGAGAGTCCTTGACAAAATCTCGCTGTAATTATTCTTTCCACAGCTGCAGTTATTTTAATGCCTTTTCAGTTAAGCTGAAAGAGACGCACACATTTTATAAATAAGGGCTTTTAACCAGTTTGACAATGAAGCATTTGAAACGTACAGTGAAAAAAAAAGAAAACCAAAACCAACCCAAAAACTTTCACTGCATCTTGAAACCTGGGAGAGCAACTGTGCAGACTCAGAGCAGGAAGGCAACTGTTCCTTCTACAGCAGTATTTAGCAATTAAAGCTAAAATTATGTTGATTGTAACAGCCTGAGATAGCTGCTACTAGCAACTTTTGGAGTTGCTCAGACATAATCTAACAATTAGTTTTATTTTGGCTAGCAGCTCAGAAGAGTCCTTTCTCCATTGAGAAACTGCCCCTCAGGGACAGGCAGGGAGCTCTGAGACTGACTGCAGGAGGAAAATACAGCTGGACCAAGGTCAAGGTTACACGCTGCTCAAGACCAGAGTGCTCAGCCGCGGTCCAAGTTGGGCTGGCATTTCTGGTTTGTCTTGGTTTTTTCCAAAGTGCTTTAAATTGCCGTGGCAAGTCCTTCTCCCTGTGGAACGCCGTGAAACGTTAGCCTCTCCTACCCTTCGAAATCTGGGAAACCTGCTGGCAGCAATGGCTTAGCTGTGCTGCGTTGGCAGAGCCTGCGCCCTGCACGCACGTCCCCGCTGAAGCTGCCCGGGAAACACGGGGGATCTGCCCTGGCAGAGGCTGCGTCCCTGGAGACACATTCCAGGTCTGCTCAGAGCCAGTTTCTCAGCCTCGCCACTAAAGCATCCTTCCCCGGGCACTTGGTTACGCTCTCTCTTCCTCACCGTTCTCATCCGCTCCCAGGAGTTGGGGAGCTGGGATGTATCTAAAACTCCAGACAGCTACGAAAACCTGAGCTGAAGCACCAAAACGTTGGTTCCTGCCGGAGCTGTGAAGTGTGGCAGGGTGTGCCAGCTAGCCGAGCTCCGGGTGACCTTCACTCCTGCTTCTGAATCCCTCCGGATTCAGAAAAAGCCTCCGGAACACCTCTCTCCTAAACCTACCTTTCAGAGCCTGAATAAGTGGCCGTATTTTTTAAAGCTCCAAACACTCAACAGCTCTTGTGAAAAACAAAAGAAGCTGAATCCTCTTTAAGCGAAGTTCGCTCCTCTCCCAGCAAGTTGCAGCTGCTTTTCCCTCCCCCCTTTAAGCTGTCTGTTAGTTTAAAAGAAAAGTGTGGAGACCCAGCTAAAATTATGGTAGCTGTACTAGGAGGATATTTTCCCCTTTAAACCAAATAAAGAAAAATGAAAGAATGGAAGATCGGTGGGAGGCTTTTCAAAGTGTAATCCCAGCAAGCTTTGACGTACAAAGAAGACATCGTGGTCTCCGATGCTTGCAGACTAGGGAAGCCTGATTAATGAAGGTTATTGTCGGGGAGGCCTGGCTTTTATGCTCAACACTGAAAGGCACCAACCCTCAAAGCATTCAGCATTATACAATAACAGATTGTGTGCAGTTAGCCTTAGAAAACAAATGTGCTCTCTCTTATATAAGATTATAGAGCATCCATCACTGCCTGGCATTAAATACCACACAACGCCAGTGTATGTAATTAGCAATACATGAAATCTAAACATTATTTTAAAGGAGTTGGAACAACAGAGAAAAAAAAAAGAGTGGATGTTCATGTTTCCCTTTCACTTTGAAGTGTCCTTTCTCTCCCACCCAGAGAACGGACTTCTCCGTCCCCACGGAGCGGGGCCGCCCTGGGAGGGAGGGCAGGTCACGCTGATCTCCCTCCTGCGTCCGTCCAGCCGCACCGCGGGATGCCGCTGCCTCAGCATTCCAGCACAGGGACGGTTCCCTGCCAAAACCTCCGCTGATCCTCTTATTAGATTTAGACTGCAAATGAAATACAACTGTAGAGCTGAAATGGGGAAAATGGGATTTTTTATGAGACACAGTATGCACTGTGTTAATGGGCAGCTCATAAACCATGGCTTGCCTCGAAATCCTCTGCAAAATCCAAAGAGGTGCCACATCACAGATCTCTCTGTACTTATTTTATCTGCCTACAAAAGGAAACAAGGGCATCAATCCTCTCTAGGAGAAACGACACGGCGGCTGTAAATCCCCTGCTTTGCTCTGTGGTTCCCTGGCCCTGAGCTGTGGCTCCAAGCCCCGCAGCGAGAGCCTGGGCGCTGGCCCTGCGAGCAGAGGTGTCCCGGTGCTGCTGTAGGAACCCCTTTGTCCCCCCCTCTCCTCTCTTACTCCAGCGCAACTTCACCGCGGCCGTGCGCGGTGCGGGATGGGGCCAGGACCCTCGCGATGCAGCACGTATTCTGTGTGAGCCTGAGAGCCCCCAGTCCCTGGAAGCACTTGGGTTTGGGGCAGAGGGTAGTTACACGCCAAAGGGCAGCTCTTTACACAAAAATACAGGTGAAAGTGTCTTTTTTTCTTCACGTGCCATTTGTTGCTGTCACGGTGCTGCCCGGGGGTCTCCGCTGGGCACAGGCAGGTGCAGGCAGGTGCAGGCAGCCCTGTCCAAAGAAAGGACAGGCGTAGGAGGAAACAGGGACCATCGGCGGGTGACCCAAGGCCCACCGAAGTCTTTCCGTGGAACTCAGTAGCATTTTCTCGCTCACATCCTGCCCACCATATGCAAAGTGGGAACAGTATTTTCCTTAAGTATTTTGCCCAGGGCTAGGCAGGGTCTCTGTCAGAGCTGGGACCTGACCTGAGGCTCCTGGATGACAATCTCTTATCCTGCGGTTTTGTTTTTTTTTTTTCTTTTTTCACTGTACTGTAGTATCAGCCACACAATTAAGAGCTATATTTAAGCACTTGAATAAACAAACAAACTCCATTCTTGAAAGAGTCAAGCATGCCTCACGGGGTCCCCGTATTTGTCAGTTTTGAATCTCAGGCTGATAATTAAAACGAAAAAAAAAAAAAAAAATCACTTAAATTAACATCACATCATGCTGTGGAGCTAGCACAAAGCTATTGTCACTTCCTATTTCAAACATCCTTGAATTAAAGGGGGCTTGGATTATTTTTTCTTTTAAAGAGAGGCAGAGAGAAGTCACTTGGCTGGATGGCAAGCAGCTGTCTTCAGACGGATGTCCTGAGGGCTCTGTCTGATGCAGCCTGCCGGTGAAAGCCTGGCACAGGGCAGGGTAACGATACAGGCACGTCACTGTGTGCCAGTTTTCTGATTCCCAGCTGCAGAAGAGAGCAGGGCAGAGTGCTGTTCAGACACCCAGCAGGGAGGCAGCAGCGCGGGATTTCCGAGGTTCCCATAAACGTCACGCAGTATTTTTGCCTTGGGTGCACCTTCCAAGATCGCTCCATCATACGAGGACTTCTGGCCAAAAGGGGCTGCAAAGCGGGTGGTGTCTCCTGCTGTTTCCCACGGCTGCGATAAAGCCAAAGCTGCTGTTGGGGCTGCTGCTTCTGAAGAGCATCCTTGACCTGAGCAGACCCCAGCGAGTGTTCCAGTCCCTGGAGAGCTCTGGCATCCGTGGCCCCCCCCTCTCTCCCGCAGCACTTCAGCTCTGCCGTGCCCCAGGATCAAAGCCATCCTGTCCGGGGAAGGAGCCACTCCCGAGGCCCGAGCGCACCGCAGGGCCACCGACTTGCCAGGCGGCAGCACCCCGTCCCTCCCCCAGCCCCGAAGGGACCCCCAGCAGAAACAGCCCCGTGCGACATGTGCCTCTGCGCCGGCACGCGCTTGGCACCGACTGACGCGCAGAATCCTTGGTCGTATGGATCTGGCTGGGGAGCCAAGTGATCGGGAGCTTATTATAGCCTCCTTTTTAATTAAGTGTCTCAAATAGGGATTTAATTAGGATGTAATAGCACACACTATTGTACATTAGTTAAATACCAAGGGATTATTAAGAGTATGTTTTTAAGGCTTTACAGTCCCACATTGAGTAAACAGTTGTTAAATTTCAATAAATAACTTTTTAAATCTACATTAAATAAGCAGTTAAGCATATTTAGGATACTCTTTTTTTTTTTTTTTTTTCCAGAATGACTCCAGTCAGAGAGTCCCGGGTTGTAATCTCAGTATTTCACTAGTTCAATAGGGTTGTGCCTGCTCCTACCTATTTGCTCTGCCTCAAAGACCCTGGCGGCAGTCTCAGCTATTTGCATCCGCCTGTCGCAGTCTTTAAAACCCTCACCATTACACCAGCCCAGAGAAGCGGGGAGTGCGCTTAGCCCTATTTTACAAGTACAGAATTAAGGCACAGAAGAGCAAAGTCATTTGTTCAAAGCCACGCGGGGAGTCTGTAACAGAGCAGAACAGGAGCTAACGCAAGATCAAAAAAAACCACGTTTCTAAAAATAGGGCTTTGAAAATCTGTAAAGGAAATGCAGCTCTAACAAACTGCTATATTGTGATCAAAAATGCAATTAGTCGAATGCTGGTTTTGTCACTGACATTGGCAATGAACATACAAATGGCCCACGATCCCCAAAATCTAACGAATGTTTCCATGCATTTGCAACTTGTGTCCGGGGAATTCCAGGTTGGGGTACAGGGCTCCAGGAAGGACACCGGTAGATGCCCTGCCACCGAGCTTTGATCCCAGGCAGGCAGCTCCCACCCACGCTGCACCAGGAGGGTCTCTCCAAGACGGCACATCAGAAACATCAGTGTAGGCACCCCAGTAACCACGGCAGTGAATAATTTAGGACTCAACCTTCATATTAAGGCTGATCTTGAGCTTCCTGCTGCTCTCTGCAGCCGTGGCGTTCTTCCATTGAACGATCAGCGTATCCTGAGGAGTTAGCGGGTAAACCGCTGCTGTTCCGTAAACCCGCACCCGCGGCAGAGAGCGAGCGCCGGGGTGTTTGGAGGAGAGGAGGTAAAGCGGAGGCAGCTCCGAGCGCAGCCCTCCTGCGGTGGGGAGCAGCGGCGGCTGCACCAGAGGCTCTGTGCGCAGAGACCTTCGCTAGCACCGGGCTGGAAAAGCCACCACGCGCGATGGGCCGGGGAGCAGCCGTACGGGCAGGGGCATGTCCAGCACGCTTTAGCACCAGCATCCGGCCCCAGGCGACCGGAGCAGGGAGCCCCACAGACCTGTGCCGGCCGTGCCGGTCAGGAGACTGGAAAGTGTCTGAAATCTTGCCCCTGCTCCCACCTTCTCCTTGGAGCTGCCCAGAGCTTCATACTCCTCTTGTCCTCTGTAAAGGAATCTGAACCAGAATGCTCCTTTCTGAAGTAATCACTCCCGTTACTCTGCACTGTTAAACAGGTAACACTAATGAAGAAGCTGAGAAATCAGGAATCTTCAACCAAGTGCACTGTAAAATTAATGAGAAGCTACTGAAGAACATAAATAATCTGTGCTCCTCATTAGAGGTAGTTAGAACCATTAAAGCAATCCAGAGGAAAACCTGCCCAGGCACCACCAGCCATTCTCCCTTTGAAATCCATCACTGTCATGTAGTTTTTGTCAGCTGAAATCCAAGGATGGTTAACCCTTTAACATCCAGGCGATTTAGAAATAATTATTGTTATTATCAATCAAAAGGGATGGCTTAACTGGTTGCAAAAACATATATATAAAAAAACAAAACGAAATAGCATGGCCACAAAGGAAAAATCATTAGCTCCCTAGTGGGTTTACAAGTCATTTGCTAGCAATAAAAATGCAAAAACACATTTTGGTGTGTAATGATCATAAATAATCCTTGGACAAGAATTCTTTCCAGGACTCGCAAGTCCACTCCCTTAATGGCAAGTTTTATTACCCTGGTTTCTCTGTGTTTTCTTTCAAAATGCTCCTGTCACAACAATTTACGAATTACAGTCCTGTTGGCATAAACTTTCATAATTCATACAGAAATAGGTTTCCCCACCAACACTCTCAAAGGACAAAGAGTCACGTAACCACATAGAATGACCTTAATAATGCAGTCAAAAAATATAGGTCAGGCTCCTGGGCCAGAACTAAATATAGATGGTCGCCAGGTTGGGGAAAAACTCCCAGGTAAAGGCACCTGAGCGGGGCCAGGTGCAGTCCGGGCAGCGCGCTCAGGGCTGTCCCCCAGGCTGGTGGCACCTTGCAGGATCTTGAGGAAACAAGGAACATATTGAGCGTTTTGTTTCCAAGCACTGGCAATAAGTGAAAATCCCAACCAGCTGCTGAGGAAGCCTGTGAATGCAATTTTTTCTTAAAATAGGAGAAAGTACAGCTTGTCCAAGATTTGAAATCTATTCATTTCTTCCCTCCGCTTTTGAGGCCAGAGGGAGAAGAGTGGAGTTCAGCATCCGAAATGAAGATAGCATGGGGGGAGCTGCAATGCGAGGGCACCGAGGGTGTTATTTAGGCTAGACTAAGTGGCAGGACACCTCTGCCAAGGTTAAACCCTGGACAAGGACCGTGGGGTCTTCTTGTGGCTCATGTGAGTGGTTGAGTTGTTGCTTCACTCCGTGTCTGGGAGGATTCTTGGAGTAAGAGAGAGAGGAGGAAAGAGAGTGAAAGTTAATTGGGTTAGAATTGCCTCCAAAAAGTACTAAACCGAAATGCGAATTCATAATGTAAAGATAAGGCTATGCAAATCAGGCTGGGTTTCCGATTTTAGCATGCCATTGCTCTGCCTCTAATTGGAAGAAAGATGCAGCAACTGAAATTGCCACACTTAACATATAAAGTTACACTGCAGACAAGAAAATATTTCATGCTTTTCCTCAAATAATCACCACCACACTAATGTATAAGAAAATTAAGTAAATATGGATATAACTATCATTTTACTTATCAGTTTCTAAATTGATGGGCATGTACACAAAGTCAGTCTTTCCTACTGAAACACATCACTGGGCTTGGCGGTGGCTGCTAGAAGAGCAGAGGATCATTTCTATTCAACACTTTTATTTATAACTTTAATCTTAAGTGAAGTTGATAATCTGTGCAAAGACAAGCTCTGCATTTTAAAAAATGTTATCGGCTTCATCTAGGATCTTGCAACAACATTTTCTGGATAACCCTTTCCCCATGATGTAGATAAATAGGAAAAGAAACTAAAGATCTTATTTCCATTCAAATATTATGAGCCAAGCCTAGGTATCAGCCTGAAGCTAAACGTCCAAGGACTCATTTTGAATTTCTTCTAAGTAAAGATGACAAAAACTCATCTTGCAGAAATAAAAATTCCTAAGAAGAAAAGTGCATAAAATGAGGAAGAAAATGGTTTTCTTTCCCTATAAAGGAAAAACAGATCTTTTAAGATTTTATAGACCAGAAATTTTAACCAAGAACCTCCTTTTTACAGGTCCCTGTTTCAGCTTAAAATGGTTATAGCATTACTGCAAAAAAATTGAGCCGTGATGGCATCTCGAGCAGCGGGAGGTGCAGGTCTCTGCAGTGAGCCCCGATGAAGTTGCTGGTTCTGCAGACTGGGTGTCCGGAGGGGAGGGACAAGGATTCCGAGGATTTTCCTGCGGCTTCTCCCCTCCTCTCATCCCAGGGACGTTCTGCCAAAAGAGGGGCCTGCCCCTGGGTTTGCGAACTCTGCTTTGAGCTGCCAAGTGCAGGCTTTAAAAGCGGGAAAGCTGCCGTTGCCGCGGGTGGGAAGCAGGACACCGGCCATCAGCCTGCTTCAGCACCTTGGGAACTCCACCACATCTCGAGACTTCCAGTCTCCAGTTAAGTTTTCAACTTCGGATGAGATGGTTCAAATCAGGAAAATCCTGTCTCAGTGCCAGACAGTTAAAACTGAAAGTCATTAAGGCAAAATCTTTCCCTGCAACAGAAAGTACTGAACATGTGGAGATAGCATAATCATCCGTGTCTCTGCCATCGTAAGCCCACGAACCAAATTGGATTCTGAATGAAGCACATGGAACAGTGACCTATGCATAAAACTTAACTTGACCTCATAAAGTAATGACATTTTGTCTCCAATTCTACTGCTAATTACAAATGTTGAATTCTGAATATTCACACTTGAGAAGGATGCACGGCCGTACCCCCTGTTCTCAGGGGCAGTTTTCTGCCCAGCTCAACCCGAGCAGGCTCCGGCAGCAAACACCCAAACTGTGGGGAGACTTTGGACCCAGGCTCTTCTTCCTCACCCAAACTATCCATAAGCTTCAGGCTTCGTCATTTTGATTCCTCTTGCTTCCCCCCGTGGTTAATTCTCTAAGTCAGCCCTTTCCTAACTCACAGAGGACAGCCAAATGATCTTCCATTTACTCAAGTCCTTGAGCTGGACAAGACCAACGTACCACGTAAGTGATGGGGAATTTCAGCGTCCTTCACCAGGGGTGAGCCCCGCTCCGCTGGGCACAGGGGCACAGGCAGGATACCAGGGCAGAGATCCCAAATTAGATGAAGAACAATTTAAGCAGCCCGTAATGCAAAGCAGAGCCAGAGACCAGGGCAAAAGTGACCTGAAGCATGATTTGCAGTGAATGTCTTTTTCTCTCATAAATAGGAGAGACACTGTGGGATGATTATCCACCCAGATTTATCTCTGCAGCTCCGTGTGTATCCTTCTGTGCTTAAAAATGTCTCACTGCCCTTTGCATTATTGCATTGCCCTTTACATTCATACCGCATAAACCTCTCAAGTACCGTAAAACTTACAAGGTGTAATATAATGTCGTGATTTTCTTTTACACACCATAAACAAAAGTCACTGAAAAAGGAGCACGGAAAGGGAGACGTTATTTGGCCTGACAACAATACAGGAGGAAAATATATATACAAGTACACATACATACACTCTTATACACTTAAAATCACAAGCTGGATTGATTATCTGGCATTGATGGATCACTCTAATGTATTACATAGATAAGGAAATTGATTATTCAATAAATCACTGTCTGCGCTAAGAATCCAGTGTTAAAAAAGAAAGAGAAAATATTATAAGTCTGTCTTGTGCAAGCTAAGAGAAAGCTTATACTTTTAAGGTTAATCATTGCGTACCTTTTGCTGCACATCCAATGAAGGAACAACATCTCGGAGTTCTGCAGTGCCAAGTGACTGGTTTTCCCTCCCAGAGCTCTCGAGGAAGTGAGTGAACCTTCCTCGCCTGGCTGTCAGCGGGCAGGGTGACCCGCAGAGCCCCGGGGCCACCGGGCAGGGTGACCAGCAGAGCCCCGGGGCCAGTGCTTGCACCCTCAGCTGCGATGCTGCCCATGGCGCTGGCGGCAGCCGGGCTGGGGGAGCCGCGGAAGATCACTGGAGAAGAAGAAAGTGGCCCAGACTGTCGCAGCAGAGGGGAGGCTGCACAGAGGCTCCGATTCACAGTCTGCTGAACAAAGTGTGACTGCAGCCCGCCGTGAGCTCAGGAATGGGGAGCGTCCCGCACCACCGGCGTGCGGAGGAGAAACCTGCCCATGCACCCCCAGCCTCAGCAGGCACCCGAGCTATGGCGTCTGGAGTGAGAGCAAAGCAGAGGGAGCAAGAGCATCGCAAGAATTGGAGCAAAAAAGGGAGAACAAAGGAAAATCTAAATGAAAAATGGAATATCTAGGACTCAGAGAAACCATCCACCTCTGTGTCCCTCTGGCGCTCTGGCCAGCAGGTTTTCTGGGCCTGGTTTTAGCAGGTTTGTCTCATGATTCTTTCTCGATAGCAAGCTCACTTCTGCTTCCCCAGGAAAGGAGCAGGAATTACGTGAAGCAGTTTTTTGAAAAACTCAGGCAAAGCATGTCATTGAAATGCCTTATAGCAGTATTAATAAATAACAGCAAAAGCTAAGCTAACAGACATGCTTTAGAAAGGAAAAACCTAATGGCTGGATGCTTTCTCTGGGGAAAAACATTTGAAATGGTCTGTGATAAACTTCCTGTAACAAGAATCTGGAGGAGAGAATACAAATATTCCTGCAAGTTATGACTATGATATTGCCGAGCTGAGTTATTTCTAAAAAATCTCCAGGTCACATCCTGGTGCCATAATGTTCCTCTGACTCTCAACACGGAAAACAGAGCAACTGCTCCAAGTCCTGTGTTGGCAGTGATTGAAAAGGGCTGCAAGATGGCATTTGCCGAGTGTCCTACGGGTCTGAGACTGCCCAGAAGGCTAATGCATGAACTCTCTGGAAACTGCCTTCTTGCCCAAGAAACTCTGCTGCCTGTGCTGCAAAGTCCAAGGGGAGAGAGAGGCTGATACTGTGCTCTTCAAGGATAGTTCCTCTTTCCTTCTCCAACACGAAGGATCCAGACCCTGTCGCTGCCCGTGCTGCGGTCCGATGTCACCCGACCAGCAGCAGTCCTGTTACACTGGCAGAACTCTTTCCGTGTATAGAAAAATGCAAATGGTTATAGAAAGCGTTAGGCAACGGTCTTGATCTGCTCTAATTTTTACTAGAAAACGTGTATCAGCCACCCTTGTGCAGAATATGAGAGATTAATAATTCCCCTCCAGTGAGGCATGAATCAGAGCAATTCAGACTGAGCAGCACCTGTTCGGTTTAAAGAAAACCTTTATTTATACGACAATGAGAACAGCCATCTTTTTTTCAAACTCCCAGACACCGTAGCGATACAGACACACACATTATTCTTCGCTGATGACTTAAAGGCCAACTTCCCGGCAGAGCAGCTCCCTTCTGGCAGACGTCGTGGCACGTTCGCAGCGCAGCCCCGAGGAGCACCCGCGCAGCAGCAAAGCTGGAGGGGCAGGTCTGGCGCGTGTAGATCCCAAAGCAAAGCCTGGGTCTGTCCTTCATGCGAAAAGCTCTTCTCAGATCCTTTGCTAAGCACGAGGCCATTTGGTCCATTCATAACAAAATCAGCCCTATTTCTAACATGCAACTTCTGCTGCACCCTGGGAAAAATCCCCTCAGCCCAGGCAGGCGCGGTGTCTCGAGGGGGTGGAATTTAAAATTACTGCTGTGACTTACTTCTGAGTGCTTTGAATTCACTGCAAAACTAACCAACAAGTCTAACACTTCAGTCCCAATAGACAGCCATAACTCAGCTAAATTTGTGGGTTATACCAGATTTTATTTACTGTTTCATCCTGGGAGATAAGTAAGAGATGACAGCCATCTCTCCATTGAAGTGGGGGAAAGCCGCCCACAGGAACGCTGGTTCTCTCACCATACTTCACATCTGATATCAAATTTGGATTTTGCAGTACCAGCTCTGTTATTTTAAGAATGGCTTATGTTCCTATTCACCTGGGTATTGGTGAGTTGAAGGAGCTGGTCTGTTCTCCTCTAAGTCTCCAGTTGGAACAGAGGACGTGCTGTAGCAATCAAATGTCATTACCAGCTAATGAGTATCCAGTGGCCAACGTAAGAGCAGTCAATGGCCTCTTCCCAATCCTTATTGGACGTACGAACCACCGGCATAACCCGAGCTGCTGCAGTGGCACTAATGAATGCTCCTGAAGCTCCTGTTGGCAGATGTCGAGGATGGAAGGCTAATTTAAATCAATCAGCCTCGAAGGCTTGTAACGCGCTCAGTACCTGGGAATTGGGATACCCCTTAGTGGGGATCCCTGGGTGCCCCGTTTCCAGAGGGATGAGCAAAGTGCAAGGCCCAAATTTAAGAATCCATCTGAACATTTATGTAATTTGAAGTTTTTGGTTTGTTCCCTTGATATTGGCTGGTTTACATGCCTGCTGAAAAACTTTCCTGAACAGGGATGTTTTTCTGACTCAGTAACTACACTGACTGAACTCCTAATCCAAGGTGCAAGTCCTCCTTATTTTGGTGTACTCTTTAGACGTAGTGTGACTTGAGCAAGAAGGTCAGGCTGTACTTAAAAAAAAAAAAAAAAAAAA
>VXBL01000827.1:650920-784937 GCA_013400195.1 Aramus guarauna | reverse complement strand
CGTGCCGTGCCGTGCCGGTGCCGGTCGGGCGGCACCTGCGGAGCCGGGGCTGCCGGTGCGCCCGGAGGAGCGGCTCTGTCCCCTCCTACCACTGATGCGCGCGGCTCGCNGCTCCGCAGCCGGGAGTTTAATGACCTCGGTGACAGAGACAAAGGGCTGCACATGCCGCAGATAAGTAGGCTGCTTTGTCAACTTGCTGGGCTAGGCGAGGGCGAGTTTACTTTTTCTCATTTAAATAATTTGATCTATTCCATCATTTCCAGTCGCTCCCATTTGCCAGCTGTCTGCTAACTGCATCGCCTGAACATCTGAAGAGCAAATCTTTAATTTTCTTACAAACATACTATTACTCCCTATCAGTTCATCCTTTTAATTTTCCTTGTCCATCGCTTTCCCCAGCAGCAAGCTCTGCGTGCTCAGCTGATTGCTGTCCCGCGCTCAGGCGACCCATCCTGGACCTTAGCCTGAACTGGAGGAGGGGACATATGCAATTCATTATCGGTCTAAAACTCCCAGAAAAGTTCCCCGGGTGTTGCATCTGACAGCAGGCAGCGAGCGCACCGACTGCTGCAGTGAGGCAGACGCATGGCGGGGGGAACCCTGTGTGCCCATCGCAGTGGTGTCTGATCTCGGGCTGTTCCTGTACAGCAGAAGCAGCGGGGGATTGGCCAGGGTATCTGATAGCTGTCGTCATCATGGAATAGTAAGGAAAAGCTGGAAGAGGCTGTGGGGGATCTGCACACCCATGGCAGGACTAACCCCTCCTGGAGATGCTGGTGTAACTCTTCCTAAAGCCTCCCCAGGCACATGGTGCCATGGTTTAACTCACGCTTCATTTGGGGCGATGGGAAGGTACCCCTGAGCAGGACCTGGGTTCTCAGCATTGTGTCGTGGTGGAGGAGACTCTTACTCCTACCTAAAAGTCAAGCCAGAGAGGCAAAGGCACTACTCAGCATCTTCAAGGCATGGTGCAGAAGTTTGGTCTCAGAGATCTGTTGTTACTGTTTATTGTGGGCAAGCTGAGGCCCCCGACTTCCACCAGGAAATCTTAGCTGTGTCAAAGACAGTTATAGAAAAGGGTCTCTCATCTTAAGGATATTTTTATCCCTCATGACACCAAAAAAGATAAGATTTAGCAAAAGGGCATGGAAGAAATTTTCTTTACTTACTGCTTAAATGAAGGACGGCTGTTTCTGTGAACTTGTTATACAATTAAATGTCACAACCTGGTAAATCATTGCCCTGGGGATAAAACAGCCCCACGAAGCTATTGGGAGGGAGAGGGTGGAGAGGGCTGTTTCATCTGTTGCTGTTCTTTGCAGACTCTAGCATGTAGAGAAGAGGGTTTGATTTTCAGTAAGTTGGGACCAGAGGTTCAGATTTTGTGGACTGTTTAAATTAAAATGTAGCTAGGATGATATATTCTGTTGGTTCATTAGTGTCAAGATGCTGCTTCTTGCCTTTTTGCTGCACCAGGCACTAGTAAGGCTCTAACCTTTGCTTCAGCCTCTGGATCTTACTGCAAGTACCAGCACAAATAGTTAATTTTTTATTATCTGATCTGATTAATATCTGATAGGTATGTGGAGGCCATGAACAGTCCTTGCCATGTATATAGGCCAGAGAAGGATGTACGTGCCTCTCAGAAAGGCAGGACAGGAGCAATCACTTATCAGAAGTCGGATAGCAAACTGAACCAAGCGTGCCTGGACACCAGGCAGAGGTGTGCTCTGTAGCTGCAGGTCTCCTTGCTTGGTGTTTCCGTGGCCTTTCCTTCCCGAAGCAATCTGAGCGGCATGCAGCAGACCACAGCTGTGCTTCCCTTCCTTTGTATTCCTGAGTTCCCACACCGGCCCCCAGCCCTGTCCTGTGTGGGGCTTGGTGGTGCTGCTCTCCCAGCAGCATCCTGCTGCCCTCCAAGGGGATCCCAGGGCTGCTCCATGTCACGATCAAAAAGAGGGATAATTTTGGAGCTACTCTTAGATGTTGTACCATAGTTGCCTTAGATTTTTTTTTTTTTTTTTTTTTACTTTGACCTGTGGATGCACTGCACCAGGGTCCACCCCTTGAGCAATGACCTTCATCCATTAGGCCAAACTCTCCATCAGCTGTGGCAGAGTGAGGTCGTTAGCATATAATTACAGCAAAGACAAAATGGCTGAAGAAAGAAGGGCTGTATCTGCAAGGCTGGCAGAGCACCTCGCAGGACCAGAGCTCCATCTCAGCGCTGCTGTGGGGTAAGTGCTGCCCAGCCCTGTGCCGGGCAGGGTGCTGGACTGAGCAGGATGCTGAGCTGCATGGCTGGTGTCTGCGTGGTCTCGGTGTGTGGGCAGCCAGCCTTTGGGGTTGACTTTATGTTGGGGTGACTGGGGACCTTGTTCAGGAACCTGGGGCTCTTGCCTTGCTGAAGGACAAAGGTAGCAGAAGGGCTTTGGCGTTGTTCTCAATTGTTACAGTGATGCTAAAAATATAAGGTGTTTGCCCAGTTCACAACTGCTGTGAAAATAGCTTTAACGTGGTAGTTCATCGCTTTGTAGTGTACCAATAATTAGTGAAATTCTCTGCTGTATTTATAACTTATGAACATAGTGTACCACTTAGAAGAAGTCGTTTGGTCGTTCCTGGTTTGTTATGAGGTATTGGGATGTGTTAGATTTTTATGCTGCCTTTTTTACAGTGGATATATGTGGTATTTAGAGCTCCATTTATTACACAGGTAGGACTCTGATAATTGTGTACATTTTATGGTTTTTTATATATGTAAACATCTCAGTTCTCTTACCTACAAATAAAGCTGAATATTTATGGATGTAAGGCTTTGTATTTTTGAGTATGAAGAGGAACTGCTTGCAAAAATGGAAAAAAATGTTGAAATTATTAACATCTAGGGGAAAAATGCTGATTGACAAAGGACCTTTTCAAATAAGAATCGTGCTTTAGAGCAGCAGCAGAAGTATGAACCTTGCAGAAAGAGACTGAAGCATTTCTATAGCTATGGCATTTTTCCATGTTAATGAAGAAAAAGAGGCTTCTCTTTATTTTTTTTAATGGTATCTAAACTGGTTCATTTGAATTAGCTACATCCACATGCATTTTGTTTAGATTTATATGCATCAGGTGTAATATAACCACAATCAATGTGAGTTATGAGGCCCAGTGCTCACATTACCAAGATTCATGTGCTAAAGTCGTTTCCTAAAATACCAGAGTAAATATACGGGGGCTGGCAGATGCAGATTTCTGGGACTTGAGTGCCCTCTACTGAAACAGTCCCGGCTAGCCCTTAACTTTGACACCCAGCAGCTTGATTGATGGGTTGCTAAATTAAATTTAAGCCTGCGGTTCACAGGTTCAGCCATTATGAAGAATCCCTCCTTTCTTTCCTCTCCCGTCTGATCGGGCGCTCGTTTCTTCTCCCTTCTCTTCTTGTAACGCTCCGGTTTTAATTCTGACTCCTCCTGCGGCTCTGCATATGCCACAGTAGACTTTTCTTTTTTTAAATGGCAAGTTAAGATACAGTAAGGATTCCTTCTGAAATAATTATCTGGGGAGCTGTAATTGCACTGATTACAGTGCAGGGCTGGGCACGGCAGCACCCACAGGGAGAAACCTGCTTTGCCCCGCAGACTGCTCAGGGCTTGGTAACTGTACAGGGCATTCACTCCTTGCAAGCAGCTGGGCTGCGGTGATGGTGCCAGCCGTGCTCCAAGAGCTCTTGCAAAAGCAAACGGCAAGGAACCACATTTGCCCCCACAAACTTACTGTAATTTTGTGTTATATTTTGCTTGTTGGGGAGGGGAAGAAGAAAAATTTCCACTTCCTACTCAGCGTCTCATGTGTAGCGGGAACAGCGTTGTGTTTCCCCAAGCAGGGGTTTCTCTTGCCGCGGCGATGCTCCGTGCTCGGGGTGGCGATGGAGGCACCGGGCAGTTCTGCCATCCCCATCGCGGGGGGGGGGACCGTGGAAAAGGCCAGAAACTGCCCGCCTGTTGTACGTGTTGCTGGACAGATGACTTCAATGTCTGGAGATTCCCGCTTATTAAATTTTTAACAGGTTTAGTCTCTCTAATTTCCTGCAAGCTTGCCAGGGAAGTGTGTTTTGTGGTACAGCCTGCTCTGTAAGTCCTCGCAGAGCGAGGCAGGTGGGGCGGGCATCGGGGCAGGTAGGGAAACGCGTGTTTTCCACAATCTGCGTTACAGAGTAATGCTCCTAGAAGAATTGTTGCTGCACTACACTGCATATATTTGTGTTGGAACATACTGTGGTGTAATAGCTGGTTTGAAATGTATCCAGTTCTGCTGAATATATTATCGTGAAAGTCAGGCAAACGCACTGGGAGAATGTGAGTTCCTGTCAAACCAGAGCGCAGAAATGCTCGGCAGAAACTGTGAAAGCGAGAAGGGAGTTTGGTACCAACTGCTGCCCTCCTGTTCTCGCACAGGGTGTTTGCAGGGGCCAGAGCTGTGTGCGGGGCCCGAGTGCCTCAACAGATCAAAGGCTCCTCGGGTCCCTCCCGTGAAGCAGTTGCCATCCCCTGCCCTGGCGCAATCCCCGTCGCCGCAGCGGGTGCAGGAGCCGAGCACCGGGCTGGGACCGGGCAGGTCCCTGCTGTCAGCTGGTCTCTGCTAGCAGAGCTGGTAGGAGGTTTTGTCCCCAATGTCCCCTGGCTGGCAGGAAACAGGATCTGGCTCTTCCTTCACCCAAGTGGTATTTGCATCCCTGATTTCTTCCACAGCCCCTTTTCCAGCCAGGGCAGCCCTGGGGGGTGAGATGGGGGCTGTGCTGGGAGAGCCGGCACGCAGCCCTTAATAGAACAACAACGCCGTGAGAAGTTTTGCCCGGCTCTCCTGCTTGGAACTGGCTTAACTAGGGCTGATGGAGACTCTGGATGAGCAGTAACAAGGGAGGGAAAAATCTTGCGTTTCAATCAGTTATGTCACAGTCTGCCTTGTCTGAGGGTCCCCTCCTGGCTCACAGCGGTGTCGTGCACTTGGCAGGAACCCGGCTGGGTCTTTGCAGCAGCACCCAACCGCCATCATACGGGGATACCTGTCCCTTGGGGCTCTGGTGGCTTTTGCCCAGGAGGGGACAGCACAAATGCGGGACCCTCAGGTGGTGCTGGGTGGTGGTTCACCCACCCCAGCTCTGGCACAGCTGCATCTGCCCGGCTCTTGCATCGAACCCCGCGCAGTGGGACCCTCACTGGGTGCCTCCCCGGCAGGGACTCCTTTGATCAGCCGCTTCTTTTGAACTGAGCTTGGTTTTGAACCTGGAGGTGGGCTGGTACTTACTCCAAGAGACCAGGCTGTGCGCTTCCCAGCATCCACACCGGCAGAGTCACCCGAGGCAGCAGAAATGTGGGAGGATGCAAAGAGCTGCCTGGCCTCTTTGCCTGCGATGCAGTGGTGGTGAGCAGGGACCGTGCCGTCTCAGCACCCCAAGGATGAAGGCATCCCGCTGGGCGTGCGAGCGGAGCCACGTGTGCCCCGGCTGCACATCAGCCTTACGCAGTGGCAGGTGAATCTGTACAATTGTAGCATGTCGTATAGGCTGAAAAGGGCAACAGGGAACAAATGAATAAGTAAGACCAGTTTAAATTATCATCTTTATCATACCACATGTTTGTCCCCTGACAGGAGAAGCTGTTTTGGCCAGTCAGCTCTGTCAAGTGCTCCCTTTTCTGTGCTGCAATATAATCTTTTGAACTCAGCTGAGTGGAAATACATATTCATGTCAGACAGCCTTTGCATGTATTTTTCATCCTCTTTCTGCAGAGGTAGGAAATCATCTTTTTTTTTCCGAAAAAAAAAAAAAAAAAGCAGCCCTTTATCTTTAGGATTGGTGGGAGAAGCCATTTGCAACTGATGGGTGTAAATTATGCCTGCTTAGTCAGACAGGAAAATTAGAGACTGCAGAATTAGACTTTGCTTGCAATTATCTTTACATGGAACCAGTTTACAAAAAAATTTGGTATGCTCCTTGGCTTTCTGATAAATTCTCATGAGAATTTATTTTTGGCCTGTCAGCTTTGAAGTGTGGTCCATTGTATGGAACCCAGGGAAGGTATCTCCTTTTGTCTCCTGTACAAGTATACCAACTGGCTGAGCAGAAGGTTGGGCACCTGCCAACCCGTGAGTGCACAGGGCACTTTACTACCCACATGTCTAATTACCCATGCAAAGATTTGGAATGACTTGTTAATACCTCTTTTTCCTCTACACATGCAAAGGGCAAGAAAAGAGCACGTTATTTTGAATGCCTGTTAAAATCGGACTTCAGTGGAATTATGCTGGGAATGAATTTGGCCAGCTGCAGCCAGCCTTTCTTCCCAATCCCCTTGCAAACTCAGGCCTGTTTCCAATTCACAGCAAATTTCTCAGTTCTTCCAGCACATTCAGAGAAAGTTTCAAGGCTGGGTGGGGAAGCTGTGGCTGGATCTGGCTGTTCCTGTTCAGAACACAATAGGGCATGACTAGGCATCGCTTGTCAGCAGAAGACCTGATGTCCCGGGGATAAGGAGGTCCCTGCCTCGGGAAGGGTGCGGGGTGCCCAGGAGAAAGCAGCTTTCCCGTAGCAGCGGGCATTGCCTGTGGGCAAGATGCTGCGGAAGGCTGAGGTGTGTTACAATGGGGGGAGCAAAAATTGTTTGCCTGTGGGGGAAATGTCGTGGCCCTGGGCTCCTGTGGGATGGTGCCTTTGGGAAGGGGTGTATGAGAGCGGGGAGGAGGGGTCACATCCTGCTCTGAGGAGACTTGGGGGGCTGGGGTGATCCTTGGATTTATCTGGCACCTGCCTGCCTGAACTCTGCCTCGTTATTTGGGTCCCCCCAAGCATTTCCCTACGACTTCAGGAAATTAAAACCCCAGGCTTTGTAACATTTGCAAAACATCCTTTTCCCACTATCCTGCCTGGAAAATGAATTGGTAATTCATGAGACCATGTGTGGTCCTGATGCGGGACTGGGGATGGGCAGTGGTGCTGGTGTCGGAGCAGCTGGTGAGAAACCACTCACAAATATTCCTGCCCAGTTTTTCAAAGCTTTTGGCCTTGTTTTAAGCTGATTTCAAATCACTCCTTTCAAATCTGGTGCTAAACCAGACCATTGCGCCAGTTAAATACTTGTTATTCATGGCTGTCGGTGCCTGGGCACAAGGTTAATTTTGGCGCTTTTCAGCTTAGCAAGCAATGAACAGCTTCATGTTTTATCCTGTTGGAAGGGGATTGTGCAGCATGCTGTATTTGTGGATTGAAAGCGGAGTGTGGGAGGCTTCCCGCGTACGTCGCGTTCCTATTCACAGGAAGAGAGAAATGCTGCTTTTTATTATCTTTTTTTAAATCTGATGTTTATTTGGTATTTTAAAGGTGTTAAGAAAACAGAGAAAATGGATTTCAAAAGATAGAAAACAAATTGGGTTTTGAAATGTGACTTGTGAGCTGCTCTCTAGTTTTCCCAGTTCCTCCTAGCTGGTGGGGTGCTGCCCCGATGCGTCCGGGACTCCACCTTTCCATCCGGCAGCGGCTGGTGCCACTCAGGAATTTCGGCAACTGCTGACCTCGCCATAGAGGAGGAGTCGAAAGCTGATGTGCCTCAGGCCGTGCCGAGTTTCCCTTTATTGTAAGCCATTTTCGGAGACCTCCGCTGGCTGTGGAGCCGCTGCAGGGCTCAAAATTCACCCTGAGTTTCCAGAGAACTCAGTTGTGTTTGTACTGTAAGAGCTGGAGGGATGAGGAAGGTAATGGCTGGGAAGAAAAGTGGTGAGAGACCCGAAACCGTGTGGTCTTCCAGCTGGAGAGGACTGCTCTTCCCTCTAGTCCTTCTGCACAAACCAAACACGGGGCTTGGGACTCTCTGAATTCATGAATGTTTTATCTCCAAGTCTTTCTTGGACCTGGAAAGAATATAAAATGAATCTGGTTTATTTACCAGTAACTCTCGGATGTGTCCCATTCAGTGCAGCAGAGAGGGATGAGCCTGCAGCGTCCTGAGGACAACCACTTGCTGGTTTGGTTTCCCCCCGCCCAGTTCAGCCAGCAGAGCTCCCAGTGCTGCTGGGGAAGTTTGTGACGGACCCACCTGTGAATTTGTTAACCACGTGCTGGGGACACCCGGTTCCCTGCTCCGGTGCCCAGCAGTGGCTGAGGAGTTGCCTCCTCCAGGGCTTGGTTATTTTCTTCTTCTGGCTTTAAATTTGAATCTGAAATACCTTGTTTAAATTTCATTGCTGCTATTTCTACCTATCGTTTCTGTTTGGTGATGAGACAGAAGAATAATATTTTTTAAGCAGGTCTTAGTACAAGTAAAACAGAGCTGATGTGGCTTTATTTTAGACAATTTACACAAAATCTTCACTAGATTGTATCCGTGCTCTGCACGGCCTTCCACTTCATGGTGGGAACATGACTTGCATATTGAAACCTGGCGTGAAAAAGCCCTAGGAAAAATAATGAGCCTCTCTTTATAGTTTATTTCCATAACTTTTTATGGGAGGCACTTGCTTTTTTCAAATGTAAAGGGAAAAAACAGAACTGTGTCCAGTAAACATTCAATATTTGAAGTGTTTGTATATAAAAAAGTATTTTGTGTTGGCTTTTTAAAATATAAAAGCAAAAAGTGAATAATTTTGCATAACTACTTTTGTTTTATAAGCATTCACTGGGGGAAGGGAGAGCGAGGTCTTGCCAAAATCATGCGTTCTGCACATTTTTTATTTGGTCGAAACCCTACTTTTTTTTTTTTAATCCCTGAGGCACTTCAGTGCATATAAGACCTCACCGGCTGTGGTGATGCCTGCGTTGTCCTGGGGCGTGGGGAGGCTGACTGTGTGACTGAATTTAACACATGAAGGGCAAAATCACACAAAATCAATCACTTAGGTATGACGTGCAGACGAGCGCTAAGGCAGCAGGGAAGTCGGGTGCCTTTATGTTTTGATTGGAAGTGAATATATCTCTTTCCCGGAAAGCAATCACAATTCTCATATAATACTTTTAGGTATTTCAGTGAGATGCAGCCTGGAAGTGAGCGAGAGCGAAGCGTTCTGGCTCTGCCCTCCCAGCGCCCGCTGGGCTCAGATGCTCGCTGCGGGAGGATGTGGCCCCGGAGAGATGCAATTATGTACCCTTGTGTTAACAGCTTAAAGATCAAGTAAGGAGTAGTTTGACTACAGATTAAATATAAAGATACCCGTTTATGAATTAGGAAAAAAAAGAAAAAACCCTCCAAGTAGATTAAAGTCTTGCAGAACTGACTAATAAATCAACTGCTGGCGAAGCGTGGCAGCCTTGTCTGCTGCTCTGAAGGGGCTAAGGACAAGTTTAATAACGCTTTACAATTCAGAGGCTAAATGAAGAGCAAGTAAAGCGAGAGCAGCACACCCACTGACTCCGTGGAGGCGATGCGAAGAGGCTCGGGAAGGAGCACAAGCCTTGGCTGCAGCGAGAGCCGGCGGTGGGAGAGGTGACCCCCAGGGACCTCCGCTCTGGCTCGGCCCTTCCCGCTGGAAGGGGAGCACCCTGTAAAATAGGTACTGAGTTTGGGCTGAGAGCTCCTGGGTGAAGGACCCAAATGCTGCAGGCATCCAGGATTGAAGGGAAAAGCTTGGAGCTTTGCTTGTTCGTGGTTGTTCGTTATTTGTATTGCAGTAATGAGCAGCAATGCTGTGGCACCATTGCAGATTTGCGCTTGAGCAGCCTGCCCGCTGCCCGAGGAGCTTATAGCCACGTGCAAGGGCGTAAGACAATGGATATGTAATTTTTCTTTATAATGGTAGTCTGTTAGCTTAGACTGATGACTTTTCAAAGGCATAGACTGCCTTTTAGTGCTGGGCTCTCAAAACAGGGATGAAGGGACGTTCCTCTCTAGGCAAAATCGCAGTGCAATGTCAAACTGGCTGCGGTCTGCAATGGGGGCACGCTTGGGAAGCAAACACTCCCAGAGTTTCTTGGGAAAGAGTTTCCCTTTACTGCAACTAATAAAGTAAATATTTTAGGAATTGTGCTCTTCTGGAAAAAGTCAAAATGCACCTCATCCTAATTAGTGCAATTTACTAGTAAGCTGAAGGTAACTAATAAGCCAGGAAAGCCTTTGGGCAGTATTCCTCCAGGGAAGCAGCACAGCATCACAGCAGCTTCTAAGGCTGAAGGGTCTCATCTGCGTGTAGTGAGGCGTCTGTAGATGCTGCCTGCTTCCTCCTTAACTCGCATCAAAGCGTAACCCACTGCCTGTATTGCTTTCATAGTGAAACAAGAATACCCTCCTATGAGCCTAGCAGAGGTTTGTGATCTGTCCTTCGGGCACAGGATAACAGCAGGAGCACATTTACTTTTCTGAAAGAAAAGGCTTTGGCAAACTTGGCTTGTGTTCGTGTGCTGTGGTGGTGCACCTGGGAGGTGCTTAACAGAATAGCCTGGAGTTTTGGTCTGCTCCTTCCTGGGCAATGAAGTATACGTATGTGTCGGGGAGTCCTTGCAAATACACAGTGGAAATGGGTTCTGTGATTAATAAAATATCAGATCCTTGGGATTTTTATGGGTTCATTGCATTGCTCTGCCTTACGCTGGTGGAGAAGCTGGTGCAACTACTGCTAGCAAGAGCAGCAACCTATTGTTTTTATTGGGTGTATGCTTTTAACAACCAAGTCTTAGAGGTGGGGAGACAGTGGGATTAATTGCTGGCTCAGGGAGTAAACAGCTCTAGGTGAAGTCAAGGGTGATCATCTTCAGCTCGACAGTCATTTCCCAGGAGATGCTGTATGCCAAGGGTACCTCTTGCTAGAAATTGCTTTGGATGTTTGAATATAGACCTCTTATAAACTCAAACACTGCACAGGACACTTGTGTCCTTGCACTGCCGTCATGCCCTTAATCACTGAATTGTTCAAGGTCACAAGAAGAGTCTGTAGTAATCCAGAATTAAATCCAGTTTGCTCAACTCCCATAATTTTGTCTTATCTTTGCACCCAGTTTTCAGAATGCTTTTTCTGTTCTGTCCTGCGGGGCGTTCCCCGGTCTGACACAGCACTGATGCATCAAACATCCTGAGCAATATGCAGACGCAAATCGGTTATTTCTGCAGTGTGCTCTCAGAACCTGCTAAAAGACAAAGAGCGCGGTGCTGAGAGCCCGCTGGCAATGCACTCAGGCCCCTATTAAAAACAGCAGAACAAGTTTAATCTCTGGATGGCGGGGAAGTTTGCATTGTCAGCATTGTTTGATCCAAGTTTTAAAGGCAAAATTGAAATCGTTCTTCACTAGGCTCGACACATTGATCTCTAGAAAAGAGCACTTGTAAATAACATCCTTGAGAATGTCACCCTCTTTTTCTGGTGGTTTTTTTTTTTTTTTACTCTGAACTATGCTCTCCTATAAGAAGGGCAATCCCCAAGGATGCTCCAAAAGCAAGGAGAATAAGCAGAAATGGCTTCAGGGAATTTCTCTCTCTCATTCCTCCTTCTCCAGTCCACCATCGAATATGCACATCGCACGCTCCAGATCACAAGCCATTAATAAGGAAAAATACTGACGCTCTCATTTCCCCTTTCCCCAAAAGGGTTGACTTGCTTTCCTAAACAGTTCATCTCCGACGGTCAAGAAACTGCTGGGCAATTATTTTAAATTACAAAACTTTTAAGTAGAGTAATCAGTTTTTCTCCTCTATCTAGCAACTGTCCCAACAACCACCACCTCCTGTTTTCCAAATCCTCGTCTCTTTTTGCACGCCCCAAGGAAACCCAGCCTTGCGGTGGGACGTCCCTCCTCCTGCTGAGCTGCACGGCAGCAGGAACAGAAGGGAGCCGCCAGCCCGGTGTGCGGTGCGGTGCTGGACGCGGTACTCAGGCACTGACCTCTGGATGTGGGTTTACCTTCCCCTCGGTGCTGATCCCGCAAAGCCGTTCACTTTCCACTTACGGCAGCAAGGTCACTTCAGCGCAGCCTTCGGGGGAGGATGGATGAGCCTCTTCTCTCAGGATCAATAGGGTGTTTTGGGGAATATCTTCAATTGAAAGGAAAAGCAGCTCGTGTTGGACTTGCTCTAAGCATCGTTTTCCCTAGCAGGGTTCGATATATTTAGGGCATCTAACTGCTGGAGAATTATAAAGTGTTTTTTTTTTTTCTTCATCACCAAATGAGACATAATGATCGCTTTCCACATTTGCAAATTGCGCTGAAAATGGCCAAGTTTGTAATCTGGAGATTTAAAAATTGTTTTGTGGATTTTTTTTTTAATTAGCCCACAGTAAACTTTGAGATAGTTTGTTGAAATGGCTCATGGGGGTGTGCGTCCTGTCTGCGCGGCGTGCTTGTGTAACTTCCATTAACGTCTGCAGGAGCTGCTGCGACCAGCGTCACCTCTTGTGGGATCTGATCTCGCAAGACGCCGAGCACTTTAGATTTGATCTTCAAGTATCTTTTGACTTCAATAAGTTGATTCATTAGCTTCAAGTTAAGAACATGTTTAAATGATGTGCCAAATTGAACCCAGCTAATGTGATTTTCAAATTAGATGTATTTGTCAGGGTTTTTGCTTAGGTTTATCGGCTACGTAAGAGGTTTGAGGGGATACTGTGGCAGTTGCTATGACCTACTTCAGAGACTGGGTGAGTCTATCCAGGGCCTCAGCGCTGATTAACAGTGTCTTTCTAAATATGTACACTTCCACTGGAATGTAATTTTCCTGTAAAGGAAAAAAACAAACCTAAAAATAAATCAGTGTTGCATAACTGGGGTAAATTCACAGGAAAAGCGTCTTTAACAGTGACAGGCGTCTAATTCACGCTCCCCTCCGAACGATGAGGAGGAGGTTTCTTCTCTCGCCTTCCTCATCTGATGCAGACGAATCTGACCCGGGACAGAAGCGGGACTGTGCTCACTGGGGATTTTCAGTGGCAACATGGAGCATATGATTACGTGTTGTTCCAAAATTAATGTATTATAGCTTTTCTATGGATCTGGAAGGATTGTATGAGATGGATTGGGGGATGGAGGATGTTGGTATTGGGGGTGTGTGTGGGGGAACAACTCTATTTTCTTTAAACAAAGCTGTGTCTGTATTTGAAAGTGAAAATGATGACGATGCATTTCCAGAACAAAATCTCAATACAGAGCGTGGAGCTGCCGGCGCAGGAGAGGCCGTTCAGCCAGGGCTGGGGGGGGGGCTGGGGTACCCCTGCGGAGCTGCTGGGCTCCCCGTGCAAGGCGAGGACATGGGCTTTGCTCCAAGGCTTGTCTCCAAGCCGGGGGGTGGTGGGTGCACTGAGCACCCCTGGGTGCTGCCTCGCTGGTGGGGGGAGCCCTGAATTTGCAGTGTGGAGGGCAGTTTGGGTGCAGAGCCTGGGGGCCGCTGGGACCCCCAAAGCGGGGTCTGATAAAGCCTGGCTTGCTTTCCCGCGGCTCACGCTGGCCCAGCACCCAGGAGACCTCGGCGTGTCTGCTGGGACACCCAGGGCAGGCAAACCTCTCGCCTTTCCGTAAGCCTTATGGAAAACAGCAGAGGAACGCCCTGCGTTTGTGTAGCTCCGGATCCAAGCATCCAGAGATTGGAGCGAATAGATCTGGGAAGACGCAAGCAGGAGATGAAAGAGAAGAATGCATGATTTGGAAATAAAATGAAGTCATCTTTAATGAAGCACTTCAAAAATAGCTTTGTCACTTTTACCCACAAAGGAAGTTATTGTGGTGAAATTACATTATCATCTCGTGCTGGTTTTAAAAACCAAGCTGTGCCTCCTGGGGAAAAGTGACTGTAAAAAGCTCTTTGTTTTTTCCTTGAAAAAACAATGCTGTGAGGATGTGTGTTTTCAATCAATGGGGGCTCATAACTAATGGATCAGAAAAGTTTAGGAGCCAGCAACAAACTGAAAGCATTAATAACTGTTGCTTTCAAGTCAATGGAATTGATCAGCAAATTCAGTTTATTTCTGAATGATCATTATAGAAAAGTGGAAAGCATACCAATATTTAAAGATGTACCTGCAAGCAATAATACATGATTGCAGGCTTTGGCAAGCTGGGGAGCAGAAAAAGGGCTGGATGACATAACGGATCATTCATAATTGTCAACCAAATTGCATAGCTGGTATCGAGCTTTAAAAAATGAACCATAAGAAGCATTTCTTATTGATTTTGTTTCGTTAGAAACAATATAAGGCTGCCTTAAAGAACTGGGAACAGGCTGCAATTGATTCTTTTTTCCTTTTGAGCAAATTCCAGTAGAATTTGAGATTTTATTTTAATTTAGGATTTATTAATGCTTTCTGCTTTCTCTTCTCTGTTAGTGTAGGAGAGGTTGGGAGGCCTGGGAGCTGAACTGAGACTTGGGGAAAGCTTATGCCAAAGGGCACAAGCTCCACTGAAACTGGATATTTGACAGATTCTCTAGAGAAGGGGAAAAAGATGCATAAATCTGGAGTCCAATGTGACTTTTACAGGCCAGAGACTACTGAATTTCGGCAGGTATGCAGAGTTTGCTTCCGCCAGCTTCCCGATTCATTTCTGCTCCTCTGCCAAATATTTAGATTATTGTCCATTCCTATGCACTGTCCTTCCTCTGCAGTGAAGATCCTGTCACTGAAACTTCTCACCATCAAATATTAGACCCGTATTTGCAAACAGAGCACTCCCTAGCGCAGATGTATAGTTCCCAAGTGATCGTTAGGCTTTTCCATGAAAATATCGTTATTTTAACCAGAACGGTGTTGGCGTAGTCCTCAGCCGTCTGCACACCCGGACACTTGGCTTTCCCTCCCCAGTGCCAGATAAGGATGTTACCTCTCCCACGTGTGTGATTCATTTCCCATACTTTCTTAACAGATGTACTTGCTCCAGCATCCCTCCCTGGCTAGGTAATAAATACACAGCCCCTCGTCCATGAAGGTTACACATCTATATCCCCCTCAAAACCACAGGCGAAGCCCGTAACACCCAATGTTATTTAAGGTCCTGACATGAGATGTAATCACCCTTCGCAGGTGAGGTACTCTGACAGGATACATTTCACATTATTCTACATTAAACTGGTTCACTTTATATTTTCAGTGGCTGTGGTGGGACGGGGTGAGGCTGGCCGCCCGCTCTGCGATGGGGGGTGGTCTGGGCACGGACGCGCCTGTTGCAGCGGCACCGATTCACCTTCGCATCGCCTTTAGCCCCCGATCCCTCTAAAAACATCTGGGCGACGTGGGTCGGGGCTGCTGAGGTGGTGGCAGGGTGAGCTGGCCCGGCGGTGGAGGGAGCCGGAGGTGCCGGCTGTGCTCCTGCTCTGCCGGAACGTGCCGCTGCTCCCGGGCTGGGGCTTGGCGTGGGACGGGAGTTAACCCGGGTCCTTCCCCGTTTCTCCCTTTTAGCCTCCTGCAAATGCTCAATAAGGCTGACGTGCCCAGCAGCAGGGTTTGAGGTAAACTAAAACAAATAACCCCGGCCCCAAAAATGTGAAATAAGTGCCAGTTATTTAGACTAACTTTGAAAGTGTTTATTTTTTTTCCTTAAAAATCCTTGTCTGCTGCCAATAGAAATATGATGTGAAACTAGATTTTTTTTTTTTGTTTCCCTTTCCTGGCATCACCCGCAGGGCGATGTGGCCCTAATGAAGGGGAGCTAATTGTATCTGCCGTCATGCTGGGTAGCAAAGATTTTACATTGGGGCCAGGATGGCTGGTGCCATGTCCAGGGCTGGTCCTTGCCGGGGTTCAGCTGTGGGTATTAAATTCCAAGTAATAAGGCAAATCTAAAATAACTTGTAGGTGTTTCTGTTTTCTCAAAATACCAGATGTGCTCAGCCCTCCAGAGGAGCAGGCTTTTCTTAAAGCATTGATTTTTTTTGTAGGGATTTGTTGTTCAGATCTTCCTGTTAACAGTAAAGATTCAAACCAGCAAAATAATCGCGGAATCAAAATTAGTTACAAACATGTCAAGGCCTGAAGCTGCTGCAAGTTGGTCGGATTTACATATATCATGTGGCTAAATAATTTGAGCTATACAGGTTAACACGTTACGTTCCTGATGAACGTACCACGGCCTCGTGCCAGGGCTGTTCGTTGAAGGGGAAAATCCTTGTTTGCTGCCAGTGACATTCAAGTGACAATGAAGCAGAAAAACACCTGGAGGTGTTGTTTTTATACTTATTTAAAAAAAAAAAATACATAAATTAAGGTGTTCGAGTCTTATCCTGAGCCAAGGAAGGAAAAGCAGAGAAAGGTGCTTGTGGTTTTGATTTAACTTCTGACCTGAGGAGCCAGGAGAGGACAACCGAGCGGCTCTTGCTGCCGGTGCCCTTCGGTGACAGGAGATGGCTGGAGTCCGCTGGCACGGGTGCTGAGCCGCTGGCACGGGTGCTGAGCCTCAGGCACGGAGGGAGGGATGTCCAACAGCCATTGCAGGACTGAGCTCACCTAGCACTATTTATGCAAACAAAACTAAATCCACTTTGGGATTTCCCTATGTGCCAGTACCAAATGTAAAGAGCTACTCACGGGCTTTAAGGTCAAGCATGTACTTCTGTGCTTGACTAATATAAATGGTGATGCACATCATTTGGGCCTGAAGGCTGCTCATTTGTCATTTAAAAATACATAATGCTTTTGATTATTCATGAATACAATTTCTTTGGCATTCCCTGTCACAGATGTTGCAGTTAAATATCTCTCTGTATGGAGTTATTGGGTTTGGATAGATTTGATTTGGGTGAGAGAGTGAATCCGATAAAGGGATGATGCAGACCTCCCAGCACCCGCAAAGGTGGTGGAGTTATTGCCTCCTCCCAGTAAATGGAGACAACTGGCGAACCTTTGACCAGTGGAACAGAGGAGGAGAGGACCGAATTCTGCAGTAAAGCTGGGAGCAAAGTGTCTTTGCTGGTCACCATCCTCGATACAGACACAGAGCCGCTCTCTGATGTGCTCTGCTCCCAGCAGCTTTTATGGCTGCCAGGAAGCAGGAGACAGGGTTGATAAAAGAAAACTTTGTTCTTCAGGATCCCTGAAGATTGCACTCTAGAGAGATGGGTGTGCAGGTGGGATTTACCCCAAAAGTAACGGTCACAGCACTGCATCTCTAGGTGATTGGAAGAAACCTCTTCGATGGGATGGGGCACAGCACGCGGTGGGTCAGTGGATTACCTGGCTGTGCAGGTGCCTGGATGCTCCCGAGACTGGGAACAGTCTTTTGGTTCGGAGGGGGGATGCGTTTTGTCCCCGGGAGCACAAGAAGCGATGCTGCTGGCTACCGGAGAGCTCTTGGGCGCAAAGCTCAGCCCGTGCGATAGCTGTGTAAATACAGCTGGCGGGTGGTCTGCTCCTTCTTACTGTTTTATTTTACACAGATTTTTGCTGAAATGTTCTCCTTTCAGCACCATAATTTTAATAGATTTTATAGGGCGCTCTTTTACGTGTCAGTAAAAAGAAGCGGTGCTGGTGTTGCACGAGGCTGTCAGTGTGATGCAGAGGGTGGCAGTGGCTGCTCCGGGGCTGCCGGAGGTTTAGGCAGAGCAGACTTGGCTCGGCGAAGCACGGCAGGTCCCTCGGCTGGCGCAGGGCCGGCTCCCTTACACGTGCTCGCCGGACAGACTGGCACGGTCCTGCAGACCTGTCAGGAAGAACAGACAAATCCCCAGGTTTTTCAAGCACTTACGTGACGGTTTTGACTCGGGGTACGTGCCGCAGGGTACGGTCACAGCCCTGCTCAGACGCGGCAGAGCAGCAGCAGCGCTCCGCTCGCTGTCCGAGGGGCGTACGGTAAATGCATTGATGTTCCCGCGGTTATCATGGCACTGGCATCTAGGCAGATATGGAGATACACATACAGCATTAGCGTAGAACTCTATTAGCATAAATTACTGATGAATTCACCTAAAAAGCCAAGCCTCAGCTCCATGATTAAAAACAGTGTCAGAACTTCAAAGGGGCAATAGGCATGATTTATTTTTAAGATAATGTGGATAATTTCAAGTACCAAAGGATCTTGCTTATGCTGCTTTTCTTGGTATTCTGCATAATCTGCTGTGTCCAGCTAAGATTAGATAAAAGCAAAAGCAGGATCATTTTTCTTTTCCAACATTAACTGTTTTGCTTCTCTTTACCCAGAGATGAGGTCTCAGAGCTTCACATGCAGAATATTCCTCTTGGCTCCAGATAAGACTTTTTAGGGGTGTTTTTCTGCATTGTGCCGCTCGCGGTTAGATCTGAGGGGAGCACTGGGGGTACAGCCTTTGGCTGCTGGGGCCGGGAAGGGACTGGTGGTGTCGGTGCCTCGGCTGCTTGCGGTCCCGCTGCCCCTGCCAACCCGTTCCCAGGCTCAGGAGCGGAGCTGCTGACCAGGGGCAGTCCAGCTTCATAGCTCTTGCTTGTTTTTATCTGAAACTTTTTTTATTTACTCACGCTTAATGTCAACGAGCCTTCCACTCAAACATTACCAAAGCTTATTTGCAGTATGCCGAGCACTTTTAAAAGTCCATTCGTTTCATCAGGCCTCTGACTGTTTGCAAGCTGTTATTACTCAGGCTCAAAAAGGAGTAACCGCTTCTATAAAACTGACACGATCTTGGTGTCACTTTTTCCTAAATTCCCATACTTAATTTCTTTTTATTACTAATATCGTGGCAATCTTTCTTACTTCAGGAGCTCCTGGAAAGCGCTCGCGGTGCTGGTGAGTCCGTTCCCGCACCATCCGCAGTAACTGTGCGGTTCCTGGCAGAACGTCCGGGGCACCGATAGCTCCTTGCCAAGTTCCTGCGGGATGGTCTCGAGCGATGATCAGCTGGGCTTTACTTGCACTCAAGCATTATGCTACACTTTTTTTTTTTTAAATCCCATTCATATGGTAGAAGCCTTGTCCGTATAAGCGAGCCCGTACTGTTGGCAGTCCCCGCTGACCGCTCGGCGTGGCGAGCAGCCTCCCGCAGCAGCAGGGCTGGACGAAGAGGACGAAGCGTTTCGCTTGGGAGCGTGCAAGTGCACTGCTGGTGTCCGGCAAAAGAGCGTGAGGTGTGTCTGTTAGTTTGGGTTTTCCTGAAAAAAGAAATGACTGGTCCCTTCAAAATTCAAAACTAAGCAAAAGCAACTTTCAGGGATGATCAAACCTCAGCTGAGAGCGTTCTCTTGCCACCTCGGCTGCGTGTGAAACCCAACGTGTCCCGGAGCTCCGGTGCAGCCACATCCTCCCCGCTCGTTTTCTTTTCTGTTGTTAGTGGCAGCGGAGGGAGGATCGATGCTTTTGGTGTCAAGGCAAGACAATGTCTGTGCATTATTGCCATGATATTGACAGCTTGGCTGCTTTTCTTGTATTGTCTATACTTTGTTTGTGAGAAGTACTGTAATTATCCCCTAGTAGTCATTTCAGAAATGGCGCACAACTTGAAAAGAAATCAAAATGGGTACACTTGATTGCAAAGAAAACACTTTAAATATTGAACAATTTTTCTAAAGGTCTAAATTTTCTATCTGCCTCAGCACTTAGCATTTGTGCAGCCATTTTATACGAGCTTGAACAATGGACACTTTACATTGAAGGCATTTACAGTGATAAAAAGGAAGAGGGGTTCATGCCCCATACCTTTTCTTGCTATTTTACATCTCTCCTTCAATGTGCTCCCAGGCAATTAATAAACCCTTAAATCTGTCTTTTCCCCCCACAATTCACGCAGGCTTTCCCAACCTAATTGTCAGTCTATCTTTCATTAAGCCAACTGCAGACTTTTGATCTACTTTGGAAGAGCTTTTGTGTTCAGCATTTGAATGAGCTAGTCCCCTGTTTACAAGATTTACATCAAAATAAGGTTTCTGGAAAAGAAAATGCAGCTCAGCAAAACAAAAAATTGTGCAAAGCCCCGAGAGAACTAATTCGTATAAGTTTCAGCGATGATAATAATAAAAAAATAGCACGAGGCAGGCTGGTTGGCAGTGCAGAGGTGCAGCAAGAAAGGTGTTCCCCCCCTCTTGGGTGCCTGTTGATGTGTGCACCAGGCTGGGAACAGCCCCCAATCCGCAGGAATGGAGCGCAGCACTTCTGTGCATCTTTCTCAGAGTAACTTGCTATGAAATCTTACGGAAAAGATGTCAACCCAAAACCAGCTCCTTAGGCTTTGTATTCAAGAAACTCAGACTGTATCTGTAACACCGAGCTGAGGATGGAGCTCAGCACACCAGCCCCGAGCTGAAGGACGATCCGTGGGCAGAGGGCTCCAGGTGCTCGTTGCTGGATGAGACCCTGGTGATGCTCGCAGCTCTGGGGTGAGGAAGTGCTACCGGTTTTCCCCAGCTGCCCTCCTGTGTAACACACCCACCCTGTCGCTCAGAGGAAAATCAATTTAGGAGCTGACAGAAGCTGAAGAAAACTGCAGCGGTTAATTAATAGCCCTGTGTCTTGTGCAGTTGGCTCCAACAGCAGACTCCGGTATTGGAGCTAATTGGGAAATCAGTCTAGATCGTATCCTACAGAATGCGTTCATGTTAATAAGTGATTTCTGTATTCAAGGGTAGTTTTTATCCTATTTCCAGTACTTTATTTTGACTAGTGAGTCAAATATTCTTGAAGTATCAAAACAATCTTTGTAGCTGTGTAACAGAAGCATAAGGATGTCATTAAAAATGAACCCAGCTTGATCTGGATGCTGGCAAAACAACTTCAGAAGTATCCCAGTTATTCTGGGGGAATGGAGCTGTGTTCTCTCAGGATGAAGGGATCCATCTGAGAGTAGTTTAAAGGCAGGATTGGTCCCAGGTGAAGGGAAGGCTGCCTAGGGATCCACCCTGAAATCAATCGGTAAAAACCTGTGGATTTTGGAGAGCCTGTCAGTAACTACTGGGGGTACCCCCGAACTCGCAGAGCCGAGCGTTGCCTTGCGGCAGGAGCGAGCGGAGCAGCAGCATCCGGCACAGCGCTTTCCTAGCGCAGAGAGCTTGGGTTTGGGGTCCTCCTGCGAAGAGGCATCCGGTGACACCGCTGGGCACCTGGTGTAAACTTGAGGGGAAATACTTGTTTTCCGAGTATGGAGATCTTTGCTGCCAGATGCTGTGGAGCTAGGAGTGTAAATGGGTAGGGGAAGAGGCGAAACGAACGGGGGGTAGGTCTGGGGGTGGCAGATAGCGTCGGCAACCCAATTGGCCGGAGAATTCCTGAACATCTGCCAAAGTCGGAAGGGTAGAGAGTGGGAAATGTCCCCCTGTATGAAACACCTTTTACTGTCTGTGTGTCCGGTTCAGCTACTCTTGCAAATAGCAGTGCTAGGGCGCTGATTTAGCTCAATTTGTTTTAATTATTATTTTTTTAAAGTAAGGTTGTAGCAATGCCACTAATGATTAGAATCAGGGGAATCACGGTGGTATCTATGGAGAGCCTGTGTTATTTCATTCAAAGCCATGTCTCTCTGGCTTTGAAAGAGCAGTGAATAAGTAGAACAAAAAAAATTAACTTTTATATTAGGTTATGGATACTTTGATTCTCTGCCATTCCTTTGATGTTTTGGGGGGTTGGTTTGTTTTTCTTCCTGGAGCATCCCTTGGATTTAAGCCAGAGCACTGCTGTTCAGTGGCTTTTCTTGCCACAGCAGTACCTTAGTGAAAAAGAGGAGGAATGTCAGGTTAATTCAGCGGTCTTGTGGGGCAAGACACTTCTCACTGGAGAACAGTTAAGGAATTTGGGCTTAAATTTCCTCATTCTGAACGCTTTCTGGCAACATCCCCATATCCTTATAGACCTAAGCAGGAACCTCTGCGATTCCCCTGCCCCACCAACCACAAACTTGTCTTTAATTTTAGGGTAAGGCAGTAAAAGCAGGTCAGGATGAAGTGCTTTACAGGTTAATAGTACCTTTATTTGTGAAGTAGTAGAGCAAAACCCCAGAGGTCTGAGAAGTTGATGAAGAATCTTAATTTCCCCCAATATTTTTCTTGCCACTGTAAAACTTAGTTTGCATCAGTCATACACAGTTGTGCTGTTTTCCCAGAAGGTCACTGTGCAATGAACATGCAACCGTACAAACTATTTCTGCATATTTAAAAAAAAAAGGAGGTATTTTTCTCTTTGCATGCAATTTTTAAGAAGCGGAGAGCAAAGAGCCATAAAGTTTCCTTTTATAGATGTAGAAGACAGCAGCAGAGTGTGCTAAAGTGAGCGAGGAAAACCCAAGGTGACATTTAATTTCAGCGATAATAAGCTATGGCAAAACTCCTCTTATTAAAGACCTAAGGCAAAAATGTTCAGCTGGTATATTCTGGAGCAGAGACACTGCAAGGAGCAAAGGGAGACGGGGTAAGACACCTTGAGCAAGATTCAAAGATCCAGGCATTAATTTTAGGGATGAAGAATTTGAGCACCTCTGCTAAGCAATAAATGAATAATGCCCATTGCAACGAGACGGAGCTGTTCTGCTTCTCAGGTTCACACAACAGAAATTCTCCCTGGATGAGGCAATGCTGCTGCGTGGGCACGGCTGAGGTTTGGGGGCTGGGCTAGGGCTGCAGCCCCCGTAGGAATGTTCTCCAGCTTCCGTACCCTAAGCATCCCAGTCTCTTACAGCATGCGTGAGCCCTCGGAAGTGATTTCCGACATCAGAAGGGCAGGGAGCTGCAGGCTGTGCAACTTGTAAGGAAGGGCTGGAGTCTGGCTCGGGCGCTGCTGCCCCAGGTCCAAGGCACAGTCAGGTCTCGAGGGGCTGGTCCAGCCGAATTATCTTCCATGCTTCTGGACGCAGAACCTGCCACCTCTCATCTGAAAACCTTGCAGCCTCTGGATTAGGGAAAAAGCTGAGTCAGAATTTGAGTTGACGGGTAGAAAGTATCCAGGGTGAGGTATTTTCTTTAGCAGGTGACGGGCCAGCAGACCCATATCCCATCCCAGCCGCCTCCTGCAGAAATGCCCCTTGAAACCAACTGTAGAGTATGAAGAGACAGAATTTGTTTGCTTTTATAGGTTTAGAGGTGAAGCACCGTCATTCTCACACTCTGCTCGGGTGCACAGTGGTGCAATCACTGGAAATGGGGGTCTGATGATGGAGGGGGCTTCATCTAATGCCCTCCCTACTCCAAATCATACCAGTTTGCTCTGTGTGCAGAGCCCTGACTGCCCCTCTGCTGCAGTCCTCTCACTGCTATCCTTCCATTTGCTGTAAATTCTCGTGACTGAATGCTTTCAAAGGGAGGAGGGCTCTTTCAATAGGTTTCGCTGCAGATGTTTATTCCTGGTGGCAGCTATGTCTGCAGATAATTGCCCAACACCTACTTTGGCAGCGCTTTCTAGAAAGAATTAATAAAATCTAATAAGGCACTTAGAAAGTCATGCAGCTTCACTAGCTGGCTGCACACCCGAGTGGGTAATACAGCAGGATATTGAGTCTCTGCTCCTTAAAGGACTCCCACCTCCCAGCAGCTGTGAGAGGCTGAGCTGTTCAGACTTGCGGTGGCACTCCTGGAACTGTGCTGTCAACAGGCGTGTTGCAGAGAAGGTCTACAGCAGGGGTTTGCTAGCGAGCTCCGAGTATATCTGTTAATATAGGTGCCTCCAATTACATGTAAAATAGATCTAAATAGCCCCGTATGGCTGCTGTATGGAAAGAAATTTGCAGTTTCTACCATCTCTCTGTACATGTTCTCCCATTGAGCAATCCTGCGGCAGTGCTGAAAGTTGTGCCAAGGCTTTGGGTCACGATTGCAAATCTGGTTCCTTTCTGCTTCGACTCTGTGGTACGTTAGCGCCGTATCATCTCTCGGTGCCCTTCAGTAGAGGAAGGACGACCTTGCTGGCACCCATAAGAAGTTACCTGCACAGTAATTGCATTCACTAATGGGCGAGATGGCTGCTTGAATACTGAATGCCTCCCAGTCGCTGCCTACAGTGGTTTTCTCTCCCGAGGTCTGTGCTGGGAAGCCCGGGGAGTAAGAAGTGCCGTGCAAAACCGTCAGTCCCATCAGAGCAATCCTCATTTGGCTCCGCAGCTGTAGAGAAAGCAGTGACACACACCAGTACTTGTAGCAGAAGTCTCCAGCTGTGTCAGGTGTAATTCTCATACTGGCCTCAGCTAATGTGCTTCAGTGCCCAGGAGCCCGTTTCTGACTCCCTAATGCAGCCCAGCGGGGCTGCGTCTGCTGCTGGGGCAGGAACTGGGTCCCTGCTGGGGGGCTGGCAGAAATGGAGGGGACAGCAGGGCACAACCTGAAGTGTCCCTGCACCTCCTGCCTTCAGGAAGCCTTTCCTCCCCCTCTCCAGCTGGTAGGACCAACAAACAGCTCCTGCCTGGTTGCTCCTGGAGCCGCACTGCGGGAGGGAACAGGAGAGCGAGATCAAGGGCTCCCAAATCCATTTCTCAATCTCTGTGTCTTATCCAGCTGGATCAAAGCAAGGGTGCCTAGCCCAGACCGTGTCTCTGGATTTCTAACATTAAGCTGCTTTACAGCAAGTCTGTGAAAATAAGTCGAAGGCAGCAATGGGCAGCCTGCTGACCAGCAGCTTCTAAGTTCTTAGGTGTCTGTAGAACCAGACCTTTCTCTGCCAGCGTGGATGTGGATATAAATAGATGCACAGAGTTGAGGTGATGAGTGGGTTATACAATGAACCTCAGTGCTCACAAGAGCCAAAAATACCTACAGAAATGATGGGCAGTTTGAATGACACTTGCAGAATGCTGCTAATGGCAAAAAATTGCTGCCGTGTTTAACAGAGTCCCTGTCACAGAATGAATCATCCCGTCCTGCCAGCACGGAGACTTGCACCCGTGGGTTCAGCTAATAGCGGCCCCTCCACCGCGCTGTGCATTTGCTGCTCTCCCCGGTGCTTTTCTGCCTGAGGAGGGACGGGGACCAGCAGACAAAAGGCTTCCAGCATTTCATGGCATCCTCGGCCCTGCAGCTCAGATTTCAGGTCAATGTTATTTTCCTCTTCCATTTTGCAAAATGACAGGAGAACTGATCGCGCTCACCTTCGCGAGGAAGCAAATCCTTCCATTGTTGCAGTATAATAAGGGACAATAATTCTTGGAGAGAGAGTGAGACACAGAGGGTTTTGTGAAATGCTCCTATTTTGTGTATAAACCTATCTCTATTTTTCAACCCTAAATGGCCCTTGTATTGAAAGCCCAGTGTATGAGCTGTCTGCATTCACTGGGAGAGCTGTGAAGAAATAGAAACTGTTCAGCATTGCTCAGCCCCTGGGAGAGGGGACATCTTTCTCTACAGCTGTTTTTAACTACGCCTTGCCGCAAAGCTGCGATGATTTTACGGTTATGGGACTGGGACTAAGGCTATTGAGCTTCTTGTCTGGCTCGACCACGGACCCTGTGCAGCCTTGGGCGATCTGTCATGCCGTGCCGTGTGTCAGGCCCCAGCCCATGAGATGTGCGGGATCGGTGTCCGCTCGCAGTGGGGGTCTGGGTGCTGCCGGGGATGGTGGCTGTGGGGACCTGCTGCGCCTGGGTCTGCCCATGGGGGGTGAAGTGCTGCCTCCGTGTCCGAGCAGCGTCAGGCAGCAGATGGGTTGTTCCTCCCCTCGCGTTGTATCGCAGATCCTCTTGGCCATTGCTTAGGTGGGAGCCTGAGAAGATTCAAGCACCGCTTAGGGAATGAGTTGTTAAATTCTCGCTGTCTCAAGGTGCGCACGTAGCATGTCCTTGTTCTGGCAGCGATCACAGGGAGGGTCGCAGGGTCGGAGATCCCTGCTGCCCCAGGACCAAGCTGAGGACGGGCACAGTCGGTACACTGGTGGCGAAGGGCAGGAGACAGACTCTGTGGAGACATTGTGCTGCGCTCTGTGCAATGCTCTGGGCTGAATCCTGCCACGTTCCGTGAGAGGCCCCAGCACCCCGCGCTGGAGATGGGGTGATGCACAGCGCGGTGCTGCCGGCTGGGAGCTGGCAGGGTCGCAGCTGAGAACTTGTCCCTCCTGTTTGAATAACTCCGTTCTTTAAGAAAACCAACCCACAAACCCAGCACTGGCCCTGGGCCCAGCCCTGCGTGCGGTTTGGGACCATTGCTGACCCTGCGTGGGCACAGGGAGCCCCGGCTGGGCACGGCAGCGTGCAGGCGTCTCGTACGGGGTTTGCCTCGAGCCGATTTTTGCTGACAGTAAATGGCAAATGTTTCTGTGACTCCCATATCCTGAGGCCCTTAACTGTTACAAATAAACCCTGTTATTAAAATTGTCAGAGCAGAGTGAGTAAAGCAAACCCTTATTGCGTGTTCAGATGCTCTAGTCGTCCTTCCAGGGGCCGTTGCAGAGGTCTGTCTGGAGGCTGCAGAGAACTCTAACGTCGTGCTCTGTATCATCCAGTGCCTGACAGTTGCTTGGGATTGACCAGCAATAATAGATAGCAATACTTGGTGCAGCCGACATACAGAACAGCTCTGGGCATATACTGCAGCTTTCAGAAGCATGGTCCCTCCATCAGGCTGGTCTGCCCGTGCTGTTAACTCTGTTAGTGAGGAGCTGTTGGGGTGCCCGGGCAGCCTGGGTCTGATTCCCGACTGGGGCATGGCTCCCCTTTCCTTCTGCGCAGGGTTTGCTTTTCCCAGATGCCGTTTTTCATGGCAGATGCTCTGCTGCAGGCAGCCCCGTTAAAACCCAAGGGTGAAGTCTGCTCCTTTCCAAAACACCAAGTTCACGCGCTGGCTCCAGTCACCCCGCGGACAGAGGTGCCTGAATCACGTGTGTAGCTCACAGGCTGGTGATGTGTTTTGATAATCCTGATGTGCTCAGAGGTAGATGCTGGGAATCACTCGTGTGGTGCTTGAGCGGAACGAGCAGCAGCTGGGACTCGGGCGAGATGTGCTTCGCTGCGGTTCTGTGCCAGGTTTCCATTGTCTGCAGTGTCTGGAGGTGTGGGCTCTGCCACTACGGGTTTGCTCGGGATGAGGGGGAACAAATGATTCTCATCCCCTTGGGATGATGGAAGTGTTCCGCAACGGGATGCGTGGTCTGTTGGAGGGAGCGTGTGTAGTGCAAGGTTGTATCAGTCGGCGTTGGGCTGTAAGACATCTTCAGACATACCTGGTGTTCAGCTGACTCTGGGAACGTTCTCCAAAAATCCTAAAATAAAAGGATGGAAACTTCCACCCACCTTGCGAGGAGGGAGTGCCCGATGAGAATTGCCTCCTTGAAACACAAGTCTGTAGAACTCAAATCTCCTACTTATTTTTCTCTAATTTGGAGTGCTGAAATGATAATGGGCTCCCTTGTTTGTACCCATACCTTTGCCTGAGCTCCTTTAGAGTGCAAAATCAGCGACGTGTCCCTGTCTGCTTCCAATCCTAGGCTCCACTAGACATATATTAGTAGTTGCATGACTCAATTGTATTAATTGTTGCATTAAATTATATGGTACTACTCAAAAAGAACGTTAATTTAGTTTTCCTACAACTGTGTTCAACTTAATTTTTAATCAGATCTGACAGCAAAAATTTAAATCAAGTGCTGCATCTTGGCTCTAAGAGGACCGAGTACATAATGAATGTACTAAAGCGATCAGGACAGTTTGCAACACTAATACACATTAAGCGTAGGCAGGCTGCTGAGCTGGAGACAGTAATTATTCCTTCTCTCCCACCAAGCCGAACTTCACGGAGGAAGAGCTGAACCGAGCTCTTGGGTCAGGGTCTGGCAGGCAGTCCTGGGATTGTTTAATGCTGACACCCCGTGAGCCAGACCTGGACGGATACGGACAGGTTTAACGGGGCAGATAACGAAGCCCTGGCAAACTCATGCTCCCAGTAGCAAACATAAAGCAAAAGTAGATTAGAAAGCAGACTTCAATCTTTGTAATTTAGACAGTAATGCAGGAAGGGTAGGGAAGGACCCAAAAGCAATTTGTAGCAGCAGAGTGAGCATGTAACTGCATTTTAAGTTGGAAGCGACAGTAAGAATGTTTTCCAGGCAATTGCAGCGTTACTGAACTTCACCAAATGAAAGAGCATCTTCCAAACTAGGCCAGGTAGCAGCATGGTTTCTATTCAGCGTTTCCTAGAACTGATCTGCATTCAGCAGATTGAGTCCTGGAGATAGAGGACTACTAATTAGGACAGCTTGGCTAATTAAAGAAAAAATAAAGCACTAAACCCCTAGCAAACCACTGGTCTGTTAATCACAGTAATATAGCGAGGGGAATTCAGGGAGCCATGCAAGTTCTTAAAAATCCTGATAGAAACACCACGCTTCTCCTCCTCTCTCGCTTACTGAGAGCGTGGCGTTGGGAGCGTGGTAATCTGCTGAAAATACCGGTGGCCGCTCCTTGCACCGTGTGGGAAGGGGCATTCGTGGGTTTGGGCTTGTGGGTTTCTCTCCTCAGCGCTCGTTCCACCAGCAGGCATGAAAGGGCTTTGCCTTTTTTGAAAGCGGTGTGCATCGCTGTGTCTTCTAATAGGAAAAGCAAGATCTGTATAAATTCATAATGGCTGCAGTAATCTTTCTTTTCCATGAGGAGCTGGTATTAATAAGGAGTGTCACAAACTATGAATTTTATTGTAGTGATATTCATTATATGTGATATACGGGGAGGAAAACGTGATGCAGCAAGTGCAATGAATTGTATTTGTTGCAAAGATTAGAGCTAAGTGGAAATAAATTAAGCGTGATGTGTTTTAGGAGGTTCTATATTCTGTAGCAGGTATAAAAAACTGTCCAAAAACGTTGATATGGAAAAGATTTCTAAGGTGCAAACGGAGATACAACACAGAAAAAGAAAAATAAATTCATTTTGATGCAGAGAGACACATCCTTTGCTGTGCATTTAGAAGAGGGCTGCAGGAAGCAAATATTCCTTCTGTTCTAGAAATTTGCAGAACCAGGATAATTGCTACCTGCGGTTGCTGTGGGAACCAGAACTTTTCAATTCCAGATTTTAAGAGCGTAAAGGCTCAGCCAAATGTGCCATATTAATGTGACTGCTGTCATATTACAGGAAATCAGCCAATTTGTGGTTAATATAAACATGTTAGGAAGGGAGAATTTTGTAAAAGTAGAGAATTGGTTGGTGGGGTTTTTTTCCTCAAAGACAGACTGGGATTTGGCAGCTGGGCTGGAGCCGCGGGCTTTGTTCAAAGGCAGAGAGCTGTTTGCACCCAAAATTGCCTTTTCGTGTACCGGGCGGAGGGGTGGGCTGGGGTCCCTTCACCCCCTGCCATGCCCTCTCCCTCCCGGGCAGCGGCAGTCCTGGCCCGGCTGCAGGCAGGAGCAGCCCGTGCTCGCTGGGCGATGAGGCTCCCCGGTGCTTCCGTGTGTGAAATATTGACAATTAAACCTCGGTCCGCGCCAGCTTCCACAACTTCCCTTTGGGAACAAAACCACCCGGCTCCGGAGAGTCGTCCTGCCGGCGGCCCCCCAGGCCGGGCTCGGGTCTGTGGTTGTGTCCCCCCGGGGTACCTCGAGCTGTCTCTGCACCAGAGACCTCCTGCCCTTTGTCATCGTGCTCCTCCCGTGTCCTGGCCGAGACGGGCTCGCTGTCCCCCGGGGGAGCGGGGCGGCCGCTGGACCCCGCAGCACCCCCGGTAGGAGCCGTGCCCGTCACGCTGGGCGCTGCTCTCCCTCTCGCTTGCAGAACAAACGCACGCTTGTTTTATTTTTCCCTCGGTTAACAACAGGAAAAGCAGCAGAGAGGTAGATTAGGGCCTTGGCTGTTGCCAGCCGTAGAAAAGGAGTGATGACTGGTAATGGCTCCTCGGCAGGGAGCACGGGGAGGGTGTTGCGAGGGAGAAGAGCCAGCGGCGAAGCGGCGGCGGAGCAGAGCGATTTGGAAGAGCAGAGGCACCACACGGCCAAGCCCCAGGGCCCTGCACTGGCGTGATCCTGGAGACCCCCGGGGCAGCTGGGACCTGGGGGCCCAAGGCACAAGGGATGCTCTGAGGCTTCTAAAGTGCAAGTGGGACCGAGGGCCAGGGAGAATTTTATTTATTATTTGACTGGAATGAAGTAATCGGGATAAAAGGGCTCCCTAGTTAATAATTCAGTCTTGGCGTCGTTTACGCGGGCAGTGATTGTTCGTGCTCGCTGGGGCTTGTCAGCCTCCTCGCACAGCTGGCTTCGCACCTGCAGCGAGCGGAGGGATGCTGTCTGGGCTTCAGGTGCCTGGTGCTGAGCCAGGCAGCGTCAGACGCAGCGATGCACGTTGCCAAATTTGCACGGTCATTTCTGACCCTCTCAAGACACAGCCCAGAACTGTTGCAAATATATCTACGTCTCCAATGTCACTGCCCTGGTAGCGTTTTATTTTTAAGGTACGCTTAAAAGAGCCTGTGTAGGCTCGGGGGAAAAAAACCAAACCACCAAGGCAGAGGAAGCAGAGGGAGGATCACAGCAGCGCGATGCTGAGCACCAGCCAGGAATCCTCAGCAGCAGTGCACTGGCTAGAGCACTCGTCAGGAAATACGCTCTGAAGTGTGAAGCAAAGGCGAAGGCTCCAGCGTAGATACATCTGCAGTGATATTTTATTGATTGCATAGGACCCTCAAGGCAATTTCATTAGAGTCTGTAAAGAAGGATTTTGGTTTTGTTCCCCTGGCTGCCATTGTTTCCTGGCTGCCATGCTGCCTAGAAAAGTCCTTCTGATTTCTTTTGCGCAGAGCTACAAGCTGCTGGAGTAATCGCCTTAAAACTGGGGTTTGGGTTTCTAGAAGATGCTGGAAGGAAAAGAGCAATTTAGCTAAAAAGAGTATTCCTTGCATCAACATTGCGTTTATGACTTTTACAAGCAACGCTTAGGATTTGCTGTGTTGGCATATTTAGGCTGTGTTTTAGCAACTCTAACGGGCGCTTCAGAAGATTAAAAGCAGCCCCAACTATTCCTGTACAAAAACTTACTATGGCAAACAGACTGCGGTTTGTGCTTCCTAAATCTCATAGGGTATTGCTAAGCGCGGTGGGAACAGGGATTATTGTGCATAAATGGGACGAATTAGAAGGAACTCTTAGCTGCGCCGGAAACTCGGACACAGAAGATAGAGAAAATAAGCGACGTTTCAAGCCGACGTAAAGAGGGTCCCTGTGGAAACTGCTCTGGGGAGTGCGGCCGTGCCGGCGGTGCGGGTGAACGGCCCCACAGGTATCACCGGCTGTAGCGTCAGCACCCGGTCTGAGTAACAGGCTGTATCGGCACAAAGGAGTTCTGGCTGCTCTGGAGTAGCTTTGGAAAGTGCGTGTGTTGTTTTATGTTCTTTGTATAAGCAAGGGTTAAAAAGCGTAGCACACTGCTGAAACTTTTTTTTTTGTACCTTCATTTGCAGAGCTTTGCGAGGATAAAACCGATGGACTATTTGCTATCTTTTCTATACTTTTCGAGTCCCTCAAACGTAGACACTTGCACGTCCTGCCAGACGTTTCCAAGTGAACTTGATGTTGATGGATGGTGGGTGCGTGGTGTGTCCGCGCCTGGTGCTGCACGCTGGGCTCTGTCTCGGTGGAAGCCCGTTGCTGTCTGAGCTATGGAGTAACGATTGCTGCCTAACAAAGGCTCTAATTAGCTCTCTGAGCTGTTGTTTTAGCAACTGGTTAAGAATCCAGTACACGCTCGTACGGCAATACTTCTTAATAGATTGGACGGGAAAGATTTTAGGTTTGTAAGTTCATAAACAGACAATGAACATTCTCAGTGTATTGGTAGTACGTCAGTGTTTGCATAAATAGCAGGAGTTATTCTAGTAAAAAAGCAATATAGTTGGCATCATGCTAGGCAAAGTGGGTGCTTCTACCTACTTTGAATAAATGTTGTCACTTTAAAAGGAAGCAAGTCTGTGGATTCTTAGGATTGCTTATGAAAGATCTTACAGTACAATTAAAATACTGGCTTTTACTTAATCTTACTGAGAACTGACAGACTGTTTATTGAGAAAAGGAAGTAGCAATGAAGCTCGATGTTACTGTCACTTGGGCATTCTCATTTTCCCGGGAAGGCAATCTGCGGGTGCAGGGGCTGGGACGCCTGCAAGCCCCGCTGTCGCTGGCTGGAACCCCTCAGCCTTCAACCGCGAGCAGCAGGAGAAAGGTTTCCCGAGCAGGAAAATGGAGATTTACACTGAGAGGCTGGAAGTTGGATGCGTTGAGTCAAAATGGCTTTTTCATTTTGAACATCTTTACTGCAGAATTTTAAGAAACTCAAACTTGATGTTTCCTTTAACACTTTCATTAAACACTTTTCTTCAAAACAGGTTTTGGGCCAAAGCAAATCTAACCAGCTTGGGTTTGGAAATCTGCTTTGGATTTTAAACCTGTGATAGTACAACTCTTTCCAAATTCCAATTAACTAGAATTTTTTCTTTGCATTTTTTTTTCTACATAAGCCTCTATTCTCTATGCATTTTTAATAAGCTTTATCCTGGGAAAACATGAGAGAGCTAACTGCAAGTGAAAAGAATAAAGGCAGTTGCTGCATAGCTCTGAAAATCTGTTAAATACTGGAAAGCTCATAGTAAAAAGCAAAGCAATGAAGAAATCTTAGCTCTGTTCTTATTAGAAACTGTGAATGAAGATAAAACCTTTTCACAAACGTTGTCTGGCTGGAAAAAAATGCGGAGTTACAGCAGCAGATAAACCTGTGACAGCGCTCATATGTGTTGCCGATAGTGGAATAAACAGCACCAGACCTCTGTGTCCTTTTTCTCTTCCGAAATTGCAGAGCGTTGAGTTTGGGGACTGAGTGAACCCCCTGAGGAGGAGGAGGGGAGAGTGCACTGGACCAGTGTGAAGAGCTGAAAGCACCGAGGAGGGGAAAAACCCCACAGAAACCCAGATTGTTAAGGAGAAAGTAGTTATACAGATGATCTTTCCAGAATGTACCGTTTTTTACATTTTTGTTTTAAGGAGAACAGATGGGCCCGGGGTACCCAGCAGACAGGTTTCTGTCTCCAGTCGGCGTGAGCGCGGCAGTGAGTCGCGGGGAGATGCGGCTGCCCGGGGGGCTGAGCCCGTGCGTCCCTGCACGCCCGCGGCCATCGCTGCTGCTCCCTGTGTCCGTGGGGCACTGCTGGGCTGGAGGCCAGGAGCCACGGTGAGGGGCGAGACCCCATGGGTGACCCTCGCCGGGCCCCGGCACTCGCTGCGTTTGCTCGCCGGCTGCTGCCACGTGCCGTAGCTCTGGGCAGGTGCCGCGGTCTGGCCCTGCCGCAGCCGGGGCCAAGCTCTGGGGCGCGCAGGCAAGTGCTCCCCAGCCACAGCTCAGCCCCCCCTGAGCCTCTTCGCGGCCGGAGCAGGAGAGATGCCCCAGGGCCCCATTCCCACCCTCATCCCCAGCACGTAGCCCACGGCACGGCCTGGCGAGAGCCTCCCCGGAGACCTGGTCCTGCAGCGGCCGCCGTGGTGGTGTCTGCCCTGGGGACCCGGTACGTGGTGGGTGTCCCTGCGGGGTGGGAGCGAAGAGCAGAGCCTCGCCGGAGGGGCACGGCGAAACGGCAGGGTCTAAGCTAGCAGGGACAGGCTGAGGCTGCCCAGCCTCCCACCCTCCTGTTTTCCTTCCCACCTGCTCATGTTTTGGAAATACTAAGAAATAATATTTAGATGTTTAAATAAAACATACTCCTGATTTGAGACTAAGCATTTGTAACGTGCGACTTGAGCCTCCAGAGCCGCTGCGCAGGGTGTTTGCTGTTTGCGTGCGTTGGTACGCGCGTTCGTTTACCTGTAATTACACAATTCCAGTCTTGCTGGATGTGGGGTGCTGGAGCTGGGCCCCCCAGGTCGCCCCAACCCACCTGGGGCACGCAGGGCAGGAGGGTGCCTGTGCTGCAGGGGGTCCTGTGGCCGGGTGCGGCTGTCGCCCCGTGCAGATGATACGGCTGCGGGGAGCGGGTGGGTCCCGCTCGGCTCCTTGGCCATCCCGGTGAGCAGCCGGTCCCACGGGCATCCCCACTATTCCCGCCGCGGGAGCAGCCTTGGCAGGAAAAGCTGCTGACCAGCCCTTTCCCCGTCAGAACTAATCAGCATCAGACAAGCTAATGGGGAACACAAAACCTATTTAAAAGCTACATTTACCACTTGGCTGATTCCATTACATCGTGTAATATCCAGGTGTCACGTTTCCTCTCCAAATGCTGGTTTTAATGCTCTCCTGGACTGCTGGGCTCAGCCGTGTGACGGAGGGGTCCTCCCTCCGTCCATCCTCCATCCCACAGGACCCAGGAGCTGCCGGGAGGAGGGGGGACCGATGGGGTGCGGGGCTGGAGGGGGAAAGCGGGAGCTTGGCCAGGTGCTCCAGAGATGGGGGTGGAAATGCCGTAGCTGAGCTGGATGTGACGCTGCCAGACCCAGGTCCTTGCAGTCCCGGGGACACCGAGCTGATGAGGGAGATGCTGAAGTCCCTCAGGTTTCCGAGGTTTTCCCTGGACCAGGTCCATATGTGCCGGCCGGCCTCAGCTCCCCACGGCAAAGGTTTTCCAGCTGACGGCTCCAGGGTGGGAAGCAGCCACTGGGTTATTTCTGAGATTTCAGGGCTGAGTGTGTTGGGTTTTTAATGTCTCCGTGTAGTTGCCATTATCACTGAATTATGCGTGATCACTTTCGTTACAGGAATAGGGTTAAAACTATTTGCATTTGTTTAGTTTTCATGGGGGAGACACCCACCCCTGCCTTCTCCGCACTGCGAACAGACAAACCATTGCTTTCTGCCACCTCCGTAAATCCAGCTCGGAGAGGGGACGTGGCAGCCAGGGCTGTGCACAGGGCTGCGTTTTGGGGACTTGCCGTGCCTCGGAGTGCTGCTCTTCCCACCTGAAACACGCGTGCCTTGCCTGGAGCCGAACCGCTCGCCTGTACCAACGCGATTCCCCGCAGCAAGCGTCTCGTGGCTGAGCTTCCCGTCCGCTGTAGGCGATGTCTGCTCCTTGGTACAGGCTGTTCCCATTCCAGGGATGCCGGCTGTCTGGAATCACCTGGAACAATGAATTTCTATTTTGCAGTAATTCTTGTTTTAGAGCAGATATTTTTGTAAGGATTCAGGTGCTTAGTGAAAAGTAAATATCATCTGTGCTGCTCGCCTGGTTTCCCACACTGAGGTCTGTCATGAGTGACTCCACGCAAGCACAAAAAGCCAACATAAGGTATATACGTCGTACGAGTTCTGCTGGGGGACTGGAATAGGCTTTGTGGTGCTAAAAGCAGATTTCTTAAGTCATAGCTAGTGCTTGCACTGTGCTGGATTTCACCCAAAGGGAGGGGGGAAAAAAAAAATCAGCAAAAGAAATGCTATGCACATAGCTCCTTGAGTTTCATCTCTTCCCCATACTTATAAAGCTGAAATTCCTTTCTTCGTTTTTTCTTTTCTTCTGTTTTCCTTCCCCTTTGGGCCCTTGAAATCTCACAGATCTGCAGTCGCATCAGTAAATGTATCTAGAATTAGAAGGAAGCCTTATCATGAGGCCTTGCTGATATTTTCTGTTCATGGTACGCAAGTGCCAGAAAAAAAAGCCTGTGAGTTTGCAACTTGCACTCAAGCTGTCTTACAGGGATCTGAAATTTTAGGGAGTTCTGAAGCTCCTTTCTAGGTGTCTTCAGCCAGGCATCAAAGATCACATCACTTTTAGTCTTCTGTTTTGTGTTGGTGCTATAGTATGTGTTACCTGTGGTGGTTTTATCTGTAGCTACAGTTTTATAGAACAAGATTAAGGATGTAATTGCTTTCTTTGATTCTTAACAAGATCAAACAGAATGACAGAAATACCAGGAAAAGGTTCCGTAAAACGCTCACTCCAACAGGCACATGTATCCACTTCTCGCAGTTAAGAGGAGCGCTGGCTGCAGGATGGTGCTCTGTGCCCCTCCACAAATTGATGCTGATAAACAAATTTGGTCAGAGCGTGGGTTTTTTTCCCACGTGCTTTTGCACAGGTCAGAGACTGAACATGCACAAAAATGTTGGGACAACGGATGGCTCAGCACGGCCCAGGGAGCCGATCCCCCGGGACAACACGGCAGCTCGGGGATCCCCAGGCCGGGGCGGGCGAGGTGACCAGCGGTGCTGAGGGGGGACCCACAGCCCTGCTCGCCGATGCTGTGCCGCGGTGCTCCGGGTGCCCGGCCGGCTGAGGGCAGCCACTTGGGCTGGTGAAATACGTCTGGTGGAGGGAGAGCTGCGCGCTCTTTTCCGTGCCTTTCCGTAGGTCGTGTTTCAGCTCGGCGTGTCAGTGTAAGATAAAACAGGTCAAGTAAATGAACAGACGTGAGTCTGCTCAGAGTAAATGCGAGGTTAACAGAGTAATGATGTTTAAGCACGACGCAACTCCTTGGCGGCGTAACAGGGGTTTAGCATCTGATCTCACACCGTACAATTGCTCAAGTGCTGCATGCACAAGCAGGAAGCTATCACGCTGCTGTATAATTTAGCCTCGTGTTCTGTGTGATTCCCTGGCTCTAATGCCAAGTACGCGAATGATTAAATATATGGAGCTCTCAGTCTTTGAGGCTAAAGAAGAGTTTGTGGGGGAATTCAGCTCCCGTGCAGACAGAGGAGCCAGGACCCAGCAGCAGAGCTATGAAGATGTATCCTGTGTCCAGGAGGGGTGATTGCTGGACGCAGATCCTGTTTGGGATGGGTCCTCTGCTCACAGCCAAGCCGTGACTTCTGAAAAGGCTGCGGTGAGAAAGGGTGCAGGAGGACGAGCCAAAGCGCAGCTCGGGCGGCCGGCGCTGCGGAGGGGTCGCGTGCCTCTGCCTGGCTGTGCCGGAGGAGGAGAGCCCCGGCAGAATGGTGCGAGGTCCGGGTCCTGCCGGGCAGGGGGGCTGCGTGCGCTCACTTTGGGCTTGCACGCTTCCAGCGACTTATTTCTGACATCCCTGGCCAAGGTGGGGCGACCCACCGCTGTCCCACCTTCCAGCCCTTTGGCTTCTGTTCTTGTTCGGAAGAGGAAGGAATGATGAGATTCTGAAACGCTTCTGAAACTTCCTAGGGGATAAAGTCTCTTTCCTGACCAGCTCAGTGCTGTGTTCTCCACAGTGCGGGATACAAAATGATGGTTTTATTAAGAAAGATGAAGTTTTCAGGGTCAGCTAGAACAGCTTCTGCAAGGCTGTACGGCAGGGTCACTGAAACAGCAGTTGTCCTGAACTTAACATAAAGGTACTGAAAAATAGCGTTAAAATGTTGGAGGAGTACAGCAAAGGTATCTTATTTGATACACCTTAAACACAAATATTCAAATAAGTAGAAGAAGAAGAGCGCGACAAATGGATATTGAAAAAGCAGTGCTGGGTGCAGGTGCAGAAATGAACAGAAGGGAAGACACGGAATCTTGTTTTTTTTCTCTGAAATATCCTCTGTTCCTCTGAGATATGGGAACGATAAGTCTCTGAGAAAAAAAAAACGTTCCTCTTGGTGACCTTATGGATTTAAGATCTATTTCTAAACCAAATTTTCATAAAAAACCTGCCACACACAATCTCCAGATTAAACCTCATTTTATTTTCAGACAGACATGACCTTTCCTAGCTTTGGATATTAAATATCACAAAACCTGCTGCAATTTAAGCTGAGGATTTTACATTTAAATAAACGCAACTTAAAAGCAAAACTAACTTCCCTGCAGAACACAGGGGAACGTGGGGCTGGGTGGGGGGAGCGCTCCCCTCTCCTCCTGAGGACACCCCAGCACGGTCCGTGTCCCCGTGCTCCCCTCGCCCAGCCCACGGAGAGATGCTCGTGTTGCTTCGACCTTCTGGCTGGTCTGCAGGAGACGGTGCTGGGGCATGGGCGGTCTCCTTAGTTCTTAGCTCGGAAGAAGCAGCTTTGTCCGGCAGTTTGGTGTACTGTTAGTCACTGAGCTAGGTACACTGTTGGAAAGGGGAGAGTGCATTCAGAGGAATCGTTCCCAGTGGACCACCAGTGCTGCTGGGATGGCCAGTGCCATCGAAGTGGCCGCAGGACAGGACCTGGATGGACAGGCTGCCACCAGTGACCAGTTTTGCAAAGAGAGAAGAGGAAAAGACGACCGCCTGGTGTGAGGATGCTATTTTCAGTATGCTCATGTTCACTGAAAGATGCATCATTGTGGGGGGGGAAGAGGCACCGTCATCAGCGGATTTTGTCTCTGGCCTTCTCTGTGCTGGAAAACATGTGCTTGGTTGTAAAACAAAGTTTGTCTAATTTGCAAGAACTTCAAACTTCAGGGTTTTTTCCAGCCTTCCCTTTTCAGCTGGAAATGCCTTTTGGTCAACAAATGCTTTGCGACAACAAATCAATGTTCTTCTGTGTAACAGAATTAACTCAACTCACACAGCTACAGATTTGCTCTTTGATTATTGTCAATAACCAGTCTTTTCAGGGGTGAAATGAAGGATCTCGGCTCATTAGCACGTGCTTTACTGAATGTCATTTATCAGTAGAAGGAAGTTTAAAATCTCCAAAAGGGGTAAGGGCAGTTTAGATGAAGGTGAATGTTAAACAAAGGAAAATAATGCTGGACAAGGCTGGGACGTAGTAAATAATCGTGGTTTGAACTGAGATGGCAATTTTGGATGCTTTCCCAAGGCTTTNTTTTTTTTTTTTTTTGTCTTGCACTTGAAATTCCATGAGAATTAAATGGCTCATCTGATTTCCAGTATACCTGATTCAATAGCTGGATCCTAAATACCTCTCTAAAGAGTAGTTGTTGCGCTTGTGCTATAAGCAGATAGCTGGAGTGTTCTCAGAAGGATGGGGTCGGGAGAAATCGCTGCTGTGGGCAAAGCCAGGGGCGGTGGGTTCAGCAGCAGGGACGCGTTGAAGATGATGGCCAAGGGCTGGGGGCTGCTCTCCATGAGCCTTGCGGAGCTGCAGCCGGCTCCTCGGCAGGCAGGACGGGCACCGCTGCAGAGCCCGGAGGGACTCCATCTCCTTCGGACTGTCCTGCCCGGTTTATCCAGCCCCGAATCGGAGTGTCCGTCTCAGATTCGTCACGATGCCGCGTGCCCCTGCCCCATCCCACCCACAAAGCCGGTCTTCCTCCCCGAGACACCTCCCTGCTTCACAGCCTGCAATCCTGATTTCCGTGGCTGATTTCAGCAAAAATGACGGTGTTTGAAAGCAGCTGGTCCCGCCGCTGCTCCCCGAGGCGGCGCAGCTGGGTGTGGGTACAAGGTCGGACTGGATTGAAACACCCCAGAAAGTCCAGGCGAACCCCGAATTCCCCATCGTGTCTATTCAGGCCACATAAGCGAGTTGCCATGGAGATGTGCTGAGCGCGGGCACGATGCTCGAGTGATGGAGCCTCACAGCCAGAGGCATCTGTTAAGCTTATTTTTATCAATTTTTAAAGAGGGTATGATGATGGTATCTTCCCCACCTTCCCCTCATCTCTTGGAAAAGCTTGGCATTTGCACTTTATTGAGAACACGGGCTTCAGCGACTTTGAAAATTAACCTTAACGAACATGAAGCGCCGGCTTGGGGAACGTGTGCTACGAGGGATGGAATTTAGTAGCAGGGAGCTGCCACCTTTGACATATTGCTCCGGCTTTAATGAGGGGGAGATTGACAGCCCAAGACAGAGGTAAAAGGAAGATGTGCCTTTGCCTTCACCTCGGGGGGTCACAGCTAAGCTGAGGCCCGGAGCAGGGTCAGGAGGAGGAAAAGGAGCTTTTATTTATGATACTCTGACTCAGTGGCCATCTGCAAATGGATCTTTTAATTGGCTTTTCCTTCCCCTTGTTCTCCAGCTGCCTGCCCGCCTTGTTTCTGGAGGAGATGGGCTGGTGCGGCGAGGACTGGCCGCGGGCTGGGACGGCTGCTGGGCTCGCAAATACTTTTACTGACGGGTAAGGGGATGTTCAGCCAGCAGCGCTTCTTCCACTTAACATGGGGAACGTGTACCTCGGCAGAGAGGTGTTGAGCGCACATCAGCGTTTTGAAGTCCTTATGCAAAAGCCACTGTAGGAGCATACGAATGCAGAGTAGTAGTAATGGTGTTCTGAGGAAGAAGTAATTATTTAATACAAAGTGAATATCTGTGTTTTCCTCTTTTTTTTTTTTTTTTTACCTGATTTTATTTAGCTAAGTGCCTTACAAGTCTCAACAATGGGAAAATTTCCACTTCAGCTCCAAGCAGACAAAAGCGAGCGTGCCTCTCGTAGAAGTAAATCACGGCTAACTCCACTGAGGCTATTACAAGTCACTATAAAAATGACACAAAGAATCACATAGGGTGTGAGCCAAAAACAGCACGGGGGGGAAAATAAAGCAAAGTTATGGCCCTTATCACTCACAAACTACACTTTCCGCAGAGATTGCCATGAAGAATAGCCCTGAATGCCTTGCTGAGAATCAGACAGCGATGAGATGGTGATGTTATTGCTCACATATTATGATTTGCAGCATCATGATGGTGCTTGAAGACATTGATTAGGCTCTGGCCTCATTAAACCGTGCAAACATGTAATGAAAAGCTGGCCTCCCTGAAAAGTCTCGTACCTTGAGCTTGGAACAGAGCAGGTGGCAGAAGGCTTTCGGAGGGGAGATGAAGACAGCAATAAAGCAGATGTGTTTTTGAGGGAATCGGTTTCTGTCCAAATAGGACCATGCTGGGCTGGGTACAGTCTTTATTTCATGGACCTAACCACGATCATACCAAGGAATTATCCTTCGCTCTGAAAACCAAGGGTCGGCAGCACCCAGGACTAGCCTGTGAAGGGGTATTGAGGCCGTACCCAGGCAGGGAGAGATCATGACCAGCCAAAACCTGCAGCTCCTCAGTGGCCGTGCCGGGGGGACGTTGCTGAAGCTGATGCTGCTGCAGCCATCTGCTCTGAGCGCAGGATGTGCCCGGTGAGGCGGCGGCAGCGGTGGGCAGTGCTGGGCTGGGGCAGCTGAGCCTTGCCGTGGTGCTACCGAGCCGTAAAGCGATGCTTCGGAAGTTGGCACCCGCCGAGCCCTAATCGCTGTTCCACAGGAATAAGATAACTTGGGCTGGGAGCACGGGTCTGCAAAGGGGGGCTCTGCGCCCTGCCCAGACCCTGTCCTGTGCCCGCTTCTGCCCACCCCGGGCACCCTCCAGCCACCTGCGGGGACACAAGTTTTTCTGCGTCTTTGCTTGCAGCTGCATGCAGAAGTGTTTCTGGAACCCAACAGGATTCGCTCTGGAACACATAATGCAGAATTATGGGAGTCGTTTGCCTGAGTATTATCTGATCATGGAGCTAAACTGAGCTGTGTGATGATATGGGTACATTTTTTACATGAGTAATCTGCAAGGAAGATGCTCTACATAAATGTCACCTGATTTTGTTCTGATTTAATCCCCTTTATTTATTGCACTGTTCTACCTGTTTATTATTTTCAATTTCTCTGCCTGGCATTTTACCTCGTTGCACCTGCCATTTCTGCTCCTGCATCAGGACCTGCAGGTGAGGACAACAGAGCACCTTTGTTTCATTCTCTGATATGAAAGTAAGAGAGGGAATACAGAGAAAATAGACGCTGAAAAAACTGCACCACGTGTTCTAAAAGCAGCACTACAGCTCTTTGCAGCGCTGGCAGCAAAGCGGTCTGGAGGCAGTCGCTGTGCCATGCCTTGGCCGGCACATCTTGCTGCCCTTGTTCAGAGCACAAATCCTCCAGCAGATGCAGAGGTGTGGGTGGAATCGGATGGGTGCACGGGGTCTGCTCTCCCCGCCTGCTCGTGCAGGTCGTCCCGGGGCTGCGGAGCAGGCAAACTGCTCCCCGGGCTGGGACCGTGCCTGCGGCATCCCTCGCGCATCCCTGCCTGGGAGGGATCTTGCTTCTCCCCAGGCTGTCCAGCTCTGGTCCATCACAGTGTCGCAGGAGGGGCAGATCACTTGGCTCGTGAGCGTGCGGCTTGCCAGAGGCCGTCCAGGATGGCCCGGCCACGTCAGCCGGGAGCTCCTGCCTCAGAGAGGTCCGGGGGGTCATCCTGCTGCGGTCCTGGGGTCCGGCCGCCTCTTCACCCCGGGCTGAGGATGCTCCCCTGGACCGCGGAGGCGGCTCCGCTCTGAGCGATGGTTGCTGTTGGCAATTTATCAGATGTAATTATGCCAATTAGCCCACACATGCAGCTCTGGCTCCAGGAAGGCTTTACGACCTGACAATATATCTCTGCTGGGCAGAGAAGCACAAACCTTTTCCTCAGATTATTGCAAGCTAATCAGCCTGGGTAATAAGTTTACAATTTAGCACACAGCTCGGTAGTTTGGTTATAAATGCTTCGTTTTGTTGCTGGTTTAGTTGCCCTGCTTTGCAGGACTGATATCAGTCCTCATTCAAATCAACGTCCTTTTCATACATGCTCCAGTGAAGTGGAATTTTCTGCAGAATAAGGTGTTATTAACCTAGCTCCGCTCTTCCCAACAAGGAATGAGCCCTGCCACTGAAACCATTCCTCACTGATGAACCCTGCTTAAATAGCGATTAGCAGACTTCCCAGCAGCAAGAAAAATGCAAAACCTGTGACCTTTCGAGCTCTTAGCTGCAGCGACTTTGAAGATGTAAGAGTATTTTCTATTTCTCTTCTCAGAATTTCAGCAAACAGTGATTTTTATAGCTCTTCCCGACAGCATGTCGTTTTTCGATTTCTCCATTTCTCTTTAGTTTACTTCTCTCCTGCTTGCGCGAAGGTTTTCTGGGACCGGCTGACAGCCCAAATTCCCACCCTGCAGAGCCGGTACTGGGCTCCCCCCCCGCAGCCCCGATAACCCTCGTGTTGCCTGTGGATCAGCCAGCACCGTACTGGCAGTGCCGCGTCGTGAAATAGGGCGATAATATTTTTGCGCCAAGCCTGAGTTAAACCGAGGATGGTGGAGAGGGGAGGAGGGACAGCCAGAAGCCAGGACGGCGTGTCGGTGGAGGGGTTTGGTGGCCGGGACGGTGCCGCACACCGGGCTCCCCAGGAGAGATGCGCCGTCGCATCCGGATGCGCGGAAGGGCAGGCAAAGCAGAGATGGAAAGCACCGCGGCGTTCGGTGTCTGCTGCCAGGTTTACCCCAAAATAGCAGGAGTCAGTGGAGGTTTGAATCGACTGACGTGCTGGGGGTTTATCCGCACGAGGAGCCGTAGCACTAGCTGAAAAATAGAAACGTTAGCGCATGGAAAAACATTTGTAATTTAAAAATTGTTCCCATTTCAGACAGTTAAAAAAGAAACAGCGTTTTTATTTTAAGGTTTGTCGGGGTTTTGTTGATGATGATTTCCCTCTCTTGCCACAGTGTAACGTAAAATGAATAAATGCTTTCTCTGCCTTTTTCTCCTGCTCAGTAACTTCTACGTTTCTAGAAAAAAAGGAAAATGTGATGGGAACCGTCCCTTTTCTGCCTCTAACCTTATTCATTGTGGTGTATTCTTTCAGTAGTAAACAGAGGGGAAAATTTAGGGAGAGCAATATTAAATTACAGATTATTTTTTTTTCCCCAAAAAAAATCTAAAAGCAAAAGAAAATGCTGATTTCTGTCAAAGCTCTCAGACTTTAATCCAAAGAAGCATTTTTTTTGGTGGAAGATGTTGCTTTCAGCTGGGCCCAGTTTTTCTCAAGGAAAACTGTGAATTAGCTTTCTGTTTTAACCACCGCGGCAGAGGGAAGGGAGGTTCCGCATGGGTGATGCTGCGGCTGTAGGAGCAGCAGGTACTTCTCTGAGCTGGTCCGTGCAGCATCGCCTCCGCCTGCGTCCTCTGCCCGCTCGAGAGCTGGCTGCAGGCAGCAACCCTTATCGGCCGTGGAACCTGGTGCCGTTGCCCATACGGGCAGGAATAACACTTTGCAGAACATATTGCAGTGGCAAACTGTGCTTTTGTGTGCGATCGCTACAGCGAAGGACAGAAAGCAGAATGTGCGCTGCCTGCGCGGGGGTTGCTGCCCTCCGGAGTCGGGCGCAGCATCTCTACCTGCTGCTGCGTGTTTCTTCTGAGGACGTCCTCCAACGTCCTTGTGCCTCCCCGCTTCTGACAGCACAGCCCTGCCCTGCAGGGTGCTGGGCACCAAGGGCAGCCCTCGGCACCTGGGAGGGATCCGGAGGGACGCCCTGGGAGCCAGGGGGGATCCAGAGGGATGCTCTGGGAGCCAGGGGGGATGCCCTAGGAGCAGGGAGGGATCAGGAGGGATGCCCTGGGAGCTTCATCTCTCTCTTCTTCATATCCTCGTCTGCCAAAGGGAGCTTTAATCACTGACAGCATCGTGGTTTCTGCAGAGCACGGGGGGGTGGGTGCCTGACAGACTGACGCCTGGATGGGCTGGGAGCAGGACAGACAGACAGACGTGCAGAGGCGCAAAAGCGGGCAGCACGCAGGAGCCTTTGAGGAGCCGCTGAGGTCTGCGATGGGACCAGCCGAACACTCGTGTCCGTGAATGCAAGTACGTGTACAGGCACGTGAAGAGCACAGCCCAAAGTCCCCCCGACCCTCCTGGCACAGGCTGTTTCACGGGTTTTGGATAGTTTTGAGCTGACCTGAGCTTGTGATTGTTACGTGGGTAAGTCACCTACAGAGCTGGCTGAGGAAAGCCGTGTCAGTTCGGGTAGCTGAGCTGTTCTTGTGAAGAAGAGCTTACATCAGAGCAAAGAACGAACAGCTATAATTATGAGCGTTAAAAATTCTAAAACTTTGAAGTGAAAAGAAAGTTTCAGTATAAACCAGAAATCTATGTTGTAGGTATTGACACAGTCCTCACCCTCATGCGTTGTCATAAATAAGGACACGATAATTAGATATTTTTTAAAGGACAAAATTATTTTATTTGCTTCCCTGCTAGTTTTCGTGAGACCATCAGTCATCCCCTGCATAGATAAGATTTCTTATGTTCACTGACAGGATAAATTATATGGTTCTCATCCAGCAAATCAGCATTACTGTGCAACATTATCTCTCGCAAAGCGATGTCTGAGAAAATCATAAATTCTGCCCAGGTTTATTAGATCTGTCTTTTATTCACATATTTATTTTATCCCAAGCTGAGGTGCATTTTTTCCCCTAATTATTAATCATGTTAATAAGGATGGGGGGGGATGTGGCTTTTCGTGAAACAGAACTGCTGCAGCGATGCTTGGGTGTTCATGGACTTTTCATTAGAGGGTGCTGTGAAGTCTGACCGTGGCGACGGCACGGCTGTCGGTGCAGAGGTAGCGCGGTGACAGATCCGGTGCGAATGCTCATCAGGGGAGGTGATGATGATGATGAGGAGGAGGCTAACGAGGAGCTGCTTTGCCTTGCTCTGTAGGGTCTGGGGGGAGAGGCGATGCAGCCCCAGCTGGCAGCCTGGCCGTGCGGGCGGCTGGTGCAGGAGCGGTCTTTGGCCTCTGTCGGTCTTCATCCTCTGTCGGTCTTTGTCCGCTGTCGATCTTCGGCCTCTCTTGCTCTTGGGGCAGCCGAGCCATGGCCAAGCCCTGGCAGGGGGGCTGGCCAGCAGCCACAGGGCGCGTGGGGCAGGAGCAGGTACCCGTCTGCCCTGTCTGAGCCGGTGCTGAGCACCCTCAGCATCACCACCTCAGCATCACCGAGGCTTCCAGAATCAGAGCTCGCTGGTTTAGGAAATCCCAGTTATTTGGATGGCTTATTAATTATTGGCTTCTGTGTTTCCCTCGGTGATCTCCTTGACAGATCTCCACAGATAAGCTCTGCAGTGGGGAGAGGGGGGAGGTTCTCCCCGCCATCCCCTGTGGGCCCTTTGTGATCAAGGAGGAGGCTGGTGAATCCTGGAGCTGGTTATCCCCGACCACCAAAGTAAAGGAAGGTGTAACGGAGACGGGACGCTGTGGAGCGCTGTAAATGTCACTGCAAGTCAAGAGCCTGCCGTAAAGTGCGAGGCTTGAAAATGAGATTGAGAAGCGAACGGGGAGGAACGCTGGCATTTAGTGACGAGGACCCTCGTCCCCAGCCCGGCCGTGCTCCTGTGACCCCCCCCAAGAGCTGCTTTACAGCCAGCTGACAGCCAGAAATCGCCGTCTCACCGGGCTGAGGATCTCCGTCAAGCAAAACTTTGCTCGGGCCGAGCACAGGGACTGCGACGGCTCCCGACGCAGCTGTGAACTGGACGTGCTGGATTAGTGCCGTCCCGGAGCGTGGAGGGATGCTGCCCGCAGCACCCCGTGCCTTTAGCACAGCGCGGGAGCCGTCGCCTGCTATTAGACATCTGCTCTGACAAAAGGAAACAGCGTTTTGCCAGGTGTGATGTGGCACGCGCGTAAAGTGGAAACCACCGCTCGATTTATTGACTGAGCGAGCAGCTGGGTGCACGGGGGGGTTGTGGCATTTTTCACACCGCTTGCATATAATACAGTCGGTGTAATTCAGCATCCTTTTATTCTCCCAGACTCATCAAAAACTCTGAGAAATGAGGCTGGATATGTGGGCTGGGGTGAGCGAGGCTGAATTATTGTTGAAGTTATTGATTGAAGAGTGGGAGAAATAGCATTAGAGCCTGGATCGCCTTTTATTCTGTTAGAGAGAGGAAACAGCGTTTTCTTAAACTATGAGTCGATAAATAATTGTTTGTGACTTTTTTACCTTTTCTGATGATGGTATTATGTAGCTCTGAGGCATTTTTGGAAGGAGTGCAGCTTTCTTGGCCTGTGGAGGGGTAAAAGCTGTCAGATCATCAGCTTGGTTAATATGAAGAGGAGGAGTCTGGATGCTTTTAAAGAAAAGAAAATCTCTTTAAGCGGACACAGAGAACGGCAGTGATGGGAGCCACTTGTCAAACACAGGCACAGGTTAGACCCCACGGCCAAGGGACCTGCTAATTCTGGTGTGCTCACCCAGTTTCTGCAAGGGCTCCACATCGGGGTGCGCTCGCCGTCCTCGGCAGTGCTGGAGGGGCTGGGGCACCCCCCGAGGTGGCACACAGCTGGCACCCCGGTGCCACCGGGCTCCATTCCCCTGTCCCCTCTGAGCTCCCCCCGGGTCAGAGACCCCCTCCGAAAGGACAGCCCGCGGCCGAGAGAGCGAAGGGCTCGGTGCGTCCGTCCCCTCTGCTCCCCTGATGCAGCTGCCCAGCGCTCCTGCAGCCCTTTCCCAGTCCGTGCTTTTAATATGAAAAACTAGGATTAATTCTAGCGAGGTGGTGCTCCCATCTCTTCGTAAGCTGAGAACGAAACCAATACTGTACTTCAAAGAAATGGTGCAGGGCACCAATTTGTAAGGTGTGGTTTATCCAGCAAATTAAAGTTTTCCTCCAGAGATTTCCATGAAGGAACAAATTATTTACTCCTTTGTTCAGTCATATTAAACTGATGCGTAAGTAGCAGGATCAGACTTCAGGTTTATTGAATGCTTACGGATTTTCATTTTATTTGATGCTCGCCATGCTAGGCTCAAGTTCAGGGACTGGCAGCCCAGGTGCCGTGAGGCTGTTTCTTTTCCATGGCTGGTCTCCTGACATTTTTAAGGAAGCCCTGTTTCCTCCAGTACAAGTGAGTTTAATTTTGTAATTAAAATAAACTTTCACTTTGTGCCAAAGATTTGCTTTTCAAGAACGTAACTCGGAAAAGAACTGAATTCTCTTATTGCATCAACTCCCACAAAGTGAACAGTGGAACCATTTACTGTGATTAAATTAATCACTGAGCAGAATTTGCGTGTAATAGTCTGCCACCAAAGCAGTCACTAATGATTTTAAGCATTTTACTCTAGGGGTCAGCAATTTCTCACCCCTTTGGGCTGGGATGAAGGGGCTGTCAGGCTCCTTGCGGCGAAGTCTCTCTCATTAAACGAGAGGGGTATTTTAAGGATGCCAGGGTTATAACAGGTCAGAACATTTTAACAGCAAAACGCCGGGGGAGGCCCAGGAGATCAGCAACGCTGCTGGCTCCAAGCGTGCCCAGCCCGGCGGCACAGCCTCGCCGGCTCGCTGCACCCCGGCACGGACGCCACGTGCCACCCAGGGCTGGACCGCGTTTGCTTTCTCTCTGTGCCGGCACCGCAGCCCTGCCCGCTGCCGTTTGCTGCTCTTTGGTTTGCTCGAGCAGTGCCAGGGATCCGGGGCACGGGGGTGTGCGTGGCCGTGCTGCGGGGTGCGATGCGGGCGGATGGGTGTGCGGGGCGGACGGCTTCGCTGCTTTGCAGCTCCCCGTTTGGGGACTGGGACGGGTTCTCCTGAGCCGTTTGTTACAGCCTCTTGTGTGATTACAGTGAGTGCTGTTAACAGGAGCCACAGAAAGACCTGTCATCTCGTTTTCAAGGAATAATGTTCTCCTGCTTCTTCTAACTGGCAGAGTCAGAGATTAAATTGTTTCTCAGAAACAGGCACAAGATCTGAACTGACATTCCCTGAGAAAATGAATTCTGCAGCTAATTTCCCAATGTACAGGTTGAGCTGAATAGTAAATGAATGATACTAACGAAGAGGAGCGCCTGGGTTTTCATTAAGTTCCAGCTTCAATCGCTTTGCTCTATTCCTGTCGTGTCCCGACTGCAGAAAGCGGCAGCCTTGGTGCCACGGCGCGGGGAGCCCGAGGGGGCGGGAGGGGTATTCTGGAACGCATCGAACTGCGGACTGGTTTGGTTTTGTAGGCACTTGATATTGTCGGGTCGCTTACCAAGATAATGAATGTTTTTAAAAGAAATGGCAAATGTTGCACATGGAGAAGAGGAACCAGACTTGGGGCTCTGCTCTGGGTTCTCCTTGGAGCTGCCCAGCTCCGACACCTCCGGCACGGCTGCGCAGCTCGCGAGTAGGTGCTGGATTAGCGATCGCTTCACACGCAGCCTTTCGAGGTACAAAAATAATGTCATTGCATCTCTCATTATCCACTTCATCAATCTCAAACTGTCGCTTAATGACACTCACCCACTCTTCCTCCTCCCCGGCAAAGTTAAGTAACAAACAGCTGCTCTCACCCCCGAGGGTACGGTTCTGCTGAGCCGCGTACCTTGGGGAGATGCACGCCATCGAGAATGACCTTTGGAGCAGGCACGACGTGGTTCCTGGCCCCACAGATAGGTCCTGGCTTGGCTTTTGGGGATCTTGCTTGGCTTTTGGGGATCTTGGTGCTTTGAGGCGGGGGGCTCCGCTCCTGGAGCAGGGGAGCGGGGAGGGGACGAGGCTGGGGCAGGGCGCGGGCAGACGGACCATGGTGGTGGCCGCAAGGGAAGATGCGGAGCTGGTGCAGCCCCAGTTGCTAAGGGAGCAAATCGCACCTTCTCATTCCCCCGCGATGGGGAGGGCGATGCCAAGAGGAGGTGATGCTTTCCTGAGAAGACAGCAGGAATCACCCTTGTAGTCTGCTGGGGGGGAGTTGCATAGGCAGGTGGGACATGACCATCTCTGCCAGGCTTCGTTAGCGACAGTCGGTAGGAAAGCTGATCCCATCTCTAATAGCAGCCCTAGGACAAACCTCTGTGTGCCTCGGCTGCACACTGGCTAAATCCAGGGTGTACGAGAGCATCGTATCTCAATGGGAAGGGAGAGCGAGGGACAACATGGAGTCCCTCAATACAACACATTTACTCAGTTGAAGGAAATAAGTCATTCTCTAACTCAGGAGAGGGTCGTGAAGGTCATTGCATTAAGTATAGAAATAAATTGTCACATATTTCATTGTTTCCCACACCTCGTTTGTATTATTGTTACCTGTGTGGTATATCTTATTAGTACCAAATGCCTAATCCCTTGATGCTTTGTTATTTCACTAGATTTACATGATTGACAATAAAAATAATCATTTTAAAGTAAATAGCCCATCATTACATCTCTGGATGCTAATAGTGAAGAATTAACTCAGCATTAATGCGAACGCAATCTGCCATTGGTGCGGGTGGAGAAGTACACTGTAAGTCACTAACTCAGGATCAGCGCCGAGGCGATGCGTAGGGGAAACAGCTCTACACAGCTGAAAACTGGACGTACTTCCGAGGCAGCTGAGAGACATTCGGTGCGGAGGATAGCGAGTGTTTCCCAGACCACAAAAGCCAACATTTTGTGATTTCCGACACATTCCTGTGTTAGGTCCTCTTTGTCCTGGCTGAACCCAGGGTCTGGCGTGAAAGGGAACTGTCTGGAGGAGAAATTGCTTCTGTGAATCGCCTGGACCTGGATATTTGTACCCGGGAAACTGCCTGCGGAGTGGGAGCAGCTCTCTGATTTTTGCAGGCAAAAAATCCTGTATTTTGATCGTAATGAAGCGCTCACCTCTTGATTCTGTCCCTAATGTCGTCCCCCATCATCGTGTACTCCTCATTGTACTGGAGCATAATCAAAATTTCAAAGGGCTTGGATGAAGCTGATCGAAGATGGATGGGGAATGTTTTTCTCCCCTGACAATAGGCGTTGTTAAGGCTTTTGTGTGCAGCTCCTCGGCTCCTGAAAAATGAGCGTGTAATCTCCATCCTTACATGCAAAGGAAATAGAAAATCCATACAGGCCATTTTAAACCCTATAGATTTCAAAAGCTTTATTCCCCTAGGGGTGCTGAGCAAAATGCTAGTCCTCTATTGAAAGCCAGGCACGCCGCTCCCCCCGTACTTAGGGGCGCGACGAGGGGTCCTGCGCACGCCCGCAGCGGGGGAGGATGCTCGCTGATGGGGCTGTTTAGCGCTTGCAATGGCAGAAGGGAGGGGGGAAGTTGTTTAACGGATCTGCTCTTCCTCTGGAGCAACCAGGGCACCCCGGAGCTGGTTTTGGAGAATCGGATGGAGTCTCCTGCCCTTAAGCATTTTGCCGGCTCTGAAGCGATAGGGAGTAATCCAAAATCCTTTGAAAGGATCCTCGGATTTCAGTGGCCTTTCTTGAGGCACAACATTAAGTCCTAAAAGGTGAATGCTCTGAGCTGGTAACCGCTGCTGCTGGCAGGCTGGGGATGGCGTGGCATGGGATGGCAGCTTCTTTCTTACCTCTAGGGTCTGTCGGAAACTCCGACGCACGTGCTCTTGGGAAGATTTAATTTTTAAAAGAAACTGATAAATGGAACCATCTCACTGGCCTGTTTAGGTAACGGGTAAATTGTTCTGGGCAAGAATATAGGTGTCTCTTTAAATAAAATACTTGTAGCAAAATAATAAAAACTGGGGAAGAGAAAGAAAATGTTCATCAATTTGATCATTGTGATAGAATTATTTAATAAAAATTAGAAAATAAAGTGCAAGGATCAATTCTTAAGACTTTGTAGTGCTTTAGATAAGTAGCACAGAGTTTTCTTTCCTTTCTGTTTATATTTAGATCAACCTCGTGCAACAGAGGTAAAATCATTTGGGTTAATTTTAGAAGCCCCTTAATTTCTTCATTACTTTACCCGCGTTTCTCACCAGCTCCACGGCCTTCGAGCCCAAGACAGTTGACTAAAGACAAATTAGAGCCCGTGCTTCCTTTGTCTGCTTTAATGAGTGGCTGCCATTACCCTTGAGATGCTTCCAGGACTGTGAGCTCTTAAATGCCTGTTTTCAATAAGAAAGATATAATTTTAGTTTTTAATGTTTAAAGATTAATTACACAGTAGCCCCTCCGCAGATCCTCAGCTTCCTTCCCCGGGTTTGCAATTTGATGCTTTAAATTAAGGCAGGGGGTGAGGCTGGCTCTCGTCCCCCACGAAACCTCCTCGGCATCTCTCCTCGCCGCCACGTCCAGCTCGCGGGACCTGGGAAAGGCACGTGAGAGCGTTTGTGGCCAGGTTGGTCTCTGTGCGGCCGGCTCCCAGGCCGGTGGCTCTCAGGTCTTTATTCTGTCTGGGGATGAAAATCGCCCCGACGCAGGACGGTTTTCCCTCCCCACCTCTCCTCTGATCCTAACTGCGTGACAAAACCCCGGCACTCCGAGCTCCGGGGCTCATGCGGATTTCATGAGGCAAATAATCCGTGTTAAAACATGTCAACAAGATGTGTGTTAATAGAAGCAATTTTAATGCTTAAGATGGTGCATTTTTAACAGCTATTTTAAAAATAATAATGCTTTGTGTTTGGCAACCTTCAGATCGCTCCTGGATACACACATTTGCCACTGGTTGATTGATTTCAGCAATTCCGCTATTACAGCAAACCCAGGACGTTCACATCGTATTCCTTGCATGTTTCTGGCATGAAAAAAAGCAACTCCAATTTAAAAAATAATTTTAAGTGTTCCTTCATGACCAACCAGCTGCAAAGAAACATTTCAAATCAAAATAATGAGGTTTCTACAAGGGGTTCTCTTCCCTATGCCTTTGGTGAGGAACAGCCAAGACGTTTCCGCCAGCCTTGCTGCTCTGCCCGGCAGCGCCCGGGGTTCCTCTCTCCCGGTATTCGCTGCCAGACTTTTGGCTGAACACAAACCATAAAGCAAGTTCCCAGCTGCTCCCCGACCAGTGCGGGCGGCTCTGGGCTTTCTGGAGCAAACCAAGAGCCCTCCCGCCTACGGTAATGAGTTGTTAGAAGGAACAGATCCTGGAAACCCTCTGTGCTGTGACCTTCCTCCTCCAGCTGCGAGAGCAATTAAGTGTCTGTTAGAAGCAGCAGATCCTTCAAAAGGACCATTTCCCTGGTCATAATAACAGTCATTGGGAAAGGAGAGACCCCGGGTGCTGGTGAGTCACACCTGATTACTGCTCTAGTGTCTGAAGCCAACAGTCCTTTTCAGGACTCTGAATTTTCCCCTGAGTTTCAAGGAATCGGATCTGTAAGCCCAGGCAGCCTCCAGGGCCCCCAAAAGCTGCAGTTCCCCCCACCCCAGGGCCCTGGGGCCGGCATGTCGCTGCTGGGACAAAGCCCGGAGGAGCCCCGGTCCATGGAGGACGAGGGGGGTGCCCAGCCCGCACCACCCCTGCCCTTCCCGGGTTGCTGAAGGTCATTTTGTACCGGCAGCGGGATGAAGAGGGGAGGTACGACGGGTACGATGCGCTGATGAAAGGATCCCTTGGGATTGTCCCTGCAGAGCACCGGGAATTCACGAGCACGGGAGGACCTGGGGCGGGGGGGCTGCAGCAGAGGTGTCGTGGGATGGGGGTCGGAGGCTGACGCAGTCCCGGCGAGGGAGAGACGGGGTCTCGGGGGGCTGCAGCCCGAGGCTGAACTCGATGAAAACAGTGTTCTCTTCATTTTGTTAGGGAGAGAAACGTTACTATTCCTTCTGGGGAAAAGCAGGCAACTGGAAGGAAGGATTGTGGGTTTCTGCAGAGAGACTAGTCAGTCTTCAGAGGTTTCACACGTTGCCTTCTGCCTTTTCTTTCCCTACAGAAATAGCTCTTACTCCAGCACATGGGAACGGCATCACAAAAAAATAAGCTGCTTGCAACTGGCGTAAACTGGCCAGTCTGCTGGCAGATGAATTTGTCGTGGCAGTTGAACCTCCGCGGCAGAGCTGTCGCAGCAGGAGCGGTGGGTGCCTCTGCGTGTCCCTGGTGTGACCGCAGCCGTGGCTGCCCAGCCTGGCACAGGGAGCAGTAGGTGTTGTGACAGCCTCATCCAAGGGAAAATACTACGTACAGTGTAAGAGGCTAAAAATAAGTAACATTTCTCCATCTGTTCTGCTTGCATTAGGAGCACAGAAAGCAAACGAGGCGTAAACCGCTCTGTCTGCGGCTGTAGGTGACGGGGATGGGGAAGGAGCCGGGGCAGCTCCTCGTGCCTGGGCTGGAGGGGGCCGAGGTGCTCAGCAGGATGCAGGGCCGGTGCGGGCTGGCCCGTCGAAACCATTCCAGGGGCATCATTTCGGCACGTTGGCCCCAACGCCTCGTGCGTGAAACCTGTCGGTGGCCGAGCCCCGGGGCCAGTCCCTGTGGTGGCTGTGCCCTCCGGTCTTTTGAAGTCATCTCTGGAAGGGGTGGACAGGGTTAGATTTGCAAATCCCTGGAGCCACGGGAGAAGGAGGGTAATAGATGTGATTATTTTTATGAATGATAGGCAGGAGCCTTGATTTCCATGGGTGAAACTATATAATATGCCAATTCCTGGCAAACCCACCAAATAAACCTACATTCTGTATACAACTTAATTTCAACTTCATAGCTCAAATGTATGTGTTTATTCCTGGGAGTAAGCACTATTTGTAGTTTCCAGTACAATGCAGCTCATAATTTTTTCACACCTCTCAGAGCAGGTGACAGCTTGCTTGCAAAGTCTAATTCATTCTCACACTGTGCACAAAGCTGTGTTTTTAATGCATGCACAAATAACACATCAAAATAAGATTACAGACAGAAGGATCCGTCCTCATCCCCAAACCACCCTCTTCTGTGTCCGGTAGTAAGAAAGGACGCTGTGCAGCGCTGAGCCCTTCAGCCAGCCCGACACTGGCAGGCGACAAATTGAGAAGACCTCCCTCTATAATTTCCTCTTGGACGGAGCTTCTTTTTACTTAATTGCAGGAAGCATTGTTATGCTAATTGCTATTTTGCACCGAGTTAATTCTGCAGTGTTGGACGTCTAAATTAAGCTCCCCGCGCTGAGGGGCTGATGCCTTGCTGGGCGGCGCTGCCGGATGCGGGGGGTGGTTCTTTGGCTCCATCCGTCCCCCTGGTCCCCCCGGTGCTGTCACTGAGCACCCCCAAACAGCTGCCCGCTGGTCCCGCTGCCCCATCTTGCCGGTGCTGGCTTCTCGCTCTGTCCGGGTGCAGGGAGCCGAGGCCTGGGATCCAAGATCCTCACGGAGCCGTCTTTGAGACCCCTTAAGCTGTAATATTCTTTTTGATGTGCCGTAATTGCATTTAGTCGAGTTTTAGGTGTATTTTAATGGTATTGACTGTTAATAACAAAGCTGTGGCTGCTTAATGCTGAAAGATGATTCATTGTTAGTGGGAGCAGAAAGTCCGGGGGCAAAGTATTATTTCTGACATACAGTAATTTCTTCCAGTGGGATTTATTTTATTTTATTTTATTTTTTTTTACCAGCTCTGTGTTTTGGAGGCCGATGAGCGGGTGGGTTCCTGGGAGCGTGTGCCCGCGTGTGCCCGCAGCAGCAGGAGCGATGAGCCCGGGGCGGGGGGGGTTCAATGGGCAAACACAGAGTAACTGGGGATGGTCCTGGACCCGCCAGCCCAGGAGAGGGTCGCCCAGACCTGGGAAGAGCCGTGGCAATTTTCCTGGAAAACCTGAGGAAGCGGAGGTGGGGGCAGTGCCTGGGGGCTGTGAAGTGAGATCGTGACATCGGGTGCTGGGGACATCGCTGGGTGCTGAGCAGGTTTTAGCTCTGGCATGAACTTGGGACACACCGATATCGTAGATGTACGTGCCTTCTGGGTCCGCAGTGAGGTGCGATGAGTGAGGCCTCGTGGGGACTTGTCATGTAAATAATATTCATGAAAAAAGAGGAGTTCCCTCATTCTGCGGTTCCCTATATACATTCCCTTTATTGGTTAATCCTCACAGTTAACAAAATAGATGTTTCTGATCAGATTTTAGCTTGCAGATTACTTATGTGCAATGAAAAGTGTATTAAAATGTAGTATACTTTTTAAAATTAGATTTTTTTTTTTGTGATAAGCCATTCAGCTGTAAACGCGTTTCAGTCACACTGAGAAGATGAAAGAGCCTGAGCCACCGTATTACTTTAAGTAATCAGGCTTCAGGCTAAAGGTAGCTTTCTTTTTAGCTGACAAATAGAAGGAATAAATAACCTGGACACTAAAAGTTGCATTAGGCAAATAAACATTTCCACAAGAATTATGTGTGACATTCAAGGGAAGTCAAATAAACCTTGACTTATGGAAAGCGATCAAACCTCTTGGAGAATTAAATAACGGAAAATCATTATGTAGCATTTGCAGCAACTATTAAAGACTGTCCGTTCTTTTAGGCACTGCTGTAAATAAGGTGTGTTTGTAGCCCAGCATACGCCGTCTTCACCCGATACCTGGTTCGGAGCATAACGAGCCATTCGGTTTCATTTGAAACGCCTTGTCATTACGAGAAAGGTGGTTTCTGTGCCTCTGCCTGCCCTGTGAATGCCTGTGCGGGGGTCCCCCCCGTGGCACCGTTCCCCCAAACCAGCGCCAGGTCTCAGCCGGGCTCCCCCACGCCCTGTGCCAGCACCTCTCAGCGCCGCCGCGGAGCATCGCAGCTCTGCCACGACGGCCGTGCCGGCATCCCCGCGGGGCTCTTCACCCGCCCCTGCCATCGCCTGCGCGGGGTCCCTGGGGACCCTCAAAACTGGGGTGTTGGGAGGGTAAACCCAACAAATTGACGTGTCGGCTGCCAGCGGGGAAGAGGCGGTGTCGTTAGGGTCCGTGTGACAGAAGCAGCCCCTCTGGTTTTAATTGCGCTCTGGAAGGACGAGGTGGGGCGACAGCTCTGTGCTGCCGAGACGGGGTCTGCGGCCGTGCGCTGGGGTGGGAGGCTGGTGTTTCATTTCTGGCTCTAGGATACCTGCAGGTATTGGGAATGATGGAGATTGCACTCCAGGACTTGGCACCCGAGCACGTCTGACGGTAATAATAACCGCCAATCATGCAGCCCTGCTCCGGAGCAGAAATAGCCGCGCTCAGAGCCTGTTGCTCTCTGCTGCGGCAGCAGATTGCACGGGCAAAGCGGGATACGCAGGGAAAACAATTTCAGCTCGAAATTAAACGTGATTTCCAAGACCAGCACATGTAGCTCTGCAGAAAATGCAACAGTCAACATGACATAAATAGCACCCAGCGCTGCACTCAAGCAGCTACTGCGACCCTGAAGACAAAAAGTCTCCTTTCAACTATGCTCAAACTTTTCTGCAAGGGATTTACGTGCTGGTAAAGACTTGGCGGAGGCAGCAGCCACAGCAGTAGGTTTGCCACGCTGCGGGTTGGTGGGCACTTGTGGGGGCACCCCCAGACCTCTTCACGCTCGCCCCCACGGCCGGCGCAGAGGGGACCAGTGCTTGTACCGTCCCGTTCGGTGCTGTTCCGCAGGAGCTCAGTCCTTCCGAGTTAAGCAGTGAAACCCCCAATTCTTTGTGATTTTAATGCACTTGCTTTATCCTGTTAGAAGAGCGGAGGGGAGATGCGCTGCTGGGGGTGTGGGGGGGGTGTTGCACCCCAGCTTCAGCATTCCTCCAGCCCCCCGCTCTGGCCGGGGACCCCCCCAGGATCCAGCTGGAACACTTCCCAGGAACTCCTGAGCAGCAAAGACTTGTCTCGGGGTCTGGGTTTGTTGCTTTCATCTTTCCTGCGGCTTCGCTTTTTTCTTAATTCCGATTATAAGAAATTAATCAAATGACTTAAAGATGATGGCAACATCCAGCTAAGTGAGCACCCCTGGGGGTGCGGCCATGGCAGAACACCACATTAATGTTCGGTTTGAGCAGCAAACATTACGGTTTTCAATTTAGCAGATGATACTTGCGGTTAGTTATGTATCATATGTGCTATACTGTGCTCTCTGGGTGGTTTCTCTCAGCAGCAGCAATAGCATTTTGCCAGTTATAAAAAAAAAAGCCATTTTTCTCTGAGAGCACTTTCTATTTACTGATCCAGTGAAGCAGCATTGGGATCAAAATCATGTTCTGAAAAGTAATTGATATAATCAGCTACACAGAGCTCTGCGTTCACAATAAAAGTTTTCTCCGGCAAGCCGCAGGAAGCGCAGCAAGGCGGCATTCGATTAACGGGAGTTTAGCCCCCGAGCAGAGGAGCGTCAGGAGGAATTCCCTCTTCGCTGCCTTCTCCTGCGGGTGATGTTTCCTCCGGCATCTCCAGGTAACATCAGTGCCCTCCCGCCTGCGCTCCTGCCGCCTGTCAGAGTGGTGAAAGAAGCCATCCTCTCCCGTGAAGAAGACAGCCCTTCAGGTTTCCGACACCCTCCCGCAGCGCCTGGGTTCCACCCTCGGCACGGCAGGACCGGGGCAGCAGCCCGAGGTGTCTGTCCACGGCCCCTTTCCCCCCGTTTCCCACCTGGCCCAGCCCTGGCAGCGTGGGCACGAAGCCACCATGCCCCGTGCTCGCGTGGGACGGCGGTGCTGCCTTGGGGACGCTCGTCCCTCGCTGCTGGCATCCCCACGTGGTAGGATGCCCTGGAAAACTGGTCACTTGATGTTCACTGAAATGAAACCCAAGCAGAAAATGAGAGAACCACTGGCCACGCAGCAGAAACCCCTGCAGCATCCCTGTGGCACCCACGCCCCAGGGAAAGGTCTCCCAGGGAAGCGGCAGGCTGTCAAGTCTGCCTGCACCTTTGGGGACTTGGCCGTGGGGAAAGAACAGGACACTCATTGAAAATGTCATGAAGGGAGATACAAAGGAGCACATATTGCAGGCACAGGGTGCCCAGAGAAGCTGTGGCTGCCCCTGGCTCCCTGGCAGTGTCCAAGGCCAGGTTGGATGGGGCTTTGGGCAACCTGGGCTAGTGGAGGGTGTCCCTGGCCATGGCAGGGGTGGGACTGGATGGGCTGTGGGGTCCCTTCCCACCCAAACCAGTCTGGGATTCTGTAAGGTGCCGCAGAGGGTTAACACGGGCTAGAGCTGTCACCTTCGCCTTCTCCTTGCCACAGCCCCAGCTCAGCGTCTGGCTGCGTCGTGTCTGCAAAGAGCCATTACTCTCCAAAACATGCTCTGAAAGGGTAAAGGTCGGCAGCAAGGGTATTTCAAATGCTCTCTCTGCTTTGAAACGCTGCAGGAGAACGCCAGGGGATGGAGCAGAATGAAAGGAGGCGGCTGCTGCTCCGAATTGTCCCCGTGCACCGCCGGCTCCAGCACGGGTGAGGGCTCCTGAAAGCCTTTTCTTGACTCCGTGCACGCTGTGCTTGTGCTCCGCTTTGCCAGGACTCGAGGAACGTGGTCTAGTTGCTAGCTGATAGCTATTTATTTTCCCCGTGTGTGGGGTGAAAAGGTTCTGTGCCACAAAACTCTGCTCTAGAGATCGCTTTGAATTAATCAATTAGGAAAAATGAGCTGTGTGATGTAAAATGTCCTTGCTCCATACAAGTCTTTTGAACTATTAGTTCTCTTGAGGAGATTAATTATGAGCGTACAGAGCTAATGCCCTTTTAATGGAATCAGTTATTCAGTTTTAAGGAGTCCCGGGTACTGAGCACGCTGGCATTAGATATTCATTGTGTAAGTTCCAGATCAAACAAGAGAGGATAAAGCCGATCAAGGAAGGGCTCTTTATTCTCGGAGAGCTGTGCTACACGTGCTGATCTGATGCAAGTCACAGGCTGGGAGTTGCTTTAATTGTCTCCTCTGTATGTGATTCCAGAAACTGGCTTTTAACCTGCAGTAAAAAGGGTTGTTTACAAAGTGCATACATTTGCATCTCAACTAACTCTCCTTGGCTTAATGAAACTTGGAGATGAGCACTTGGCTTCTCGTTACTGCTGGGTTGCAGACAAATTCCTGCCTGGATCCTGCGCAGCTTTCTCTGCCTTCTCATTCTGACTGGAGTCATCCATTTTCAGTGTCCACGTTTTTAGGTGCTCATTTTAAGGTAGCAAAGGCCTGAGATCACACAGCTCCCAGCAGCCTCGTTAGCAATTGAGACAATTAAGGATGTGATGTACAGATGCTCCAAAATTGAAGCACCAAGAGTGAATCTGCTTGTTTAGCAGCAAATTGCAAGTGGAAAGTTGAAGGAAACAATCTCTGAAATAATTCTGATAGGGAAGAAGAGGAACTTTCCAGAACATCTGAAGTCCCTCCAGGACACTTTCAGAAAGGCATCCTTTGGGTAAAACCACTTTATTAGCTGGGGTAGGGATGTGAGAGGGAAAGAAGGGCCATTACCTTGGGAATCTGATTAAAGTACCACCTTTCTTGAATGGATTCAACCCAGAAAGCTAGTTTGCAGTCTGGCCCCAAACACCGGCTTCCTGCAAGTCAATACGTAATTTTTTGCAGGCCAGTCTACTCAAACTTATCAATTATGGATCTAACTGGTAGCACAGCTTTCTCTGTAAGGTAACCGGATCTATCTCCAATGTTATTCTTTTTCCATGGTAGAAACAAAACATTTGCTGAACTGAAGAACATTCATTAGCACATGATGGAAATGACCCAGTATTTTGGTTTCCCACTTGCCTAATTAGTTTTTGCAGATTAGCAAGTAGAACAGCTGAACAATCAATTGGACATATTAATCAGGCCTATTTTGGAAGCTTTAAATAGAGAATATGTTTCATCTCTTCTTTCATTTAGGATATAATGGCTCGTAAATGGACACACACAACATAAATTACATCCTTTAACAAGATGAGGGGAGAAAACGGTGAAGTCTAAGTAAGGCAAGCTAGAGCATTTGTTGGCAACTCATTGGGCTCAGCCTCTCAAGCTCGTGAGCGAGGGATGCGGAGCCCCAGCCTTATCGCTTGACTCGGCACGAGCATCACCCCAACGCCATCCTCTCTCTTTCCCCCTGGGACCCACCAGGGAGGGCTGTACAGATGGACCATCCAAGAGCTTCCTCTCCCTCTCAGGGAATGCGACAAGTGGTAGGGGAAATGGGGGAACAGGAGAGACCCGATGGGATGGGGGATTTGGATCACCGTACCATGAACAGATCCTGACAGAAACATCCAGGTCTGCGCCTCTAGCATGAAATACCTCCAGCTCTGCACAGGAGTGAATTTCTGTGGGGGGATCCCAGCTAGATCTGCTCCCATCTGCTGTCACGGATGCTGGGGAATAGGCAGGCATGGCTGGTATTTCTCGGACACACTTCTCAGAAAAACCAATAGTGTCCCAGCCAGGTTGGTTGACAGCTCCGACAGAGGAGGAGGTGTGGGATGCTTTGTTCTGTGTGTGGCCATGGCTCCAGCAGAGCCACCTTTAAATGGCGGAATGGATGAGCAGGATGACCTGATGGTCATGGTGCAGCTCAAAGTTAAACTTAAGAGTGAGGTCCCCGACTTAGGTGGGAGGGAGGAGAAGCAGACCGTGACTGTGCCTGCAGCTGCCAGGAGAGCTCTGGCAATCAAAGCAGCAAGGTCAGAGGAGAGAGGGATCTTTTGTAGCTGAAAACCCCTTATATTTGATCCTGAATGCTGCAGTTTACTAATATCTGAGCGGTGATGCTCTGTGTAGGTGTGAGGCAGACGTATAGGTACATTTGATACATTATTCCTATTTGCAAAGGTTCAATAAAAAATGTGTGGGCTGTTGCAAATTATTTCTACCATCCTTCTTGCAATGAAGTTAACAGCTGACTGCATTCAAATGCATCAGTTGTATAAATTCATAGGGCATTTTCATGTTTCAATCTAGTTATGTATTTCTAGTTGACCAAACATGTTCAAATTACCATTAACTGCAATCCTATCACTTGGTTCACTGAGCAGAAAGGCAATATCTGCGTTTTAACCATTGCAGAGCTGAAGCTGGAGGCAGAGGGAGAGGAGTCGGTGGGGGGGAAGGAGGGAGGAGGAGCACAGCTCTGAGCTCTCTCCCGGCACGGCGAACGTGCCATCGCGTCTTGAGACCCGGGCTCAGCGGTGCCGTGCCGCCTTGCCTTGTGCCAATGGTGACCTGCATCCCTGCGACACTCAGCCCACGGCTCGGCCCCTCTCCTGGCCTTTGCTCCCAGCCCAACCGCCCTGCAGCAGGTTTCATCCCTCCGTCCCTGGCCAGGTCAGGGGGGATCCCTGGGCATCCCACACCGCAGGGGCTGCACCCCTGCCCCGTCACCCACGGGTCTCCCGGTCCCGGCCATCGCACCGCTCTGCACCCGCAGGAGCTGCAGCACCGAGCAGGGTCACGGCAGCCTCTCGGATCCGCCTGCTCACGTCTGGCTAGACTGGGACTGCTCGCGTCTCTTCTGGCCTTCGGTGCTGGACACAACCACCCCTTGCAGAAGCTGGAGGTGGCAGAGGGCCTCGGCAGCTCTCCCCGCGGCACGGCACGGCTCTGCCGGTTCCGCTCTCCCCTTTCTCAGCCAGAAAACTCCTCCCGAGCTGTACGCGAGGACGCACCACGTTTTCCCCCAGCTGCTGTGACACTCTTGACAGATCTTGCTTTGCCAAACGCTGCTTGGGTGTAAACGTACAAATGGGCTAGAAAACAGCTTTTCCTGAAGAGATTAACATAATCAGGAATAAGCCCCAAAAGCCAATTAAGAAGAGAACAAGGTCTGTAAGCCAAGACCCATTAGTCGGGAGGCAGTACCAAAGGCATCAAAGGCAGCGTCCCCCATGACACGGTCCCAGCGGCGGCAGGGTGGTCTCTGCCTCGCGCCGCTGCCCCCGGGCAGGGCAGACCTTGGGCAAGTTCAATGCCGTGTCCGGCCCCAAGCGACGCGGGGACGCGTCTCCCTGTAATCTTTTCCCGGCTGTAGCTGCCGCGTTGATCCCTGCCTGGCTGGCAAAGGGTTGTAAACGCTTTTATGAACTGCCTTTTTTCCCGACGTCCTTCCGAGGGGTCCCACCACGCTGCCGGGCGCTCGGTGAATTATTTAATATGCCACTTAGGTTTTTAAAGCTGCTGCATCTTGCACCAGCGGAGCTTAAACGAGCCTCTCCTGTGGATAAACGCCTCTGCAAAGCCAGGTCTGACTGTCAGACCTGCCTGTGCTTTCCAGAAAGCCGTTTCTTTTCTTTACACTTGCCGGAGCTTGTTTAACCCTCACCCTCTGCCATCCTGCCGCCTTTGCGGTCTTCATCAGGCCGATGAAATCTCCTGCCGACCCCAAATGTTTTCTTTACTTGTACGTACGTGCCCTCGCATCAGCAGCGCGGGTCGGGCTCCTCACTGGGAATATCCCTCGCTGGGGTAACCCCGTGGCGGTACCCTGCAGGCAGGGACTAAATTTGGGGGATGCGTTACGTGCAAGGGCAGGAGCGTTGCCTCCTCCTGTGCTCGCGGCGGCACCAGCACCGACCACGTGCCCAGTTCACAGGGGTTTGCTGCACATTTTGCAGAGGTGGAAATCAGTATTTATGCAGGTGGAGCAGCCACGGCGAAGTGCAGCCCTTGCTGCAGCAAGCCCAGGCTGTAACACAGAAAAGACATTTCTGGCTCTAAGCCCCACAAGGCAAAGGAAAAGGAAGGAGAAATGGATGGAAATGAATGTTAAAAATCTCAGCGTGTAGCACATTTGAGATATAGCTGAATACTGTTTCAAGGAAAATGAGACATGGGCCGAAGTCAACATGAATGACACAGAAATTACCGTAAAAATTCGCCTTATTTTAATGAATGTGATGTGGGAGAGGCTTACTTTTACCTGCAGTTTTGAATTACTTTCCTAGCTCTGCAGGACTGCTGGCAGTCTATAGGGCATTTTTCATTCCAGAGAGCAATTTTTTGGCAAATTATTAGTCAAAACTCTCTTTTTATTGATAACGCAACTTCATGCTAACCAGAAGTGTTCCACTCCAGCTTGGCTGAGGCTCCTCCAATGTAAAATAAAACCCCGTTCCTGCAGCGTGAGCATGCAGAATGTGTTTCAAACCGGGGCAGAGGAAGGCAGAGGCAGAGGAGCACATCCTGAGACTTAGATCTGGCATCTGCAGCAGAGGTGGGAGGGGGCCGGCCGGCTTGCTGGGGAGATGCGGGGAGATGGGTGGACATGGATGTTGACGACAGTGAAGACAACAGCGGGGGTGAGCCAAGGCAGATCAGACTGACTCGGGTGTTTCTGATTCCCGCGTAAAGGCGTGTGGTATAGAAAACGTAAGCAGCCAGGAAACAGGCTGCAGTAACCAGCCCTGATAACAGTCCTGCCTATTGTACCTGTCAGCTAGGGCTCTCGAAAAGCTGGGGTAATAAAAAATGAATAAAGGAAACATTCCAGACTGCTGCCAACTCCGCAAATTGCACCCTGACTTTTAACACCCCATCTGCCGGCTGGCGCTAAAAAATTAATTTAGTGCCGCCGATGACAAAAGGCATGTCTGGAGCACAGCGTCAGCTGGATGTGCCCAGCAGCCCGGCCGCGGCTCACGGTTCAGCCCCGTTTGCCACTCGTCCCCGCCGGGCAGTGACGGTCCCGGGCAGGCAGGGCACTCCCAGCACCGGGGACCACGGCAGAGCCGTAGGGATGGGGCGAGTTAGAGCTTAAGGCTGCAGAGTCAGGCCAGCCCCACGGCTTGTTCCGAGTGGCTTGGAAGAGCAGGAACAAGCTGATGAGCTCGGGAACAAAAGCCCCGCTGTTTGATGCAAGATTTAACTTCAGGTCAGCTGGAAGGCTTTCTAGCACCTGGCTGAGGCTCCGCAGCATAAAAGACATTCATCAGAAAGTATTTCACCTTCATAATATTCTCTTGTATCTTTTCTGGCAACTGGCTAAGATGCACCATTATAGTTATTTTGGGAAGCTGGTTTAATACGGGCTTTTCTCTTGTTTGATGGCAAGTGGTATATCCCTCCCAAGAGACTGCTGCCTTTCATTGCAGGGACCATAATCAGATTTTTCATGTATTAGTAATTACCTAGGAAGAAGCTATAAATATAATGATAATGCCAATGTTTCCTAAAGGTACCAGTAGTTACTTTCAGAGAAATTAATTATCTGTGAAAATCAGATCAAATAAATAATGTTCTCCTGGAATACCTGATATAATTCATAATTTCAGACAGTTTAAGACTAGGGAGGACCAGTAGATCATCTACTGTCACCCCATCAAGCTTCACCCAGCTGTGCGTCTGCAGAGCTGCGTCTCTGGTGCTGCTGACTGAAGCCAAACTGGTGTTTGGGTTGGGCGAGCATACCCCTTCCCTGGGCAGAGCATCCATGTGGCCGGAGGACATCCCTCTCTTTTCTGCCTGATAGGAACATTTCCCCTAATCCTCCTTCCACCTGTCACCGGGTTGTGCAGACGCTGCCCCGGAGCGCCGCAGAGCAGAGACTCGGCCGGTGAGCGGCAAAGCCAGAGAACGGATGGGAAAAGCCACTCGGCGGATGGTGTTCGCTGTGGTTCTTGCTCCTGGGTCTCACCTTTCGAGACAGGGAAAAAAGGACCTAGCTGCTTTTGTTGCAATTAGTGTCTAGTCTCTGTTGCAACTTGACATCTTAATTTAATTTTGTTTGCAATATACATGTAGAGGAGAATGATAATGTAATACCGTAATGATCATTCCTGAGACAGTCACTTATTCAAAATATTACTCCTGTTTAATCAGTGCAGTCGAGTGATTTATTGACTTGCATAACCAATCTTGCCTGGCGTTTCACTGTAATTAAAACAACTACATTCCCAGAGTCCATCTGCATATAATAAATTGTAAAAAACTATGTCAGGACAACATTAATACTGACGTTTCGCATGCATGACAGTTGAGTACGTCCAAGCTGGGGCTTGTCCTCTTCCCGCTGGCAAGGGCGGCCAGTCGGGCAGGAGCTGGAGCTCGGGGACCGGGGAGTCCTGGGAGGCTGCAGGAGCAAACCCGGACACTTTGGTCTGTCCAGCTGAACCAGGGAGGGGGCACTGAGGGCTTTTCCCGTGAGTGCTTGGGGAGATAAGGCTGCGGTTTTATCAAATGGAGTTGCCCAATGCCTTCTTGATTAACGGAGGGAGGTCAGCGTGAGGAGGAACTCGGTGATGCTCAGTTGGACCGGAGGAGACCCCAAAACCGGGGCAGGGGCTGAGAAACCCGAGTCAGCCGCTCGCTTCGTTCCAGACCTTGGCAGGAGTCAGGGAATTCTCAGCCTCAGAGGCAGAAGGCGACGGTGACACGAGTGTTTGAAATACCGTGAGTAGATCTGACTGTCCTGGCTGAGCTGTAAGGAGTGTGAAGGTGAAGGTCACCTCTGTCCCCCGTCCCCCCTCCCCATCGACACCTGCCTGAGCCTTTCCGACGGCTCCCCACGACCAGCCACATCGGATCATCCCGGACCCACTGATAGTTTCACTTTTATTCCCAGAGGGTTTGTGAAAATCGGTGCCTTTTTCTTGAGTCAAATTCCAACAACCAAAACTCAGAAGTATTCTAAAAAAAAATGTAGTGGAAGACGTCAGCTTGTCGTTGAGAAAAGAACAACTGTCAAAACCCAAAGATTTTCTGCCAAAACCCACTGAAAAATGTTGGCTGAAAACTGCAGAAAGAAAGGCTGGTCCAAAAGAGTCAGTTTGGGTGTTGTCAGCCTTTTTTTTTGACAAAAATTCTAAATATTTTGAAGAAAGGGGACAGCTTCCAGGATTTTCTGTTTTCAGCAGCTCCCTTCTCTGTGAGTTCTGACCCAAAATTCCCCGCCGGGAGCTGTGCCAGCATCCCCGACCTGCCGCAGCACCGGTGCCCAGACCTGCGAGGGGTGGGGAGGAGAAGATCCGTCCTGGTTTCAGTGGGGCTCAGCCGCTCCTCAGCACCGGGACACGGCCACGAGGCCCTCCTGGAGAATGGGCATCCCAGCTGGGTGGGTAGAGAAGGGGGTCTTCAGTTCTTCTTCTATTTCTGTTTTTTTACTGGTGCGCCCTTTTTTCCTCTAATTTAGCCAGTGCTGAATTTCAAACCTTGTGGAAAAGTGAAGACCTGAGTTTGGTTTTGGCCTGAGTCACTCTTGGCTTAGGATTGCCGGTGCCGAGCGTTGTGCAGAGCCCGCACGCATTCATTACCATAAACTTAGAGCTAAAACGAGCACGCCACAGCGTCGGCGTGGCAGGGAGCAATCTGGGCAGCTCACGGCTCCGGCTCAGCCCTGGGTCGGCACTGCCAGCCCTCCCGGCGCTGCGGCTGCCCCGGGAGGATGCTCGGAGCTGCTACCCGGCGTCAGCCACTGCCGGCATCTTGCTCCCAGCCAGGGAGGAGAGGTACGGGGGAGGTAAACGGGGTTCCTGCTGGGGAAATGGAAAGCAAAAAGCGGCTGCCTGCAGTAAAACCAGCAGCCCGAGGCAGGCAGCTGGGAGAGGGCTGGGAGTGAGGGAGGGAAAGGGCACGAGGTGCTGCAGGGCAGAGAAAATCAGCTGGATGACACTCGACTCTCGCCCAAGGCTCTTATCCATGTGTTGAAGTGTTGTGATGCTATTAAAATACTAGGAAAGGACTTAACACTCTCCCCTGCCTTTGCTGCTTCACGCAGGGCTTGTTGAGCTGTAGTGGTGTGAGACCAGCATGTTGTGTGATAAGATCTTCATATCCGGCATAAACCAACCCCATACGGTTGCCCACAGCCCCGACGGAGGAGCGTCCCACGGCCGAAACGGCGATGCTGCCCTTGGGAGGCAGCTGCCGCTGCCCGGTACGCATCCCCCAGCCCACTTCGGACTCTGCGCTCTTCTCCAGTACATTAAAAAGCCGTCCAGAACAGAGATTTTTATTGCCCAAATGCTTCCATGGTTTCAGGCCGCTCCGGCCAGGATGCTCCCACGGCTGCTGTCAGCTCTCTGCTCCATTCTGCTCCTTCCAGCATTTCTGTCTATTCCCTTGCACGTGAGCACGGTGCTGCTGTCGCTCCCAGAACATTTCTCCCTTGGTGCTTTTTCAACCCAATATTTTCCTTAGCAGCTTCCTCCGGCTCAGAGATACAGAGGCTTGGGCATTTGCTTTTCCCTTTAGGTTCGATGTCAATTGTTCTACAAGATAAGGGAAGGGGGATGGAGAATTCAGGGTCTTTGGCCACCCACTCCAAATAATTTTAGAGGAAATATTATTTTATTTCTGCCATTAGGCATGGGAACGGGATCAGAACCAAAGCATTTGGCCGGTTACCCACGGGCTAACTGGGCGTAGCTGCTGGCAGAGCTGTGATCCCGTGGGAGGGGTGACCCCGGCGCGGCGATGGGTATCCCGCCCGGATGGACACGGAGCAGAGCCAGGTCTGGCTGGAGGCAGGAGGTGCAGGTCGGCTGCCCGCGCAGGCAGAGCCACGTCCTGCTGCACAGGGTTTGGCAGCCCTTGGAGCCACTGCGAGACTATTTCATGCTTGAGGAGCTTGACAAACAGGAGTGATTTATAGCTCCTGCGTCTGATTTTCATTGCGACCGAGGGCTGCGTGTGCCTCTTCAGCGGTGGGATAACCCAGTGTAAGCCACAACCAGAAATATCTGGGGTTTCCGTTTTTAAATTAAAGCCGTAGCTGAGGAACTGTGCTGTGAGGAGAAAGAACAGGAGCTCAAATGGGAGTAAAAGGTGTCAAACCCGAGGGCTCCTGCCTGTGACAGGAGCGGCACACGCGTGTCTGTGCCAGGGCGAGAAGCAGCACAACCGCCACGTGTGCATGTGAGAGAAAGCACAAAGGTGTGAGAGCAGGAAGAAATCGTGATCAGCTGCTCTAGTTGCCTCGCTGTCCCTCCGGGAGCCAGCCGAGCGTGCCGCTGCCGTGGCTGCTGGCCGGTGGGATCCGTCCCAGGGATGCTGGGGGCACAGCTCCTTCCAGGCGTGTGCCTGCCTTGCACACACGGCTTTGGCACGCTGCCTGTGCACAAGGACAGAGCAGGAGATACTCGAAGCCAGCTGCTCTGTGGCTGATGCACCTCTTGCTTCTTGGAAGCACTGAGTAAGGCTGTACGGTTTAGCACTCAGGTGGCTGAATAATATTTTTTTATCTCTGCCATGCAACTTGACTGTGTTGGTGCTGTGAACATCAGCAGTGAGCACGGCTGCACAGCATGCAGCAGGTCAGCTTGCACAAGTGCACCGAACCAGTTTGTACGGCAGCCCCTGGGCTGGGAGGGGGGCTCCTGCCCGGGACCTGGCCTGTGGCTGGAAAACAGAGTTTGCAAGGGCTCAGCATCCAGGATGGATCCAGTTATTCCCATCTAGAAATTATTCCCTGCTGAGGAAAGAGCATTGGCTCTTTGTTAGAGCACAGCAAGTGTGTGAGAGCTGGCCCGAGGAGAGCCAGACGCCGCCGCACGGTGTGAGTGAGCGGGTGGGCTCGGGGGGGTCCCTGGCAGCGCAGCCCCTTCCCCAGCTCGCTGCCCTCGGGCAGAGCCAGCGGCCGGAGCACCGGCCTCCCTCCTGCTCACAAGATGCGATTGCCACCTACAGTCCCTGCTCCCGCATTTCTGCTCGGCAGCGGGAAGCTCCTCACAGCTGGGCCTGGACGTGGCTCGCTCACGCTCTCGCACGCACGCTTCCAGCCGTGCGCTGGGCCGGGGCAGGCAGACGAAGCTGCGGTATTGCAGCAATTTTGGCAGTATTCGGTCTCCCCTCGGAGGAACCCCCTGCTGCTACCCAGGGATGGGATGGGATGGGATGAGCTGGTAAATCCAGCAAGAGCAAACAAAGTCCGGTGGGTTCGTTCTTCCCAGCCTGGGAAGAGAGCGAGGGCTGGTGGGAGAGAGGAGCCGGGGAGCGCAGGTGCCTGTGCCATGTCCCCGTCCGCCTGCGGGACCCCCGCCGCCCTCAGCATCCCACCGCCTCGCCCAAACAGCAGCACCCGGCAGCAGGGGCTGCGCCTGCCTGGGGAGCGAGCCCCATCCAGCAGCACAGAGACCCGCTGGGACCAGGGGGGTGCCTCCGCTTCGTTAGTATTTATTATTTGCATTGACGTTGATTACGACATGTCACTTCTGTGCTGCTGGTGATTAGCGTGGAAAGGACTCATCTGCCGTGTCAGCGGAGCACATTTGCTCTGGATGCTGCAGATACCCGAACACGGAGCCCCTCAGCATCTTACGCGGACGAGCAGCCGCTCTGCTCTCCCCGCAGCGGTACCGGCTGGCCAGAAAACCCCCGGCTGGGGCTCCGCACCGGACCCCGCGGCTGCGGGGGGATACCCCCCCCCCCCCCNNNGCGGCTGGGGGGAGATTCCCCCCCCCCCAGCCTGGCACTGCCGGGACCCGAAGAGGCATAAACTGGGAGAGACAGAGACAATTTCATCAGTCCTGACCCCAATCAATTCACAAATATTCCAGAGTATTTGAGGCACAGATCAGCAGAAAATTCCTGATTCAGGTCATAAAAAAACAAATGAAGGGTGTGTTGAAGTGGAAATTACCTTCACGTAGGGGAAGAGAAGTTACGCGGATCTGCTGCTCCCAAGTATTTACATTGCCTTCCGCTGCGCACTCGGGCCCTCAGCACACTGTAGAGTTTGGCTTAATTAGTATTTAATCTTTCATTCTAGGCTGTAAAAGAAACTGAGATTCATGCGCTGGGTTTAATTTGTGTGAGCAACACCGTGCTGTGGTGCGAGGGGGTGATCTGCTCCGTGCGAGAGCGGGGACTGCTGGGGTCCCCGTCAGTGCCGAGCCCCGCGGTGACCCCGGCCCTTTGCAGGGTCCCCCGGACGCGGATATTTTCCTCCTGGCACATTCCCCCACTCCCGCGTGCCACGTCTGCAGCTCCTGGTGCTCCTCCTACAGCCTGCTTACACTGCCTAGACAGCACAGCCCTATCCCCAGCTGTGATTACAAATTACCAGCCTAATCCTAAGTATCTTTTTTGCCTTAAGATGCTTGTCTAAATCTGATTTTTAATCTGCCTTTACCAGCTGCTCCTGCTGCTGCCCTCTGCAATTTATTTTGCATGTGACTTACACGGGATGCAGAAATATCTGTCTCATTTTCTCCAATGTCAAACATCCTTTTAGCTGGAGACGGTGTTTTATGTGTTCTACAATGTGAGGGGAGCTCTGCCAGCGTCGCGGTCTCTTCTTTTCCTTGGGATTTATTGACTACAGTGAGGTCCAGCTCTAATCTTCTCCTCTCACACCCCGTTTCTTTCCCTAAGAACCACTAAGCTCCTTGAGCCTCCTGTATCATCCCCGATATGGGCAGAGCTCTTCACTGGCTTACGCCCCGCTCAATCCTATTGAAGTGCAGGGCAGGGCTCTGCATCCCAATCAGCACGGATTTTTTTGCCTGGAATAGCCTGTTTTATGAATGCTCTGGGGAAGAGAACCAGCCTCGCTAAAGACTAAAATCCTTCCAAATGGGATTTTAAATATTTCAGATAAATCTTACTAATGGTACATCTAGCTGTGCACTCCCAGCTCTCCGTTCACAGGATGTGACCCTTTATTATGTTAACACCAGCGCTCGGTGGATGCTGTTACAGTCCTTGGGCCCCTCCATTGCCCCTGTCGTCTGCGACCCCCAGCCCCGAGCTGCAGGTCCTGCCGGTGGCCGCAGCGCTCGGCCCTTTGCTGGGGAGGGGTGGCCGGGGGGGGACTCTGCCTCCGGGAGCTGCTGGGGATGGCGAGGTCCTGGGGGAGCCCAGCACCGGGGCAGGTGGTACCAGCAGCACCCGCTCCCTGGGCACGGGCTTGTGTTTGAACTGGTGCGGATCTCTTCTAGCTAAAGGGGAGAGGAGGGAGAAACTGGTTTGTGTGGGGCACTGCAAATGGTTGCTGGTTTCCTTATTCTGCCGTTCTCTCCTCCGGCTGCGCGTGGGTTTCCGGGCTCGCCGGTTGCTCCAGGGCAGCTGACACGGTGCGATTGTGCGCTCCTCAGCAGCTCTGTTTGCACACACAAGGCTGCACCCGGAGTCTGTGTGCAGACACAAGCCTCAGCCTCTACAGCAAGAGCAAATCGCTCCGGGTACACGTTTCTGCACTGCGTTTCAAGTCAGGGCTGTTGTGCAGACAGTGATGTCCCTGGGATCCAAGCTAGGAGATGAGCAAAAAATTACATCAGGGCCTTACTAAAGAAAGAAAAGTGAGAACATAAGAAGCCTCAGAACATGTTCTGGAGAAATTTATGCTTTGGCATTCCTACCTCCTGCCTGTCTGGGGCTTGTCAGCAGCTGACAAGCAGTAAATGAAATGGGCAGACGCTGTCAGCTGCTAGTGGGAGCGCTGGTCTAGTTCTTCCTCTGTCACTCAGCTCCGCCAGCACGAATGGAAGGTGCAAAGCAAAAATCTCTGAGCTGCTGCGGTGGGAAGCCCAGGGGAGCACCGGGCCAGCAATTGCCTCATCGACAGCCTCTGTGTCTCACTTTCTCTGGAGGCAGCTATTAGCAGTGCGTGCTCTCGCCCTGGGGATGGCCCCAGAGCCGCGCATCCTCACGCGACTTTATCCTCCAGCTTAGCAAAGCCCAAGGGGCTTTACATTGCTCACAGGTTTCGGGGGGGGGCTTTGGGGTACCAAAACTTTGAGGATTCTGAGGACGTTTCTGCCTCTCTCCGTAGGAAGTGTGTTTCCACTCTGGCTGGAGCCGTGCACGCTGCGTGTGAATGCTGCCCCGGGAGCACGGATGCAGGCACTGGTGGGAGCAGACCTGAAGCCCGAATGAGCTCCTGTGAAAAGCAGCCGTACGAGGCTCAGCCGTGAGCAACGTGTTTGCAGGTAAGCCCCTCGGAGCTGGAGCGAGACCTTGCAATCCCAGCCCCAGCCATCCACCTGGGCTGTTAGAAGCTCGCGCTGGAGCAGGGTTGCCTTCCCTGATTGCTAATTTAGATTTTCCTGCCATCCCACACAGTGGAATCAGGGGAAATAAAATTACAGACTTATTCACTCTTTTTGTACAACTGATGTGCTGATTACCTGTCAATCACAGAATTGCATTAACATCTGACAGTGTGTGCATAACAATTACCCCCATCAAATTAAGGAAACCTTTCACACTCAGAGACAGATAGAGGGAGGAAATTCAATCAGCGTAATTAGTTCAATCAGAAAAGAACTTCTTTTCATCAAGAAGGGGAAAAACGTACAGCAAAAGCAGGGTGGGAGACAGGTATCTCTCAGGGCTGAGAGGTCAGCTCACGCACACACCGCAGCGGTGCCTGGCACGGTGCGGCCAAGGGCTGGATTCCCGGCCGTGGGCACTGAGGGCTCACCAGGCTCCGTGCTTCCTCCCCACCCGAGTTCCTCCTCTCCTGGCTCCGGAAATCCTTTTCTGTAGTTTCTGGGCAAGCTCCTTCCCAGAGGCTCTGCCACCCTGGCTTTCCCTGCCCACCTCCGGGGAGGCGAAGCGGGAGGAGGTGGGTTCCCACAGCGATTCCTCCCCTCCGCACCCCGAAACAGCAGCCGGAGGAGGCGGGTGCGCAGGGATGCGGGGATGCGGAGGCTGCCTCGTCTTTGTGGGACTGGAGCGGGGCTGAGCAGCGTGGAGGTGGCGCGCTCTCGCGGGAGGATTTGTTTCATATTCTCTGTGGAGGGGAGGGGGATTATTAATGCTAATTACTAACAGCAAAAACAAGAGAGAGGAAGAAAAGCTCAATTAGCAACAATGCAAACGAAGCTGGAGTAGCGCTGCTGAGCGATGGCGAGCGCGCTGCCGTGCCTTTCCCTGCTGCACAAGCTGCGGTGGGGATGTACGAGGTGCCAGGGCTGGGCTGGGCATCGCCACCTTCCTCCCTGATGTTCCAAGCAAAACCCGCTGGCATCGCCGTGCTGCTCCGGAGGGACAGGGCAGGGGAAGTCTGGGGTGCTGGATCTGTCCCTTCTGCCATCTCCCTCCGTTAAACCCAGTGACTAAAGGCATCGGGTAGATGGTTGCTGAGGTTGAACCCGAGATGAGACTTGAGGCGCTTTATCCAGCGACCCGAGAAACATAATGCAGCTGCAACGAGAAGGGGAAGGGATGATGTGGAGCTTCATGACTTCTCAGCACAGTGAGCAAAAGCCAGTGGAGTGATGAAAGGAAGCTCTTGCGGTAGAGTATGAGACAGGCACATGTGCCAAATGACTCCTGAATTTTTGCTGAGTTAATTATTTTGTAATTAAATTCAAGTTGAAAGGCAAAAGTGTTCCTGCCACTGAGACAGCAGCTCTGGGGGAGCGAGCTGTAGCGCGATCGGGTACTCGGGTGGTTTTGCTCCAGCATCGGCTGTGTGTGCTGAAGGTTTTACCCAAAAGAGGCCCTGCCGATGTGCAGATGGATCCCTTTGAACATCAGCTGGGAGCTGTTAGGACCGTGCTGTCAGGGCCAATTGCCGTGAGAGCACCTGGGTCACCCTGGGGTTCGTACGGGATTTATTGTGTCTGGGCCCACCCTGCTCTCCTGCTGCTTTAGGAAGACGCCCGTGTTGGAGGTGAGGTCCAAAGCAGTTGGGGGTGGGACAGGGTTTCTCATGTTGGGGACAGTTTTGAGGCACAGAGAGATTATTGCAGAATGAGATGGAAGGGTGGCACAAGCAGAGTGGGGCTCAAAGCTGGAGGAGAATGGGATCCCGGTAAGTTCTCGCTGTGAACGCTTGTAACAAAAGAGATTTTCAACTTTAAGGACAATTAGTGTGAGAACAGCTTGCTGGAAAGGATGTGGGATTCTTAATTTCTAGGAATAGGGTAAATAAGCATCTCTTGGACCAGCGTAGCAAAGCTGCTCTTGCCTGAGGCGGGAAGTGGCCCCTCACAGTGCTCGCTATTAGATTTCCCATCCCAGCCCCACTCCAGGATCAGGCCCAGTTTTACAGAACTGTGCAGAAGACTGGAATGGCCTGATCCCTTCTACCAGCCTTGATAAACAGCAGATAAATATGGGAGAGCAGGAACCCACAGCAGGAGGAAGGGGAGAGGCGCAGGTAGCCGTAGCCCGTGCCTGTGCCTGTTCCCTCTGAGTGCAGGTGGGTGGTACAATGTCAGGTTCATTTTCTTTTCCCAAAATATTGTCTATTAATGAATAAGCAAGTAAATAAACCAGTCCTCTCTCAGCAGTCTTCCTGCCATCTGCTTACCATTACCAGCTGGCATCCACCCATTTCGTTTATATCCCTTTCTTTCCAGAGGATCCAAAGCATCCTGCAAACTTCAGGCAGTGGTTGGCTCTCACTTGCACCTGCGTATGTCCAGAATAACTCAGAGCTGACTTTGTCCTTTAAAAAGCTGATATTAAGGGTTATTTAGCAGTCCACTGAAATGCAGACATCCCTGGCAAGCCACGCGGCAGCTGCCCAGTGGTCCAGGGTAGGTGCTGAGTGTCAGGCTGCCGTGGGAACTTGCTCTCACCCCCATCCCACCTCTCTGGCCCCATGTAGGACTGTGCTGCAGAGATTCACCTTCCGAGAAAAACCACTTCTCCCATGCCAGGCACAGGGCGGGTGGGCTGGAAGGTTTTTCCCCAGCGAGCTGCACGTGCCTTAGGTCTGCGCAAGAAGCTCTATGGCCAGAGTCAGACAAGGAGGAGCAGAGTGAGGAATTAGAAACAAATTGTGAACAGATGTCAGGCAGAATAATAAGGAATGTATGGAAGGCCCACCAGGATAGATTGACGAGGCAAAAAAAGCACTGGGCTCGCTCGAGCAACAGCTGCCGTCCTGGAGGGGAAGGCGCGGGGAGGAGGAACAAGCCTGTGCGGGATCGGCGCCGTCAATAGAGAAACTTCTGTTATGCAAGTTCTCCTCCCGCGGGGACGCCTGCTCGCAGGCACGCCTGCTGCTCTGCTGTGGTTGCGCAGCAACATCGCATTAGGATGCATGATTTAAACATCTTGGCTCCAGCGCTTCCACTTACTTATCCTGCAAATTGGGGACATGGAGACAGGTTTCCCTCTCCTTCCACCCCATCTGTGGTTGCAGAGAGAGAGGGAGGAGGGCAAAGTCTCTGAACAGGACAGCTCATATAAGGAAAACTCATTGCATAGTGATAGAAGCAGTAACGTGGTTCTCCTGCTTTGGCTTGCCCTCCTAACCTTGGCTGGAGTGAAAACTATTGCACGAACAGCTTGGGTGAGTCTTGCTTGTCGCTGTGTAGAAACCTGAAGCCCTTTTGCAGAGAAGAGCTGTGTCGGTCCCACGCCGCTGCCTGCCCTGCCAGGAAAGGTGATCCGTTCAAACAGCCACTTCTGCAGGGGGACGGTGCTTCCCCCGCTCTGCCCCCCTGGCCGGGGGCTGCCCCGCTCTCGCCCACCCGAAGCTTTACCCTCCCACGTTTTGGGGGACGAGCGAGTGCAGGAGCTGGGACGCGCGTCCCTGGCAGCACCCTTGGCCCGGCGCTGTAGCTGCTCGCTCAGCCTCGAGCACAGCAACCAAGGAGAAGCAGCTGAGGTTTACCTACGAGGCAGTGAGGTTTCTTGCGTGGACGGAGCCCCAGCACCCTGCGCAGCGCCCAGGGCATCACATCCTGGCTCACAGCGCAGGGCCCATGGACATGGGGAAGAGGCAAAAGCCTCGTTAAATACCCCAAAGGGGAGTTTCTTTACTCATAAGAGTAAACATCAAAACGTACTTTTTGTCATTAGCACTTTTTAAAATACCTTCTAATGAGTGAGTCAGAGAGGGAAGGCTGGGGGAGGGAGCTGAGCCTGTCATTCAGCACATGAAAGGCTGAAAAATCTCTTTGACTTACAAATTAAAGTATAAAGATTGGAGATTACTATGGGCCGCAGATAACGATGGAGCAGATACAAACCTGGAGCAGTGGTAGGATGCGCTCTTGACTGCTTCCCTCTGGGCCTGGAACAATAAAGCTTGTGCTTTTCACGCTGCTTAATGAAGGTGCAAGCTGGAGAGTTTGCACTGCAGCCCTTTCCGGGGGTCCTGCTCTGCGCTGCAGGCAGAGCGTGTGCCCTGGCAGGCAGGTACGTATGGGCAGGGTGCTGGAGGAGCGGAAAGCTGGTGCTTGTGACAAGATCGAGATCTGCCCCCGGCAGCAGGTCAGTGCTTCCCTGTTGGCTTGTTCCGGAGCCGCTCCGTTGCCTGCTGCGTGCTGCAGGGACGTCACGGCACTGTTGGTGTTGGGATGTGGGTCCCTGCCGCAGCGAGCAAACAGTTCCCCCCTTTCCCTCTTCCCTTCCGCCGTGAAAGGTCTGCAGGGCCAGGCACTCCCGGTGCTGCGGTGGAGGGGTGCCGGTCCTGAGACAACCGACTCGTGCGTCTCATGGAAAGTGTCTGCAGCGGTCATTGGGACAGAAGTGGTGTGGCTGACTGGCAGAACTGGATCCCCAAACCCACCTGATTTCATTAACATCAAGTTTTGCACATGCAGGTTTCTGCACGTGGGAGTAGACAAGTATGCATGAAGGCAGAGATGCACACGGAATACTGCACATGCAGTGCAAGGGCTGGGTTTGAAAACTTGGCATCCATCAGAAAGCAAATACTCTTATGAAGAGCCATGCAACAAAGCAAAGAGAAAATTATCCCAGCCTGAATAATCCTCCAAGAGCTGTCACGGGAGGTAAATGTCACCCAACCTCGATCTTTGTCTCCAGTCTTGAACTCATTATTTTTCTGGCTTGTAAATGAACAAGTTGCTGATATTTTCATCAGCGATATTAAAGCCTGATAGCTCTGCAGCGTAACAGGTCGTGACACTGGCTCAGGTTCCTTAGCTGGGGGAAAGAGGAGGGAAGACAAACCTTCCCGTTGCGGGTGGAAGCAAGCAGGGCACGCGCGTGCATGAGCAGAGCTGGCTGGTGGTGCAAAACTGTCAGGAGAGAGACGGGATTGGGTTTGACCGACTGTTAGAGAGCCGGTTAAAAGGCTAATTTGCCTACGAAGAGCTGGTGTCTCTCCTGATTAGGAAGAGCACTCCTTCCCCTGTTCTGCTCTGATTTCTGCTCCCCAGACTGAGCTGTTTTAACACTTCCTCTAATTCCCCCTCCTGTCTTGCCCTCAAGCCGAATGCAGCCAGCCCTGGTGAAAAGCCGGACGGTGGCTGCGGGGCTGGATCCAGCCCACCGGGACGTGAGCACCGAGGGCTCCTCCAGCCCGGCCGGGCAGCGCTGGCTGCTGCTCTGTGTCACCTGGGAGCACTGGGGCATCCCTGAAAGATGCCATTTGGTGGTGGCTTATTTAACCGTACCCACATTCCCTGATGTGTCGCACTGGTATTTGCTCGGCACAAAGAGGCAGTAAGATCCTGGAGGCAAATTTTCCAGTGTCGTGGCAAGGCACAGCAATGCCACGGGGGTCTCCAGCCTCCATCCCCACGCTGCCCTGGGCACAGGGACCCTCCCATGGTGGGCAAGGTGCAGAATTTGTGCATGTTGGCTTTGTCCTGTGTGCGATAAGGCGCGATAGAAATCGAAGCAGTCCCTCTGGCAGCTTCGGGGCGGTGAGTGGTGCAGTGCCAGCCCGGTGCTGTGCCCCAGCAGCGGTGCAGAGCGGCATGGTGCTGCTCGACACATCACCATGGCTGAGCACAGCGTTGCGGGGTGAGAGCGGGGGGGCGATACATGAACTGAGCTTTGGCAAGTCACCCCACCCCTGCACCCTCCTCTGCGAAAGCCCACGTGCCGCTGGCAGGAGGGGCAGCTCTTCCCCAGAGCATCCCTTCCGTGGGGCCGTCGCTGGGAGGAGATGCGGGCTGGTACCTGGGATAAGCCAATTCCAGAGCAAACATCCCGTGCCGCTCCCGTAAGGGATGCTGGTGGCCGAGTGCTCGGCACGGATAAAGAGCCTGGGTTTAGCCCATCAGCCAACAAATCCCTGTGTTCCTGCTGCGGCCACTCGTCAAGCAGATGAGCCTGAAAATGCTCCCTAGAAATTATTCTGGTTTATGTAAGAAAATCGCCGCCAAGTGTCGGAATCAGGTCCCTTGTCAGAGGGGGGAGTGTGGGTGGGGTAGAGGGGCTTCGGGGTCCCTGTGGCCACATGTGTGACCTGAGCGGGAGCCCTGGCCCCGTCCGTCTGTCCTGGCATGCCATCTCTGCTTTAAACGCATAATATTTTTTCTAGGAAATACTTGTAAGTAATAATGTTGATATTTAAGAGTGTTTCTTTTTAAAGGTATCTTTAAGCAAAATCAAGCTTTAGCTGTGATTCATTCCCACTTGACAATCAAGCAGACACACATAGGCACAGATATTTCAGCGTATATATATATATATGCACACATAGACACATACATATCTGTTCAAAATTGGAAAGCAATCAATTCTGAGATTTATTTAATGCTGCATTGCACAAGTTTGATAGCCGGGTTGGTAATTGCCGCACTAATAACACCCTTCGTCAAAGAGACTTGCAGGCAAAAATAAAAAAGCTTAAAAAATTTAAATGGCAATAAATACAAACTCCCGCTGTACATCGCCTAACATTTTTTAAACCCAGCATCTAAATAGCAAATTAGCTGACACTGAGAGGAACCGTATTTCCAATTCTATTCCCTATTCTAGCAGTTTTAAAAACCCAACAATTTTTTATAATTAACAAACTTGCCCAGTTAAACAGCAAGCACCTCACACGCACACTCGTGTACTTGCATCCTCGGACCCTCAGACAGCACTTTGGGGGGTCATGGGTGGGAAGGGGCCGGGGAAGGGACGCGCTGGGGACCGCAGGGCCCTGGGACCGCTGGGCAGGACCCCTCGCTTTTAAGCTGATAACCGCAGGTCCCACGGGCGAGCGCAGTAGTTAAAACAGCTGCATTAAAAATACTCGTACTTGCTCGGAAGCGATGGCGAGCGAGGGGCACAGCCGTAGCGATGCCACGTTCGGACGGCACGACGGGACGGGAGCGGCTCTTCCCCGAGGCGGACGAGGGCAGGTCTGAGGCAGCGGGAAGGACTGAGATCCCTGCGTGGTTTGCAGGACGGGCTGGGGCTGCACGTTTTGGGGCTGAGCCTTTCAGCAAGGTGAGAGGAGGGGGAGCCTGTCCAGCCTGCACAGCGCTCTGCCCGTTACCACCGTTAATGGGTTAATTAACGTGTCCTCACCCAGCGGAGCGGGACGTGGCGTCGCTCCCATCTGCCGCCGGCAAGGTCGTGGGCTGCAGAGCCAGGACTGCAGAGAGCGAGAGCGCAGGCGAAACCTATCAGAACATAGGTAATTTGATTAGAAATTAATTGGCCTACATCAGAGCCTTAAAAATCTAACAGATTTGCTGCTGATAAAATTAAAATTAGAAACTGAATTGATTAGCCTGTGCCAGCAAAGGAACCAAAATGTCAGAGGCACCAGCTGCACATTTGCATTTGGTACTTAACAAAGTTCTTACCAAAGCGAGTGAGAGATGTTTGACATTTCCATGATTTCTGCAATTCTAATGTATCTTTTATTGATATTTATTAAAAAAATGCAAGGGAATAATGAAGTGAGAAATGACAGAAGGGAGTTTGGCCATTCCGTCTCGGCAGCCGGCACAGAGCGTGGCGCGTGGTTCCTGCTCCGCCGTCGTTAGGAGCGATTAGCGCCGGGGCTGTTCCTCCTTCGCTTTCCGCCGGGACGGGGCCGGAGCGAGTGCCGGGCGCTGCCCGCTCTCTGCCGGGGCAGACGCTGTGCAGACATCCTCCGGGTCCTGTCCTGCTTCGCCCAAGCGCTGAGCCGGGGCCCTCGCCGTGCCAGGGTTGGTCCCGCCGGCCGCGGGCAGATGGTGCGAGGTGGGTTCTGCCACGTCCCTCGCGACTCAGAGGAGTAATCGGGGTCGGAGCGGCCGCCCTCGCCTTTCTGCCGGGCAGCCCGCCTGTGGTACGCCGTGGCACGGGGAGGGCTTACGGCCTGGACGTGAAGGTGGCAGAGTGCCGTTCCCTGCCCTTGCCGCGCGGGTGTTGAACGGGGTGGCCGCCGCAAAGGGCTCTGCCCGGTCTGGTACCGCTGCCTGCCCTGCACGGGAGGCGTCGGACTGCTGCACGAGCGCTAGCCGGTGAAGCTGGCTTTGTGAGCGCTCGGAGAAGGAAAACATCGCGGTATCCATCCCGAAATCCAGGTGGCACAGAGAAGACGATGAAACGCTTCACATTCCCCTCCTTCCCGATTGCTGTCCCTGCGCAGGGCCGCGGGAAGCACGGGCATTTTGTGTCGTGGTTCAGCCTGGCTCTGTCCTCGGGGAGGAGGGTTTGCAGGTGAAGCCTCGTCCTGTCGTGGCAGCGGGGCAGGTTCCTGCTGCGCACACGCGTTTGTGCGTCCCTGCGTGTGCCCAGACGGTGTGTGTTGGTGCGTTACTGCACGCGCGTCTCGGCTTGCGTGTGCCCTGCGCACGTGTGCTCACAAACCTTCTTGTGCACAGGCGAGAATGCCGGGAAGAGCGTGTACGTGCGTTCGTGCGAATCGTGCAGGCAAGGAGAAGAGGGGCCCGTGTCCCTGGGGCTCCTCTTTTAAACAGGCAGAGTGAATAAATCACTTGATTCACTGGCTCATTTTCATTGGCTGGGCATGTGTCATTTTTATGCTTATGGGGTTGGAAAAAAAGAGTAGTTGTGCAGTGTAAACCCTGGGTGAAGTTTTAATTGGGAACAGTTATTTTGAAACATTTTTTTCTGTAATTTTTTTTTTTACCTTGGGGACTTATTAGTGTGGGAAAATCCTATCAGGTTTATGCAAAGGTTTCTGCCATGGTCTATTGGGATATTTTAATTTGAGTTTCACAATGATATATTCAGGAATATTGTGAATAAATAATCGTAAAGATGCCACGTAGAGCAATGGGAAATTATTAAAACTTTCACCAAAGGGCGAAAGTTTTGTGCTTGTTTTTTAAAGGAATTCTCCAAAAGTTATCTTCCCATCCTCGAACCCGGAGGCGTTTCCAGTGCCCTCTGTGAAACCCAGCCCAGGGTCCCGTGGGGAGCCGAGTCCTCCGACCCGGGGCCGGGGCCGCTGGCTTCTCCCCTCTGCTGCCCAGCTCTGCAATCGCCGGCCGTGGTTCGCTTCCGATCTGTCCCTACAGGCTAAAATTATAAATACGTCAGATGAAAAGCTTAGTTCTCTTAGAGGGAAGGTGAAGGAGAGCCTATAAATTTTGCAGCCTGCGTCTGAAATGCGAAGGACAACTTAAAATTCCCTTTTAAAATAAAAATCCTCCTGCTTTATAAATATTAATTGCAAGTATGTGGTAACGAGAGAGACGAGGAGCCTCTGGCTCTTATCTGTGATTGTTTGACTAATATTAGCAACAGTTTAAAGATGACAGTTATTATTTGTTATGACACTACATTAGAAGGTCCACACTTGGTATTAAAGAGTGGCTTATTGAGGGTAGGGGAAATGTGGTTCTGCAGGTCGGAATTATTCTCAGCGGACCCCTTGATGACATTACGGGTGGCCGCGCGGTTCGTTAAGGTGCCGCCGGGGTGAGGTCCCTGGGGACGGCGTGGGAAGAGCCGCTGTGCCCCAGCGATGCTGCGGCCGGGGGACCCGCCTGCTCCGGGAACCGAATTGCCTCAAAATCTTCAAACTAGCCACGGAGAGCGTGAAAGAAATGGAATATTCGCTCATGCCAGGGGTGTTTCGCTGGGGACCAGGGGTTCCGTGGGGTGAAGCCCCTGGCAGCGGCGCAGGAGGGGGTAGGCGAGCTGCAGCCCCTGCGCACCCAAGGGCAGGAGTGGGGTCCTGGTCCTGCCCCCCGCTGCCCTGCCGACAATCCCTGGCCTGGCAAAGGGCTCCTGCGGCAGCGATAGCCAAAAACCAGGGTTGTGTGTCTGCGTAGGTGCCCGGTCGGCAGCGTAAGTGGGAGCCAGCTGCTGGGGGAGCAGGGAGAGGAGCACAGAAATCAATAGTCATTTTTATGATCCGGGCAAAGCTGGATTTCATCCTACAGTACATTAATTGGATATCACTTTTACACGGTTGTATTACAGGCTTTGGGAAATATGAGGCATTATTTCTTTTTAATGCTAATAAGTAAATCAGCTGCTGGTTGCGAGGCTTGTTTCGGTGACAAGGGAGCTGATGGCTTCCTGCAGGGTTACACCAATCGCTGCCAAAGGTGCTGGTCCCAAAACGTGCCCGAGACTGAGCAAAGGTGTGCGGATCGCTCGTGGAGCTTTAATCTTTGGGAACAGACTTACTAGGAATAAGCTAATGATAATCAGAGAAACCTCAGCCTGGCATCCTCCCCTGGACACCGAGGACCTGCTTGCATCCACCTGCAATTAAAAGCCCGAGCCAGAACGACCCTGCGCAGCACCGACCATTTGAAGTCTGTGCTATAATGCTGCTAAAATTACCAAACCTCACTATACTTAGGAAATAGCCATTATCAGAAGCTACTTTTATTACCATGGAAACGGAAAGATAACAGAGAAAAGTCCAGTCACATCTCTCCGCTGAAGGAGGCAGATACGTATTATGTATGTATTATGTTTATGGATGAGGCGGCAGCGATCACCACTGGCGCTGAGTACGGCTGCAAGAGGCCAGGAGCTTGAGGGGTCCATGTATACATCTATGTATGTGTCTGTAGGTATGTGAATACATATATACAAATGTGTATGGGAACATCGGAAAAAATATTTTGTATAAAATCGCCAGAACCATCTATTTGTGGCCAAATGCTAAATTCCATTTTTCTGGACTCGCAGATGGTGTAAGACTGAACCATGCAAAAAAACCAGAGCAGAACAGCCAGCAGAGCAGGAAGGAAAGCCAGGTTGTCCGAAGAGGAGAAGGGGATGCTTTCCTCAAGGAATGTGGGAAATCTGGGGGTCCGGCTCTCCTGGGACCAGGGTGCTGCTGCAGGGTGTGGGTGCAGAGGGGAGTGGGATGGGATGGGATGGGATGGGATGAGATGAGATGGGATGGGATGGGATGGGGTTTAATGCCCCACAGCGCTGAGGTCTGCGCTCGAAGGGGCTGTGGCCGGGGGGGGTCACTCATCTGCTTCAGGCAGAGGGAAGCGACTGGCATCTGAATATCAAATGTGACTCATTTTCTCCTGCGTGTTCCCCGTAAATCTTGCGCTCTGATGAATGTTTTTATTCCAGCCGGTTGTTCCTTCTTGCTCGACACTAAATCTTCATCTCATCAGCACTTGACTGAATTTGTAGAAACAAAATAGAAGAGGGGAACTCGGGCATGAATTAGCAGTTTAAGATCAGAAGAGAGTTCATATAAATCCCTGATCTGCCTATCCATCAAAATGGAATAATGCAAAGACACCAACATGACCCATTGCTCGCTGGCTGTCCTGCCCATCCGTCCCGGGGACGTTCCTCCTGCAGACACGTCCCCCCCCGCACAAGAACCCCGGCTTTCCACTGCCCCTGGACGTGAAGGACAAAGAAAATTATATTTTCGTTCTGGCTCCAGAGCTGGGAGTTTTGGGAATTAAATTGTGTCAGCTGTTCTCTCCTTTTTTTCTTCTTTTTCTTTCTTTTTTTTTCTTTTTTTTTTCCCAAACAGCACAATTTATAGCCATGGCCCTGAGAGAGCAATTGCCTCTTGCTCAGGCAGAGACCGAACGCGCGTGTCTCCTGTCATGGTCCAGATTTGGGTCCCGGGCAGAGCCAGGCTCGATGACGCTGAGCCAGGACAGGGATGCAGCGGTCTGTACGCACGAGGGATGTTTCAGCCCTGCCACGACCCGCTCTCCCGCTGATGGAGGAGCACATTGCGGTCCTCATCGCCAGGACCGCCGGGCAGTTTGGTGCTTTAATCACACAGAACTACGTGTGCCTCCTCCTGACAGCAGTGGGAAGAGCTTTGGCAGAAATCGTTGCTTCCTGGCGAAGCCTTTGCAGGGATCCCGGGCACTGAAAAATCTTGCAGCTCCCCCAGCACATCTGCCAAAAGGCTCCTGCTCCGTCTTGGGTTTGAGTTCAGGGAACCGGTCGGCAAAGCAAAGGAGCAGTTGGCTCCGTCCCCTGTGCGCACCGCTGCCCTTCCCGAGTCGGAAGGAGATCATTAAACGAAGGGACTTTCCCACTCCACGGCCGCAGCCGGACAGAAGGTCGCTGCCCCGGGGTTCGGGCTGTGCACCGCCCGGCACAGCGGGCTGAAGGGCTGCTCCTGCGGGTTTCCGTCAGTTTGAAAGGACTCTGATTTATGGATTTCCTATGATGTCAATCAATATTTACATGTGAGGTAAAAAAAAATAAAAGGGCAGCCAGGTGTAGGCTTGCGTTAGTACGTGTGAGCAGTACCAGCCTTAAAATATCCATTAAGCTTTCACAATGTTGAAATAGGAGCGATAAATAATGGCACAGCTTTTAAAAAGTAAGAAATAAAGCAGAAGTAAAGAAATACGCCAGTGATGGATTTGCACCCCTCAGAATATACAAGATTTTATCGTGCAGAATTATTTCCACGCAGTTTGACGCACATCGGTAATGTTAAGTATTGCACAGCTGAGAAATCTTTGTTGGCGCTCGTTACTCGTGTACAAGGCCCTTTATGTGTCTGCAAATACATTAACAATTTAAATCACGCCATTATTACTGGGGAGGCACCCTCAACCCGGGTCTTTCTAGCGATCTCGGTAGGTCGCTGCTGACATCGTCCTTCCTCGCAGGAGCGGAGGACCAGCAGTGGCCAGGCTCAAGTTCAAGGGCACTTCGGGACACCGAGCTGACCCCGGAGATCCCCGTTGTCTCAGGGGAGCGTTCGGGCTGTGGTGTCCCCCTCGTCACCACCACGCTCCGGTTTGTGCCCGGCATTGTCATCGGGACTCGGGTGCGTGCGGGAAGCGTGCTGCAGTGCTCGGGAAAGAACAAAGGGGGAGAACAAAGCTGTGTGAATGAATGCCTGCCATTCTGCTACAGCGGCGAACCGGAGAAATAATTAAAAAATAATTTAGGGTCAATGTGAAATGAAACCTTTCAATGCTCTTTGCGTTCCAGGTTTCCTTTCTTCAGTAAATATAGGAAATAAAGTCCCTAATAAAAAGGAAAAATTGCAATGCTCCCTTTAGAAAATTTTGATATCTTTAACACTGAGCAAAATTATATTCTTTCTTTGTCTGAAATTATTTTCTAAACTCATTACAAAATAACGAATAATCTCGATCAACCTGAAGCTGCCTCTTTTTGAGTACTTCATTCTTCGGATAACTATCACTCAGCTCTACGCAGGCATTTTAGCTTTTCTACCGTCTGTTAGAAAACCTCCTGTTACTGCAGGCAGAAGCAACCTGAGTCCCCTCCTGTCCTACCCCAGAGGCAGTGCCGGGTTCTGAAGTTCTTTCATTAAACTAAGACAGTGGCATGGCAATCCAAAGAGCTTTTGGACAAATGTGGACCATGTATTTTGGGTCTATTGCCTGCTGAAAACAAAGTCTCCACGTAAAAAAGACGTCTCTGTGGGCCGGAGCTATTGGAACATATCCAACACCATCCAAGAGGAAAGACCAGATCTTCAAAATAATGGGAAAACGAAAGTAACCCTGCAGCACTCTGAACGGGAGTAGATGGGAATGTCCACATCCTTCCCCTTCCGTGCAAGGCCACCGCCACGTGCCCTGTTTAATTAAGTAAAGGCTGTCAGACGAGATTCTGACATTTAGGTTCCGCTTCATGAAAGAGCTCCCACACGTCATTGTCCAGATTCGAATAAAACTCCCCGTAGTTCTGCAAATGAAAGGGAAATAGAGATCTGTCTGGTCTGCAGAGGCACTGAAGACTTGCAGCTCCTAACGAGTGCGAAGAGCAGGCTGCTGGTGTTTTCCAAATAATTTGTTAATCTTGGAAAATGGGAAGAGTGATCAGGGGAAAGGTGCAGAAAGCACGGCCATATGCCAAAGACACTGGCTGTGGAGCAGCTGCATTATGAAGCTCGATGGTCTTAAGGGTCTTTTCCAACCTCAATGATTCTGTGATTCGAAAGCATCCAGTCTTAAAAGTGCTGTTTTCTTTCTGCGGAGAAAGCAGGACCAGGAGCTTTCTCAGGACCAGTGAGAGGAGCCAGAGGTGATCAGGGTAACTCGTCCCCAGTGGTGCCTCTTGAAATGGATTGCGTTTTGCTGATGAGGTGGAATTAAAGCAAGTAGATTTCAAATGTAGTTAAAGCAATAAATCCCCTACAGGATGCTGAAAGCACATTAGAATAAAACTTTATTCCAGGTTTATCCCCTGTGGGACATCCGCACCACTGTCGCGCCGTTAGCCCCAGCCCTCCTGACCCGCCTGCACCCCGAGTTACTTCTTGTCCCTCAGATTTAGGCTGCAAAGCTCAAAGGCAAGGACGCGGAGCGGACTTGGAGGGGCTGCTCGGCCAGGGACACGGCAGCAGCAGCTGCTCCGCAAAGGCTCTGGAGGCAGGGAGCCGTGCCATCCGGCAGAGCATCCCGCAGAGCCCTTCTTCTCTGCGAAAGAAAGAGGTAATGAAATTTTAATCAGAACTTCCACAAAGTGTACAGAGCTGTAAATAAGGGACTCGGCATGCTGCTCCACCTACACCTTCATCCTCTTCTCATCTCGCTCGTGATCATCTGCAGACCCATCTCGGAGCGTTTCATGGTCTGACTTTCCCCAGGATTTCGAGCCACCCAATTTACGCTCCTTTGAAGCAAGAGACCTGCTCACTCTCTAATTTATATTTTTTAATCAGGGCACCAAAGTGTGAGAGAGCTCAAGGGAAACATGTCCCTTTTAAAAACAAAGTTATTGCTTTAATAAACATGGGAGGAAGGCAGTAATGGACTAGGGAGCTTCCCCTGGTTAAAAATTTAGTAATCAAGCCCTGCTCTTAATGAAACCGAAGATTAGTCCTACGGAACAGAAACTTGTTTCTCAGCAAGGCAATAAGGACTGGTGATGTGAACGTGGGGAAATGCAAACGGCACGGCCAAGTCCCGCTGGCGTGGAGGTTTCTCGCCCATCAGAAGCCGGTTGGGTCTCTTGGTAAGACGGTTCCCCGGGGCCGCAGGAGCCCTCGTGGGACCACCTGAACTGCTGCCCCGGCTGGCCCTGATCCCGGCGACTGACCTGCAGCGATGGCACAGTGCTTAGCTGCTCAGAGCACTTTGTCGTCGTTAACTAATTAATTAGCTGTTATGCAGAGTGTAACTGCAAACTCGGAAATGAAGGCAGGCACTCCAAGCTACGGTACAGCGCGGGTCCTTGGAGGCACCGCTCTCTGCCTTGGGGACGGGCTGGCGCTGCTCTCTGGGCTACTGACAGCGGGGGTCTGGTACAAGCCTGCAAGCAGCCGGACCCGTGTCCCTTGCTGAAAGGCAGCAGAACCGCCAGCGAAGGGACACGCACCCCATCCGCCGCACCCACACGCACCCTGCCACATCCCAGCCACGGCCGACGGAGCGGGTTTGCCGTCCGGAGCACCACGCAGCTGAGGACAGCTGGCTGTTGCCATGATCCTGGGAATGCTGCCGGCATCCTTTACGACTTCAGAGTTGCCTCATATCAATCCGGCCATCCCGACCCTGAAACCAGGGTGCTGCTCTCTTACAGCAGCAATTAGTAGTCTTCCCTCCTTCCTGCCTTCTCTCTCTCAAACAGAAGTCTGCTCATTAAAAATTAAGGAGTGAGCCAACCGTAGTAAGCAATAAGAGTACAAGCTAGCAGGCTTTGCCCGACAGGAAGAAGACCAGTCTTTTGTGTTTAACTCAGGCATGTGCTAAAGCTTTCCTCACTGAGTGATTTAACATATTGTCCTTTGATTGCTTTCATTATTTATGAAAGGTAAAATGTGTCATCATCATCTGCCTCCTGCTCCTGTCCCTGCTTGCCGGACCTTGCTTTATCAGCTGGGCAGCGACCCGTCTCGGGTCCTGGACAAACAAGGCGGCTCTGGGGTTCGCCGCAGAGCTCACCCTGCCAGCTCCTGGCCGGCAAAGCGATGCTGGGTACCTGGCAGAGCACCCTGCACCTCTGCACCTCGGGGTGGGTTTCACCCCTCTGCAAGACCCTGGGCTGCAGAACCCCCTGCCAGGGGCGAGGAGGGCAGGAGGCCACGAGCTACCAAAGGCAACAGTGCAGGGGTAGAAAAGAGGAGCCGTGACCCAGGACCTGGGCTTATTCCAGACTTAACGGGGCTCTGGTGGGAGAAACAGCTCCCAGGTTGGGTCAAGCAAAACCAGGACTAACCTCCTCCAGCCCCGTGAGCACTCGGTCCGCGGGGCTGTGTCTGGGTCGGCGACTGGACCGGTCAATCCGTGCCACGGCCACGTGCAGCCCACAAGCATTGCTGCGCGGTGCAGGGGCTCACAGAGGGTCAGAAGCAGCTGAAGCAAAGCTGCATCTTGAACTATTGCCAATATTTAGGCTGAGCCTGAATGTGGCTTCCCTGCAGCTCCCCATCGAGAGGGAGAATAGTTTCCTGCGCGGCCGGGTTTTGAGGTGGGACCGGCATTAAATTATTCGTTGTGTTCTCTCACTGGTTCCTTGTTTTTCAGCAATGGGGTAATTTCATTTTGGCTTCAGGCGGCTGGCTGGAGCGCTGTGCCAGGGGTGAGGGGGCAAACTGGCAGCACTTGGGTTATCAAAGGTTGCCAAGGATTATTTCAAACCCACCAAGCACCCACTTTGGAAGGAGGACTGATAGCGAAGGCCCCACCGGTCCTGCAGTCAGAGCCTCAGGAAAGTGAAGGTCTCACAAAGCTCGCCCATTTTCTTAATAACAATGTAAATTTATAGCACAAAGCCAGTTCTTGAAAGTAATAGAGGCATTTGCTTAATCCTGTTCTATTCACTGTAATTTAATTCGAAAATAACTTTAAAGCTTCATTTACTCTGTGTTTTCCATCGGTCCTTGGTTGGAGCAAGGTCTCTTGCATGGAGGCACCCGGCTGCTGTACCACGTGGCGCGCGGCAGGACGAGGACGTCGCTTTGGCCAGGATGCTCCGGCCCTTTTCCTGCTGCCGGCGGCTCACCCTGGCGCTGGGTGCTCTGCCCGAGCTGCCGGGGTGGGTGAAGCACAGCGGTACCCCGGGCTGGCCGGGCTGCCTCCCCGGCAGAGCAAACCAAGCCGGTGGGTGCCACGGTGAACGGACAGGCGAGCAGGGCACCAGGATGCGGTGCCGTTTGCAGATGCTGGCCAGGATCCTACCCCGGGCACAGCCCTCGTGCAGTTGCATCCTTATCGAGGAAGAATTCTCCTCCTCCTCAGTGGCAGTAATGATGGTAAGAGGTGATTTGTAGGAGCAGTGGGATCAGCGAGCCGCTGGCAGCGTGGTGCATCTGCAGCCAGTGCCACCGAGGTCACGGCAGCCCCGTCAGCGTGTGTCCCCTGCGGACGGGACATTTCAGGGTGCTCGCAGGAGAGGGCAGCGACCCATCCGTGCACCGGACACCGGGGTCCTGCCTCTCTCCGAGCTGTTTCGGAGCTGCCGGCTGTTTCACAAGGGCATTACAGCTCTGGGCACCGCATCGCTCCTGGCAATGCCGCAGGACTCGCCCACAGGCTCCCGGCAGCCGTGGCGGCACTTGGCCCCCTCCCCACCGCAGCACCGTCTGTCGGCAGCGGGAGATGTCGGAGCAGCCGTGCCGGTGCGTGGCGGTGGGCAGCGCGTGCCTGGCTACGGTCCAGCCGGGTCTGGAGACAGGCGGGCTCGCAGAGAGGATTCTAATTGCCACCATTTGCCTTTCGGGCATGATTTATTGCTCCCTGTCTTTTCCCAGTTGGAACACGAACTGGGGCTTTGGGAAGAGTTTTCGGTGGAGTCTGTGCGTAACCTTGAGGGATTTAAAAGTTGCGGTTTTATTTTCATTTCTCTTGTTATTGGAATAAGTTCCAGAGTAAAATATAAGACGTGGTGGGAAGCCTTTCATAGCTTGGCTTTCTCAAACGATGCCCTGTAACTTGGAGAAACAATAGCGACTTGCAAAACGCAGCAATTTCCGTCACGAATTTGAAGGGCGAGGTGCACTGAGATGCTCATTTCTGGGGTTTAAATTGATTTACAGCATATTCATAGCAGCTGTCCCACTCCTTCACCACCCTTCTCTCTCTCTCATGCGCACAGAAGTACGTGCTGGAGATCTCTACTGTTATTTCTTGATTTGTAATTGCAGTGGAATTTGCTCCCAGAATTTACAGGCGTGCCGTTCCCCCCCCCGGCCGCACACCACAGCTTCTCCCGTCCCTCCGACCCCTCGTGCGTCCGGCGAAAGTCCTCGGGGCCAGGGCACGCGGCCAGGCTGGGGCAAGGGGAGCGAAGGGGCTTCTCAACCGCCCTCCCCTCCCTTCCCAGTCTGGCTGGTGCCACACGGGCCCTGGACACTGGTGCTGTACTGGCGCACACGCGTGTCCCTTCCTCGCCTCCCCGCGCTTGATGCCAGGTCAGACACAACACGAGCCTCACTGTACCTTTCTGTTTGCACCTTTCCCTGCAGAGGCGTGCCCCCGCTCCTGCAGCCTTTGCTGGATCAGTTCAGCCACCCCAAATTTTCTGAAGCAGCTCCCCAGCCCTTGCAGCCATCTCTGACCCTCGCTTTCCGGGCTGCACACGAGTGCAGCAAGTCCTGCCTGCCCGGACTAGCCCCTCTGGCCCCTCCGCTGCCACCATGTCCCCAGCCCCGCGTGCAGCTGCGATGCGGGTGGGCGAGCAGGGTGAGTCGGGGCCCGGCGTCCGCAGCCGACAGAGCCAGGGCGGGTGCCACGCGGCGCTGCTCCCCCTCGCCGGCAGGCACGGGGGCACGGGCGAGCGCTGCTCTTCCCTCTCAGCTCTTACGGCCGATTTCTGAATATGCCTGTGTCCTGTCTAACTTTGATCTAGGTAATGACTCTGAACTCTCGTTAAATCTCATTTCATGTTGTGCCTTTCATGGTTCCTTGTCATCTTGTTTATTCTGCTGCACACTTTGAAGTAACTAAGCCGTACGTGCTGCACGTTGTACCTTGCTGCATAGCGGGCTGCAGCACTGTGGATTAGCGTCATTATTTTTTAAGAGCGCATTTGCAGAACGACAGTAAGTCTGTCCTAGAACAAAGGAGCCCAAAAACACGCAGCAGTGGGAGCCGGGGGGGTGGCAGCGGCGCTGGCCGGGTGCCCGTGCAGCCCCACCGGTGACAGCATGTGCTCCGGTGACACGCGCAGCCTGCGACGCTCGAGGCAGCCCCAGTGACTCAGCTACAGAAAAGCAAGTGCCTGGCATCGGGGCTTTTGAAAAACAGCAGTAATACCTTTTTGGAAACAGCACCAGTGATACCAGCATCCTGCGTTTCTCCTGTTTCTCTTTGCGCTCGGGTTAGCCAATTAAGCCATCGGGTCGCTAGGAACAGCCTGGTTTCAGGCAATAAGCGTGTGACTGCCCCTTTATTCTGCTTTTCAGCTTCTCACTCCTCTGCTCATATTTAAAGGCATAATTCTCTGTCATATCTTGCTTGGCAGCATGTCAGGAGCCTGTGCCAGGCAAAGTGGGAAGTGAGACTGAAGGATTTCCTTTACATGTTCACTTCTATTTAAAATATTCTCGGTATTCACCGGATTGGTTTGCATTTGCTCTTGAAAATGCTCCTAGTGCAGAAGCCCCTCACCCATCTCTGCCCACCTGGCCTGACTCTCCCCAAAACCGGACACAAGGTCTGACTGTTCTCTGAGCGGCTCCAGCGCCGTGTTCAAGTAGCAGGTGAAAACCTGAGGGCAGCATCCCATGGAGTGCACGCAGCATTGAGGCAAAGGAAGTAGGAAGGGGTTTTGCAAGACAAGTCAGTATAAAAGGCATTTATTCATTCTTTATAGTTCATTACAGGTGAAATGGAGCTTTTCTGCTCAGAGTTCCGATGCTTGGGATTCTTTTGATAAGCGCTACGAGCTCTTCCATCTAATTTTGGAAAAGAGATAGATTCATATTGCTCCTGCTGCGCTTTGGTGTGTCCCAAAAGGCTGACAATCTGCTTTCAGATATTGCAGGCGAAATGCTAGTAAACCCAAATAAAATGATAGTTCCTGTAAGGCCGGCAGCGCTCGCTGCAGCCCCAGTGTAGATGAGCAGTCACTGAGCCGTGCCGCGGTACCGGACGATGCCAGCGCCCGCCGCGAGCCGGATCAGCCTCGGGGATGGAGCGGGCTGCAGCCGCCGAAGTGGCTGCACCGGGCTCTGCTGGCTGCTGTGCCGGCTCTGCCTGCCCGGGCTGGCCGGGGGAGCGCTGCCGGGCTGGGGAGCAGAGGGTGTGCTGGCAGCCCCCCGCTTCGTCCCCCGCCGCTCGCAGCGAGTCCCTGCCAGGCTGGGGCACCCTCTCCCCCTGCGATCTCTCCCCCCCTTGTTTAAGGGCGATTTCTGCCGGTCGTCCTGTTCTGTGGCTGCAGCGCGGCGTGATGCTGCGCTACCCTGCCAGGAAACCCGGCTCGCCTGATGCCGTCGTTTGGGTCAGCTCTGCTGGGCGGCTGCACACCCGTTTGGCGTCGGGGTTGTAAAACATCCCACCGATGTCTTGTGCTTACCGCTGTGGCATTCTGCTGTAATGCCTTTGCGCAATATATATATACATATATATTAGTCCTGCTTTAAGCAGTTTAATGAATCCAGGCCTTGAGGGAGAATTAACAGTGTATTAACACTGCATCTGAAAAATTAAAGGAATAGTCAAGCAAATTTCTTTTTATTGACTTTTAGTGAGCCATTTAATCCAAACATCTCGTTAACTGCAGTATAACTATACTATATAATGGGTTTTGCAATAAGAACAATTAGCTTTGCAATTAGCATAAGAGTGAGCGCTCTGCAACTGCCTGCAATTGGCAACGGGCCTATTAAAAATGTGTCCCGTGGAGAAAAAATAATAGTGTTTCAGATGGGTAGATTGAAACCGTTTGACTTTAAGCACCACTAGTATTTCTTCTATTGATCTGGTGTCCCGGATGATCTAGGGGTGGGGAGGGAGGGTTAGCTGCTCGCGGCCAACTTATTTCTCCTCTGTCATCGGCATGGCATCGATCAGTTTGATTTGCGGGGTAAACCATGGAGTCCTGCAGAAATTAGCCCATCCTGTTAATGCTCAGCCTGTCTGACCTCCCTCGGCACTTACAAGTCAGAGCTGCGGGGTGCCTGGGCTGACAACGTGGCAGCTCCGGCGTGGGGACGGAGCACCCGCTGCCGGCCCCCTGCTCGCCCCCGGGGATGCTCCGGGGGGGCTCCATCCTGCGCAGCCTCCCATGGGCACGGGACCGGGCAGGCTGCGTGTCTGAGGGCACGGGTAGACGTTTCTGCTGTGGGATTTTCTGCGTCAAAGCAGAGAGCGTCCCTGTGGCTGTCCTCAAGCCCGTTTCTCGGAGAACATTCACCCAGGATTGTGCCGAAGCGCAGGATGAAATGGCGATCCATCACCGTGTGAGGATCACTTGCCTCTTCCTCTGCTTAGAGAACTGAAGACAACAAGGTTTGACATCTCAGGCTATTGAATAAATAATAACCATCAAAAATGTCAGCATTTAGGTTTTATTTAAATCTCCTAGCCAACAACACTAACTTAAACTTTATGATGCACCATTACAGCCTCTGAGAGCATTCTGCCTGCCAAACAATATGTTCCGTGAAAACTGATATAATCTGCTTGTTATCTGCAGCACCGCCTCGTAGTGGTGCTTTATTGATTTTCTGCACAATCACAGTAAAAAGTCTTTTTTTTTCCCCTCTGGTATCTTTTTATGATTCTGGAGGATTTGTTTCCGCTCCTGTGTCATTTTTCACCCACTCGTATCTCGGCTGTTTTATAATGGTAAAAAAAAAAAACCAAAAAACCCCACAACCCACTATTGAATTGCTCAACCACATTAACGAACATAAAGCCGAGGAGGAGCAGAGACGGCGATCACCACCACGCGCTCCGGGGACAGACTCCGCGCACCGAGTGTCCTCCCCGCTCCCACCGTGCTCTGCCCGGGGAGCTGGAGCCGCTGCCCTGCTTCCTCGGGGCACGCTGCATCTCCAGCAACAATCTAAAGTCAATTTGCTATAACAGCGGAGGATATTCCCTTCTGATGAACGCCTGTTTGCCTTTAATTTGTGGCAAGATGATGAGACTTAAAGGAAATGTTCAGCTGTCGGGAAAGTGCGCTCTTAAGGCACTTAAATTTGTGAACTTTGGTATCATTTACTGAGTCATTTTCCAGGGACTCTTCTAATTCCCAGCATGGTCAGTGCTGGATTTTCTGTCTCTCTCTCGTTTCCTAATGCAGCAGGTTGAATATTGTACATTTAGGAAGCCTACCTGTGCCTTGGTGAGATTTAGATGCTTTGAAATGTCACTTGCCATATGTTGCCATTATTATTATTATTATGGACTGCATTCAGATGAAGGGCTTTTTGTCCCAGATCTGTAGCGGCAGACCATTGCACTTCACAGGATGCCAAAAGAGCCTCTCGTTTAAATGCCAGTAATAATCCCATCCCTGCCCAACCAGGCGCCTGCCGCATTTTCAGCCTCTGAGCTGGTCCCCTTTGGGATCGGGTCCTGGGCTTGGCCGGGGCCGGTAGCCCATGTCCATGTCAGGGTCCCGGCGTGGCCGTTCGTCCCCAAGGGCGTCAGGGGAGGCCAGGCAACGCCAGCAGAGTCGTTAATCTCAGCTTAAGGCCCTCCTTGCGCTCTGCAAACCCGTCCAGTTCCCAGCGTCCTCCTTTGTAGCGGAGAGGCTCCCGCAGGAGAACTCAGTCCTCATCACCCGGAAAAACGGCATTTTTCTCTGCGATGTCACATGTCGGTAGATCTGATTCATTGTGCTCCCTGCCCTGTCCCTGGGATCCGCACCGTGCCGGGCCCAGCTGATGGCACCGGCGGGGGGAACCTGGCGATGCCAGGCGGAAAGGGGCTTGGACCTGCCGGAGTTTGAGTCCCTTTCATCCGCCTCTGCCTCCCAGGGACTGAAACATCGGAGTAAAACAGTGTCGGGGGGGAGGAGGCTGAACTGCAGTGCAGAGAAATGAGTAGCAGAAACCCTCCGGGAGAAGGGAGGGGAGAGCTGCGGCACCCTGCCTGCGCGGAGCTGAGCGGGGGCTCTGCCCCCCCCCGGCTGAGGTCTCCACGTCTTTGGGAAGAGCAGAAATTCAGACAGGCTGTTCCTTCACAGGACAGGACAGCGACGATTGCAGCCGTCCTGGTGACAGCAAGACCCTCAGCTTGGTCACCGTCGGGCACCGAGGCAGGACCCACGTGCAGGTCAGTAATTGTGCAGCAGCGTGGGAGCAGCAGCAAGGAGCTTTGCAGGGGGAGCTGGAGCACAATGCCAGGTCTCAAAACTGGGATGGTTTTTCTGCTCTTCCCCCACAACTTTGCTTCTGCTTTCCTTTAAAGTAGGCAAGGATACAGAGGGGGAAAGAATCTCTTTGCATTTCTGAGAGTTATGAAATAACCATGCGGTGTTTCCCTTCATCACTACTAATCACAAGAGCAAGCTCTCACAAGGAATTAGTTTGCACCAAACCTTTCGTAAATCTCTGAAGCCACAGATGAGAGATCGCAGAACTGGAGATTATGACTTTTAAGTTCAATTCATTACCTCAAATTAGCATCAAACTACAGAGCCTTGTACGCAGAGCTCTCGCGTACAGAACAGCCCCTGACCCGAGCAGTTAGCTGTTCAAACCGAGCGGCTCAGATTGGATTAGTCGGAGCAGGTTTGGAGGAGAGCAAGGCTAGAGAGGAACAGTTCATACTGGATGGCATTCAGAATCGCGTCTTCTCTCCTGCTAGAACGTATCGTTGCGTTATTAGGCAAAATAGATTTTAGCATTGATTTATCATCCCCTTTGGAAAGACGTTTGGCCGTGGTGTGCCATTTCAACTGAGCTTAACAGCCCGTGCATGGGAGCGGTGTCCCTCCAGCACGGCCGTTCGTCGTGAGCCGGGTGGCAAGGGAGGAAGGAAACCTGCTGCTAAAGCTGCACCGGTCCGTGTCCGTGTCTCCCTGGCAGGAGCGGAAAAGGGGCAGGCAGGTTTTGGGTAGTGGTGTTATTATTTGCACCTATCAAGAAAAAAAGTCTGTTGCAACCTGAAGCCACCAGAGGAAGGAGCTGCTGACAGCGGTGGTGGCTCCCACTGCCCTGCTCCTGGGGGGAAAGGTATGAATAAATTGTGACGACTCCAAGAGCAGTGGAAACTTCAGGAATGATTTCTGAAACAGATGACTGTGAAATTTCCATAATATCAGTGAGGGGTGCTGGAAGGAATCTGGGCCGTGGGAAACCCAAAGCTGGGCCACGTTTCCTGCAGGAGGGCTGCAAGGGGATGTGCTTATGAGAGCTGGGGGAAGAGGGAGGTCTAAGCCCTGGCATTGGTGAAGCAGCATGTGGCCCTGAATCGGTCCAGATGAGGCAGAGAAACAGAGGTTCCCAGGGACCCAGAGGGTCTCTCTGTCCGGTTTGGGAAAATTCAGGGCAGAATTTACATAAGGATCCCAAGGCCAGGTTGTTTCCGTGTTGCTTGTTCACTTTGCTTCACAGTATTGAATCCTGGAGCAATTCTCCTCGTGATGCTCCCAGCAGAACATCCCTGGAGCGGCACCTTCACCCACTGCTGCGGAGCAGCTGGAATCAGAGTGCTTAGGAGGGCTCAGAGCACCAGGGAGACAGAGTCTCTAATTACCTTTACTCATTTATGCATGAATCAGACGTGATCAGGTCTCTTTTCAAAAGCCCTTTCTAAAACTTCAGCAGCCCCCGAAGGTGCCTCCTCCCAGCCCACGCCTGTCGGGGGCTGAGGCTTTGCGGGCGGTCCGATGCCGCAGGTCGCCAAAGGAGCCAGAGAGCGGCCCAGGCTGGCGCCCGGCGGTGGGACGCTGGGTGCCACAGAGCCCACCCGCACCACCGTGGTCCTGCCAGGAGCACCGCGGTCCCTCCAGCCCTTCTTGAGGGGCACGAGAGGAGCACGCTGAGGGCACAGCCACTCCGGCAGCCCGGGGACACGCCGCAGGGCACACTCTGCCCCCTCCCTGCGCCGAGAGCCCGTCTGCGGAGGCAGCTCATCACTCAACGTGCAATCCAGATTTATTTATATGTGCACAACAGAGGCAAATGGCTTTGCTGCCAAGATCAATCCTTCAATCTAATGCCTCTCACTCCATTGTAACTGTATTTCATGACCTTCTCAGGGATTTTCAGGTTTTTCATTTGAAGGAACAAGAGCTGTGGAGAGAAGGACGTAAGAATAAAGGAAAGAGCTCTCTGGTTTCCATTCAACGCAGAATGACCTGGGCAGGAAAGGAAAACTCATGAGTTATGATGACACGCAGTTTAGATCTTTGCTGTGCCCAGTGTTATGGCTTTGTGGTTTTTTAATGCAGAGGTCACCTACTTGAGCATCTTCTGCTGCTCGTGAAATCCCGCCGCCGATGTGCCGCTGTCGCTTCAGCCTCTGCGCGACGGGAGCAGGGCGGACACCTCTGCCAGGCAAGCCAGAGCGCCTTCGCCACGTTTTCAGGGGGATTTGTCAATGGCAGATGGAGACCATCAGGACGCAGGAGGGCTGGGTGAAGGATCCTGGATCCTCCAGAACACGTTCACCGACACGCCTTTCCCAAGGAGCCGGCTCGGGCAGACACTGCAGGCAGGGAGGCTGCTGCGGCTCTGCACCGCTCTGCTCCGGCGTGCTCGCTCAGCCTGAACTGAAGGGCAAGACAGTTCGGGGATTGCCCAGCCCTTCCTCTGTGCATTCAATCAAGTGATGCTCCAGTGAGCCAGAAACTGAACCGCAAAAGCCATTAGATCTCAGCAATGACACAACCAGACTCATTGCTCTCAGCCCACAGACAGTGCTGTCTCCCCAGACAGACCCACGGCTTCCTCTCCCAATCTTTTTTTTCATCTATTTTCCATCGCCCTGGCAGTGCTGGGGTGCAGCCACGTCGCAGGACCCTGGCTGGTGCGGGCTTTTCCATCTCATTTTTTGAGCAGAGCGACATGGGAAGGGTGCACATGGCCTCCTGCCCCGGGCACAACCAGCCCCGGGCTGGTCCCCGAGCGCTGCTTCCTCCCCAAAGCTCGCGCCCACCACAGCCCGGCCGAGCCCCGGTACGTCCGGCAGCGCCGACCCTGCGCCCAGCAGCCAGGAGGGCAGCAGGGGGGTCTGGAGCCGAATCCCCTGTTCCCCCCTGCCTGCATGAGGGCACACGTCCCCACAGCAGCGGTACGGTAACAGTCCATGAATTATGCCATTTAATTAGATGTCGAATATTCATATGTCAGTAATGATCTGCCGCTCATTCTGCATTTAGCTCCTCGTGCTGCCGTGACGCAGCCTTTACTCGTTCGCTCGCTCCTAATGAACCACCACTTAGAATTTTAAAAAGTGGAGGATATCTTTCTGAGTTAATTAGCTTGAAATTAGCTTAATCACAGCTCATTTAAACTTATCTAAACAACAGAATGAGGAACTCTAGGAAAACTTGGGCTCAGCCTTACTCAGCTTTCCACCCAGAGATCCCGGCTGGCCGGGGATGCTGAGCACTGTGCTGGGGTCCAGCACCACTCCAGCTCTGCCGCTGCTGCCCTGACCCAGCCACGTGCAGCCCCAAACCTCGTTCCTCCCATCCGGATGCTGTGCCCATGCCTGGAGGCAGCTCAGCATCGTAAGGGTCCCATCTCCCCTCGCTCCTCAGCTGGGGCTGGGGACCTCAGCACCTTCAGGGGCTCCTCTTACTGCCCTCTCCGTGTGGGGAAGGGGGGGGGTCCCTGCGCTGGCACCACTCACCCCAGCCAAACAGCAGCACCCTGCGCGCTGCAGCTGCCCAAGGCCAGGACACGGAAACCATCAGCGCTGCCCCGGCGAGCCCGTCCTCAGCACTTAGCAGGCAGCAAATGGAGCAGCTCCGTACCTCCGCCTGCCCCTTCGCCTGCGCCGGGCGCTTCCAAGGTCAGCCCTGACTGCTGCCTGGCTCGGCACCTCACCGCTGCTCCCTGGTAATTAGAAAAGCTGGCACAACCAGTAAGACATGATATAATTTAGGCTGTCGCTGCTGCCACAATTAAGCCCTGCCATTCTTCATCCTGCTGTCTCCGTCAGGAGCACTAAACCCCCCTGCGGGGTCACGCTCCCGCAGCCCGCTGCCCGTGTCCAGCAGAGCTGCCCTGCCCTGCGCTGCGCGCTGGGATATTTCCGTTCAGCTCTGTAATGACTGTGATCACCGGGATGGCAGCAGGACGAGGCAGTGCCTTCCACGGCACGGGGCCGTGCGCTGAGGAAAGCGCCGAGCAAGGTCCCTGCTGCCAACAGCTGACGTCGAACGCAGACACCTCCTTACTCTTCAAGCTGGGGGCTGCAGCAGGGTGGGGAGGATTTTTATACGTGGGGCTGAGCAGCCGAAAGAGCCTGGGGAGGGGCAGGGTCCCCATCAGCATGGGGGAGGACACGGGCTGGGAAGAGCCCCCAGGGAAAGAGCCCAGGGCGGGGAGGGGACATCTGCCCGCGCTGGGTCACCTGCGCCATGGGAGAGCCCCGTGCTCGAGCATAAACCAGAGATGACTTTCATCAAGCTGCTGTTTTCTTTGTCACTCGGTTCCCAATTCTGTAATCACTCGTGATCTGCCACAGATCTATTTACTGCACCTGCTGCAGCTGCAGACAAGTAATTTCAGTGCCTGCCTGACCGTGATGACTGACTGAAGACAGTTGTCCCTGGCTGGGCTTTAAAAAAATGACTGTAACTCTTAACACCTCATTTTTTCCACTTCCCTTTGTCTTAGGACCCCTCCCTCGTTGGAGGGGTTAACCCACCGGGACTCAAACCCCGTTGAGGTAAGAGACAGCTTTTGCTATTGTCCTTTAACAAGCATTTTGGGTGTTGAGGGGGAAGAACATCATTCTCCTAACAGCAAAAATGAATTGTTGTCTCTTCTAGAGGTAAAAATGAAGCTGGATTCTCTGCTTTTGAAATATAAACCAGGGTTATGCATAAGGATGCTCGAGCAAGCTCCACCTGTCTTGGCCGGCAGAAGCCACGGTGTTGGGTGGGAAGGGATGCACGTGAACAGCGGCTGCAGTTAGATGTCATCTCAGCCTCCCGCTTCAGTCCTCGAGTCCTCCAGGTTCCTCCTGTGAGATGTTTCAGTCCATCTCACGCGTTGCGCACAGTCCACAGATCTGAGAAGCGCATTACTGCTTTCTGTGTCAGATTGATTTGAATAGTAATTGCATGTGACCTGTTGACTTCGGCTCATGCAGAATCCACCCTGCAATTAGTTTACTTAACTGGTCTGTCTCCTGCAATATCTGTCAAGAATAATGAATTAACCCTGAATTTGATCCCAAACAGAGAAACTTCACACTGGAACAAGTTTATTATTTCATGTGCTTTTCAGAGTTCTTGAACTTGATGTTAAGATCTAATCAATTGAACATCTGGGTTTCCTGGAGGCTGAGGCAGGATCATACAATATTTACATCAATATTGTGAGATCAAAGACAGCTATGGGTTTGGAAAAATCCTCCATGCAGAGGGATAAAGCAGAGCAGAGGAAATCAGAGCTGAAATCCAAGTCCTGCCCTGGCCTGGCCTGACAGAGCCTGGCTGTGGGAGGACACGACAAGGTGCCTCCGTGCCGCGGGGGGACCGCTGGGACGTGGGTACCATCGAAAGGGCACAAGGGAGGCAGCAGGATTTTCTTTCCTCAAAAAGAGCAGATAACCTTGCCAGCACAGCTCCTAAAGAAAACAGCTTCTGTTTCCACAGATGGTTGGTGCTGCAGCTGTATAGTAAAGGCTTCCCCTCAAACGTCCCTGCCCCGAGGAGCGGGCAGCGCCGGGCGGGGGGCAGGCAGCCTTTAACGCCCGGCCCATGGTTCCGTAAGGAGCATTTACAGCAGGGGCTGATGCTGCTTCCACAGAGCTCTGCAGTCCCGGTGGGCTCCGGGCTCGCCTGCCAGCATTTGTGCATTGTCGAGCTCAGCTTGACTTCCCAGCCTGGATGTGCTGGGGAGCAGTTGGGAGAGCACAGGGCCAGGGCGGTGTGGGAAGGGATCCACCGGATCCTGGGATCTGCTTGGCCCAGTGCGGGGAGCAACGGCACACCTCGGGAGTTTGTTCATTCCTGCGCTCCCTCCCCCAAAACTGCCACATTTCTAATCTGCTCTTGACTTCAAAGAGGAAGGAAGACCCTTTAATGCCAAATTTCAGCTTGCAGAGCAAGTTCCGCAGCAAATTCCCCTTGCGAGCGCCCGAGAGCCGCGTGGTAGCAGGAGATGCTGATGGCAGTGCCAGCCCAGCTGCCGTTACAAATACGGAGGAGAGCGGAGAAGGGCGAAGGCAGAAACCCTCAGAGATCTCATTAGCGGGAAGCATCCTCCAACTGATGCTTTGTGTTTGTCGAACCCCGGTCTACTCAAACATTCAACCCAAAGCGCAGAGGAGCGTGTACCCTGCACACAAAGGGCAGCACCACGGACGGGCTGGGCTGGGGAGATGCAATTACCTCCGATGAGAGAGGTCTGGGCTGCAGCTTTTACCCGAGCCTACGCTAAGCCGTGCCGGCAGCCTGCTGCCTGTCTCCTTGCTGCAGAGATGGAAAACTACCTGTGCGTACCCGCCGCAGAGCAGGGGCTGGAGATCTTCCTGCCCTTCTGCACAAAGGCATTTCTACCTCCTTCCTGTGCCCTTCCCGAACGGCACCCAAGGGAAGCAGAAATTCGGGCACAGCCACCTTGGCGCGTGGGTCCCAAACCTGCGTTATTTGTGGTCTCTGGCTCCGCAGATAGCTCTCCCAGCCCCTCGCACGTCTCTCCAGCGTGGTGCTGGGGGAGCGGGTGGGAGTTTGGGACCAGACCTCGCTGCTGCTCCGGCAGCGGGGAGGTGCCCGCTCCTCGGATGGGGCATGCGCTCCCCCACGGCAGAGGCTCAGTGGGGACCCCCAGCTGAACGGGGACCCCCCCGCCCCCGGGGAAAGGGCTGCGCCCTGAGACGGCGGCGGTGCAGAGGCTGGATGTGTTTTGTTCTGCCACGCACGTTTGGAGTCAGAGGTGGCATCTGGGAGGCCCCTGCTTGCAGCCTCGTTACGCGGGCTCACCCAGGTAGCTATCTAATTGCGGGTTTGCCACATGAGCGGATTACTTCCACCACGCCGGTACTCAACAGAAGCAGCTCTCCCTTCGGGGACACTCTCATTTCCCATGTCGTGAAAAATTAAACTACTGTTTAGGGCCTATTTTACCACTCTCGTATTTGTGCAACTCTCATTAGCAATAGGAGGAAGCGTTGTGCTGCACTTGGAGTGGAAGTGACTCTTGTGTTTTTAAATCAGATACAATACAGAAATACTTCAGGGGTCCTTCAGAAGAGAAATAATCACCGCTCTAACCACTGCAATGAGATACCCAGTCCCTCTGGCTTAGCCATTTAGTCTGCAGTTAGCAACAAGGTGAATTTTAATTCCAGACCATTTTTTTTCAGTCCTGCTGGTTTTTGCGTGTGTGCTGCTTTTCTAATAACAATGCGAGCCATATGGTGCCTCCAGCACTGGGACTGCAGCCATGGGGTAACAGATGCAAAATGGCCCAAGACAATAGATTTAAAAGTTTGCCTTCTCACTTTTGAGGAGTTAGAAGAACTACCAAACACAACAACATGAAATATTCAGCAAATTAAACACGGTTGGAGTACATAAAGGCCAGCCCTTCTGGAAATTATTTCTTCTGGGGACCCTTTCTTGGACACTTTGGAGGCACAGCTCCAGAAACCATGTCTGCAGGATGCTAAGCAATAGCAGCTGCCCAAGAGCAGCTAAAAAGCTCCTTCATGGATCCTTTTAGGAACATCTGTCAGAGCCGGGGTGGACAGGCCTGGAGCAGGGCGAGGGGTGAGATGGCACCCTGGGGTCCTTCCCTTCCCTGGTTGTGAAATTCCCGGACTCTCTCTTGCATTTTCCCACCCAGAAGCTGGCCTTGCCTGCAATGCGCGACTGGGCTCTGCAGAGTCCCACCTTACCCAGTCGGGCAAGTCCCGTTTTCCAAGAACTTCCACTGGTTCCAAATAATAGAAACAAAATGGAAATAAGGCTTTAGGGATAACTCTTGCAGCTCCTGCAGAAAGCAGAGTTGGTAGAGAACGAGTCAAAACAGTTCCCAACCCATGTCAATGCTCAGCTGAGACCTCACCGGAGCTTGGCTTCTCCTCCCGCTCTTGCTGGCCGGCTGCTTCGCGGGCCTCTTGGCTTGCTCCTGCCAAAGGGAAAGGAGGGAACTTGGAAAGCAAAAGTGGATGTGCTCCCCGGGCCGGCATGCCAAGGGATGCTCTGCTCAGCTTTGCTTGCAGTGCACGGCCTGAGCTGTGCAGAGCTAGTATTGCTCCTGAGAAAAGGCATGAAAACGTGAGTTACAAGTGCCTGCAGAGTTCCACAAATGTCACTTCCATGGAACAGTTAGTCATTTATTGATTTGTATTAAAGGACTAGATAAATACTTCATCTGAACAGCAACAGCACTCTCATCATAAAGTGAATTAGTGTTTAAAGTGTGTCTGGCTCATTAGCAGACTTACTGCACTTTGTTGCTGTTTCCAGGACTGCCAGCCAAACCTTTTAATTACGCGCATCCTCGGTACAGCCCATCAGCTGAGCTCCCCCCCCACGCTGCAGGACTGGGCAGAGTTGCAGCGGAGGGTTTCCTCGGGGAGCGCTGCCAGGCCATGGCCCATCCTTTGGGGCTGTGGCAGTCCTGGGGCTGGAGCAGGAGGTGCCCGGGGGGGGCTCGGGGGCCGGGGCGAGCTCTGCACCCCGCTGCGCACGCTGCTGCGCTCAGGCTGCTGTCCGGCCGGGCACTTGGGGGTTGGGGGGGGCGGCTGGTCACCCTCAGCCCCCGTCCTGCTGCCGCAGGGCTGGTGGCTTCGACCCGTCCAGCCTGCGCTCTGTGAAGGCAGTTGCGGCTGATTGCCACTCATGCCTGAAACTGTGCAGCCGCGATTGCTCCTGATAGCCAGAAAATGAGAACAGGAGCAGCCCGGCTGGCCACAGCGGTGCTGGCGCTTCACGACGGCGAGAAACAGTCAGGCTTGCAGCTTTTTATATTTGAATGACTCAAGAGTTAAGGTGAGTTCAGGAGATGAAGCTGAAACGCCCTCACATCCCCCAAACCCTCTTCTGTTGCTTGTCTTGCCCTCAACTTTCTGCAGCAAGACAGCAAAAGCTCCTTGTCCCCCGCCAGGGACCTGGGAAATTCCAGGTGCACGTGACCCTCATGGGGGTCTCTGCCCCCCCCTTTTTTACATTGGCATATTGCAAAGTTACCGATCCTACAGTCAGCTCATATTTAGCCCCAAATCGCCAGTTTATATGTAAACAAACTTATTTTTAAAACCCCGGTGGCCAAGGCACACATTCTTTCAACATTTTTCTTTAAAGAGATAAAATCTTTTTTCCAGTGTTTTTCAAACGCTGTGAAATTCAAATCAATAACTTGAAAATGAAATCGCCCTCAAACTGATTATAAACAAAAATTAACCCGACCAGACTGCTTCCACTGAAAGTGGGCTCGGGGCACCTCATAGCTTGCCTTCAAAATATTGCCCTTAGTAATTAGCTGTAACGAAGTGTGAGAGGCCAATATAAGGAAACGGCTGGGGAGCAGCCTTCTTGCTTTGGTTTGGTTTGGTTTGGTTTGCAGCTTCTCTTTTGCAGAAGTCCCTGGTTGGATTTACGGCCTCTCACCAAAGCGGGGTGTCTCCACCCGGGGCTGCATGGGGACGGGACCCCGGGACAGCAGCAGTGGGTCCCCCCGCGGCAATGTGGCGGGATGCCCCGGCACACCCAGCTGCTCCCGTGCTGCCCTTTCTGCTCCCGTGGATCAAATCCCTCTGCGGCACCGGGGGCTGGCACGGGGCTGCTGGCGGGGGCACGGTGCAGGGCTGGCACAAAGGCCACGGTAAGGAGGCAGGAGAATTGTAAGTAGTTTAAAAAGGTAATTAAGACTTGAGACAACTTTCTTATTACAGGTGGGAAGTACTATTGATAATGTTCTTCCTGGGCTGTTCTCATGTGAAAGGAATTGCTGCAGAACAGCAACTGAACAGCACATTAAGAAAAATCCATTCTTATCATCCCCTTTCACATCCCATCTCCCTTCCCAGGGCACCTCCTCTCCTCCCTTCGCCTATCAACAAACAAACGGTTTGGCTCTAATTACGTAGGAGAAGCATTAAAGTCAGGAGCTGCAAGAGCAGGGAGATGGATGGCGGGACGTTCCTCCGCACCTCGGTCTTGTGTCCCGCCGCACGGGGCGGGGAGCGGTCTGGTCTGATTTACTTTAGATCTGAACTGTGAGTAAATTGGAAGACATGAATCATCTTGACGCCTGTGCTCCTGAGATGGATTACCTGGCTTGGCAGCTTGCTCCTCTCTTTCCGCAGGCTTACTTTCTTGTTCCTCTCAGTGAAAAGTTTCATTTCCCAGACACAGGAGGGTTCCCACGCTGTGCCCGCACCCTGGCATGCCTGGGCGCCCGATGCCGCTCTTGGGCTGCTCCCATGGCTGGGCTGGACTGGGGGCTGCCAGCACCCTTGGGCGATTCCCCAAGCTGCCGGGACGTTCCCTGCAAGCAGCCTGGCTGGGAGCTGCTGTCCCCCTCCAGCCCAGGCCTGGGGCTCCCCCTTTTCATCTGGCACCCCCAGACTGTCGGTTAGAAACAGCTTTGGGCTGAAATAGTGCTGTTTGAGCTCTGTCTCCCACATAAGCGGGTGTAAAGTGCTCGTGACCTCTTTCTGCGCAGGCTGTCGGTCACTCTGTGGAAACCAGAGCTGGAAGCGCAGTCAATAACTCTGCTCCATATTTTATTCACCAGGCAGAGGGACTCTCTCACACTGTGATCACCGCTGCTCCGGTGAAGTGCCGCACGCTGGAGATAAGCGCTCATCTCGCTCATTTGTGTGCTGCTGCAAGGCAGGACTCACAGCCCCTGCTCTGGCCCAGCAGGGCTAAATTGCTGGTTAAATACGTCCAGACACCTTGCCACCTTAAAGAATTCAGCACTTCACCCCACAAATTCTGTGCAAAGCAGGCAAATGAGCCCCATCCCCATTTTGCAGTGATTGCAGCAATCAGAGGCCAACTCCCAGGGACTGTAAATCTTGAACCCTGCAGGCACAGCCCCAGGTTGATAACCAGTGATTAGCCTTAATTCCACCTCTTCCTCTCTTTTAAGACGGTTCATCTGGATCCCCCCCTGCCCCCCCAGCGTTGCTAACCCGGCTGCTAATCACAGAGCTGTGCAGGAGCAGCGCGGTTGCTCGGGCAATGCACGGGGCTGCCCTGCTGCTGCTCAGCCGCCTTCTTCCTCTCCACCTTTGTCTCCTTTTTGTCTCCAGCTTAACTTCTGCTGGAACTGATTTTTATTTTTTTTTTCTTCTTGGTGGGAGGGGATTTGGAAGCAGAGGGAAATCTGGGGAAGGAAGCAGCACTCTCTGCAGCCTGTGCGAGCTGCCAGCCTGGGGCAGGTACGTTTTGGGAGCCGAACTCCCCTGCCGCAGCATCTGAGCCCTGACTTAGGGCTTTCCCAGCTCTCCCCTGAAGCTGACGTTCCCAGACACTATCCCTGTCATTCCCCAGTGTTTCCACCTGGTCTGTGGGGCTCTGAAGCCCGTCTGAGGAATGTGAGGTAAGCTGCAGATTTGTCTGCATTTATTTTTTTAAGAGGTGCTGAATTTTCGAGAGCAGCCTTGCTTCCTCTCCTCCTCTCCGTCCCTTTCTCCAGCTCCCTTTGAACAAATCATTCCTTTTGCAGAGTCCTGTTGTTTAATTTTGCCAAGTGCTGAGTCTCAACCTCCTGTTAATTGGTTTTGCCCGTCTTTGTGCATTCTGTTAAATGAGAAAGTGCCACACATAAAATTTTAATTTTGAAAGCCGCCTTGTTTGTTTTATATTGAAATTACTCACGCCGCTCCGGCCTGCAGAAACAGACGCTTTCTCATTTCATTAAAAACTCTTTGTGATGATAAAAAGCAGCAGAAACGAGATAAAAAAGTGGTGTTTCCTTAAAGGCACATGAAAGTGGGAGAGATAAATCCCATGTATTGTAGGGGATCAAATCCAACGCAAGGCTGCAAAGCGGCGATACTGGCGAGGCGGCTGGGCTGCCGGCCGGCAGCGCTGTGCAGTGATAGCTCCTCTCCCTGGCTGGCCTGGGCTCTGCCTGGCCTCCCACCCGCCCGCTACTTCGGTCCAGGACCCGCTGCAAAGCACCCAGAGAGCCGCGTGTGTCTTTGGCCATGGGTGGCTCCAGCTGTGCGTGTCTCCAGCTGTGACCCTGGCCCAGCCGTCCCCTCCCAGCAAGCAGAAGTGCTGGGGAAGGGAGATGGGGGGGAGGGTGCTCGGCGAGCCCTGCTGAGGGCTGGCACTGTGAAACCGTCACCATGGCCTCAGGTCAGTCCCGAAGCTGCCCTGACGTTGCACGGGCGGGGGTGAAATTGGTGCCCAAAGTGAGAAAAGAAGAGGGGATGTTTGGTGCTTGGTGAGTGAACGTGGGGCAGAGGGAGCAGCACCGTCCTCTCCAGCCCTGGCTCTTCAGACCTGGTCTGCGAGCACCCACGGATGATTTAACCAGCTTCTCAGGAGGGACCTTCAGAAGTACCCCAGCCCAGCCACTCTCTAACAGCTTCTGGAAATGGCAGAGCTCCCTGTTCGGCAAACTGTCCTCGCCTGCTTTGTCCCTTGCTCTGGAGCAGATGTTCTGATACAAAGAACTGGACAAAAGTCAAGGTTCCTGTGTGCTGGGGATTGTTTACTCATCTGTTGGGTTTTAAGTGCTCACATATTTATTCTGCCCAACAGGACCTGGAAATTACTGCAAATGAAGAACAAACTTCCAGCTTCACACTTGATTGATTCACTTTTTTTCTTTTTCCCCCCATCCCTTAACATCAAAGTAAGGTTTTTTTTCTTGCTGATTTTCAATATTATTCAGCAGTTGCTGAATTGCTATTGAGCTTTACTGAATTTTTCCACCCACTGCCACTTTAAAGGTCATTTAATTATTATTACAAAGAATTACAGAAAGATAGAGAATTATCTAAATGCCTTAAGCTGCAACAGGTTATTAGCATGGATTTTTTTTTTTTTTTATAGTCATGTTAAATGCATTAGTATTTGCAGCTTTGTCCTAAGCATAACTCAGAAGGCTTCACATGGGACCGTGCCCTCCGGGGGATGGTTTCGTGGCAGCGCAGGGGCTGACCGGCAGCGGGGGGTGCTCAGCAGCGGTGCCAGCCCCGCGGCGGGGAGGGGATGGCTCCCGCGCAGCACCGCTTCCCCCCAAGGAATAGTCGAAGGCGTTTCTTCGGGGATTTCAGGCCGGCTTTCACAGGCCCGGGCTGCCGGCCGCAGCCAGCCCCGTCCCCCGTTTCTCCCCCCCTCCCCTCCCCTCCCCCGGGCCCGGCCGTGCGGGGACCGCCGGGCTCTGCCGATGCTGCCCGGGGCTGCAACGCCGGGCGCAGCCCTCTAGGTGGGAGCCTGGCAGCGCGGATCGGGCGCCGCAGCCCTCCGGCCCCGCCGAGCGCCCTCCCCGGGCCGCGGGGGGAAGCGGAGCCCGGCAGAGCCCCCCGGAGCTCCAGCAGCCGGCTCCCGGAGCGGGGTCGGGGGTCCCGGCGGAGGGAGGGGGGTTGCACCGGGGCTTCCTGGCCTTCCCCACAGCCCCGCTGGCTCTCTGGACCATCATCCCGAAAGGACAGGATGGTCCAGGCGAGGTTTGACGCTTCCCCTCTGAAATCCCTCTTCGTTCCAGCGCCCTTTGCTTCCCACTCAAACGCCTCCCGAGCCGCAGCTCTCCACAGTCCATCGAGTCCTTCTGGGAAGTGCTGGGGCGGCTCTGCAGGAAGAGCTGCCCCCAGATCTCTGTGGATCCTTGCTGTGTAGGAGTCATCCAAAGCGTGTAATGACAGCAACGGCCAGATGTTGAGACTGCTGGCGAGGCACGATGCCTCCTTAGGTACTTGGCTGAGGAAGTTGGAGTCTTACCCAAGCAAGAAGTTAGAATAGACCCCTGGGTTAATACTGTTAATATTTCTTAAGGAGCTGTGGCATGTCCAGGTTTTTCCCTTCAACAGCACATTAATGAGCAGAGTCACTGTAAAGCAAACCTAAATGGAAACTGAAAGCCAGTCTTCTATTTTCATGAAAACACATTATCTACCAAAATGTGGTTATCGCTGGTGAACAGCCAACTTTCCACCTTTCACAGAAGCGCTGTGCGTAGATCAGGAAGGAAGAAGAGAAGGATGTGCTGCTCTGTCACGTCTGCAAGTAGGCAGGATAGCAAACAGGGACTTGGGAGAGGCATAGCAGATTTATCTTCTGCTCTAAGCAGTCGGAAGTTGTGGGTATTTATTGTACAGAGAATTCAAGATTATAAGCCAAAGGAAATATTTCCATTTCTGCACGTAAGATTGGACAGACAAGCCCAGAAATGCAACATGCATTTATCAGCATGGCTAGAAGATGGCACTGACCAGGCCTTAGCCTCTCAATAATCTGTATCATATCGTCCTTTTCATCCTAAATCCTCATTCCACAAAGCTGGTGACAATCAGAAAGTTTGGACTCATTTGTAAAACCTTGTGCAGTCCTCTAGGTGGAAGGCTGCGAAAACAAATCTAAATATTGGAAAAGGGGTAGTTTGTCCCAAAAAGCAAAACTAAAAGTGTAATTGTTTCTTTGGCTTCTTTACTTGATGTCAGATGTGAATCAGGCATGTGGGCTGGGAGGACATTGTCGAAGGCTTGCGAGATCTTAACTGAAATGTCTGACAAACAGACCTCAGATCCCACATGCTGTTCCTGAATATTGTGTCTCTTGTGCCTTCTGCTCCAGATGCTGTTTTGCAATAAATGCATCATTCCTTTTGTACACTGTTGTGTAAAAGTGGAAAGACAGGCTGGGACCTGGCAGTGCTCTGCCGCTGCGGTCCGTCAGCAGGACTGAACAGACCAGGACCGGGGCTGGGCAGCACAGGAGGTGGCAGGGGCCCAAGCTGCCAGCCGCAGCATCCCAAGCGCGGTGCTGTGCCAGAGGGAGCTCCCCGTGCCCTGGATGCCACAGAAACCTGCACCTCTCCAGAGCAGCCAGAGCCTGGCACAGCCAGAGGCTGCTGCAGCTCCGCACCAGCGCGCTCCTCGCGCTGGGGAAATCCCCAGGCAAAGGTAGTGAAAGCACGGTCCTGCCCCACGGAGACAGGCTGCTCTAATAGCAATGTAAGTGGGAGAGGCCAGCCCTGTTTGCACTTCTGCATTCTGTGCGTTGCACAACTGCTGCAAGGGGTGTGAAACGCAAAGTTTTCCTCTAATATGAGACAGCTCAGTCCTTCTCTGGGCTCGTGGTCATCTGCCAAACGTTGGTAACGAGCTTTGCCACCGATCCGTGGGCCGGTTAACACCTCTACGGTTCGCCTGAGCAGGTAGGAAACCACCTCTCGGCCCCTGCCTGCCGGCTCTGCCAGCTGCCACGCTGACACAGGCTGAGTCATATCAGATCGGCAAACGGAGCAGCTCCTGCTGCCACTGACATCATGGGAGCTGCGAGGGGAGTCTGTTTGTCTTTCTGTGCCGGTGACACACATCCGTCTCATGGGAGGGCTTTGGGGCAGCCAGTGCTGTCCCACATTGCGCAGGCACGCTGGCAGCGGCACAGCCCCGATGGTGACGCCCAGCCTCCGTGTCTGGGGTCTGCGCTGACCCCGCCGTCCTGGCTGGGAGAAGGAGGAAATGAGAGTTTCCCGACCGGCAACGCGTGCTCAGCTCAGTGCCTGACGAGCCGGGAATCCCATTTCACGCAGCTTTAAGAGGAGCACTGGGAAGACCCAGCCTGTGTCCGGAGGGGCTCACAATGAGCCCACTTAGCACAAGAGGTCCCAAAGCTGCTGTCGAGGAGTTAACCCCTTGGGCTCCTAGACTTCAGCGGGGCTTGTAAAGGAGGGACTATGGAGATGTCCTTCCCTGACTGCTGGGTGCCCAGAGCGGACACTCCAGCCTGGGGACATCGGGAGGTTATTCCCAGATGGACAGTCTTCTTCCCTGTAACACTCCTGCTGCACAGTGGCATCACCAGCGTGTGAAGTGGCTCGGGACCAGTCTGTCAGAGAGCGGCTGCTGGCACCGGTGCTCTCAGCTGGGGGAATGAGGGCCCGGGCTGGCATGGCCGGCTGCCCCTCCGCTGCTCCCTCCTGCCGTGGGCATCGAGAGCTGCCAGGTGAGAGCACATCCCCGTGACTGGGAGATGCTCCTGCTCTCAGGGCTGGAAACACAGCAATGAACCACAGAGCAGACAGCACAGGCATGTGCGTCCCTTTGCTCAAGAAGCGTTTGACACTTCAGGCTTTTGCTACATGTCTCTATTCATCCTGGAGCCATGCCTACAGATGACTAACAGCCATGAGCCGCGACACTGCGCTGTCCCAGCACCTCTCTGTGAAGCCAGCCTTGCTGACCCAGCTTCCTCCCAGTCCATGTGCTGAGGTGGGGCCAGTGTCACCATGTGCCTGCACGCCGGAGGCACGTGATGGACGTGCTGTCACGAGGCTGTGAGCAGGCACCGGGGTCTCCCTCGGGAGCTGCAGGGATCTCAGCCCTGGGTGGTTTGGGAGGCTTTGTCCTCTGCCCCGCCACATCCAGGGCACAGGGAAGGAGCAAACCTTCTCCCCGCAGAGCGAGAGGCATCCCAGGCCAGCTCTTCTGGGGGCTGGGCTGTCTCGCCTCTGCGTGCCCAGAGCGAGAGCACGGTGAGCTCTGCATCTCTGGCCCCAAGGCAAGGTCCACTCTGTAGGATTGTCCGGAGGGGAAGAGCAGGAGAGCTCCGGGCACCTCTGCCCTTGGCTCGCTTGTCTCAGGCATGCTCTGCTCCTTAGAACAAAACCTCTCTGCTTCCCGGATGGATGTGATTTCTCAAGAGGTATTTGCTCAGCAATGGGCATAAATCCTCCACTCTTCACATTGCTCTGGATGGGATAAAATATTCTGTGACTGTCTATTTAAACATCTTATGTTAATACCATGAAATGTTTGTTCAACTTATATTATTCTTTTAGCTCTGCAGTAGTAAATGCTCCCAGGCACGTCAGAGTACAGCAAATCTGCGGCTACAGATGCTGCATCTAAACAAAACTCGGGCTGAGTGGGCAGGGATGTTTCTGGAGAAGGGAACAGCTGACATTTTCCGGCAGAGGGGCAATGACTGGGAAGGGCTTAGCAAAACGGTAAATAGCTGCTGTCACAGACACTTGCGTAACTGCTTGGTTTTCCCCACCATTATTAGTTGAGTCTGTTGCTTCCCTCTGCTTTTGATTCTGCTGTGGTAAACCCGAAGTTACGCGGTAAGGCAGGAGCGCTGCTTCAGAAAGGAGACGGTGCTGCCTGAGTGCAAATGCTCTGGGTACTTCTGTTAAACACATCTGCTGGGACGAGGTGATCACAGGGAGGAGGAATCATCCAGATATTGAGTCACTGATGCATCCCTGGCAGGCGCAGAGGGACTTGGCTTTGGCGCAGGGCTGTGGGAACCTCTTCCCAGGCCCAGCCAAGCCCTTTCCTTGCTGCCAGGATGGTCGGGAACAGGGTTTCTTGGGAGCTATCCTGACACCAGCCACGGTTTGGCAGTGCCTTGCTGCTGTGCAATTTTACTTTTCACGGAAGACTTCAGGAAATGCACGGTGAGCTGCACAGCCCTAGGGTGGGACAGATGGGAAGGATTCATTCTGCGGCTCCCTTGCAGGGTACCTGCCTGACCATCCCTGGCTGGGCAGCCGAGACCTCACGCAGCACCGAGTGCTACTCCTGGGACAGCCCGGGTGACAGTAAGGCTTCTGCTGTCTGTCCCTTCAACCCTCAACAGTAACAGATTTATAGTCAAAAAGACTTTGAAAGGATGGCTCCTTTCCTTGATGGAAGTGCAAGAGAAAAAAAATAGGGTGTGCCCGGTCCATCTGTTGCTGAGGAAATAAGCCCATCCTCCTATAACGTAATGCCATCATTCACTAAGACCAAAGGTAGAGATCAAGGCTGCTTACTCGGAGTAGTACCTAAGGCCACGTCTAGTCAGACACAGAGGCAGCTGCAGTGACAGCCAAATAAATTACTCTGGCGTGGTCCCTCGGGAGCGTGTGCTCTCCTCCGGAGCAAGCGATAGCCTCCGAAACACCGCTATTCTGCAGGGAGCCCCCGGGTATGTGGGGAGTAAGTTACTCCGCAGAGCACTTACAAAGATCTCCTTAAAATCCAGGAAACAAGTTCAAGAGAGAGTATTTCAGAGAAAAATCAGTCTTTATCTGCAGCTGCAAAGGCATCCCACACTCACGGATGCAGGTGGCACTGGGAAGACAGCTACTAACGTGACAAGCACTTGGGCATACAGGCTCAAAACGAGAGTCAGAAAGTTCTGCAAATCCTCGGTTAACTTCTCCTCTCGTTCTCCCTTGCTGCATTTGCCTTTGTTCTGAGAAGACTTGAGCTACCTTTTCTCCTCTTGAATCACTACGGCACGTAGCACCAGGCTAGGGAGGCCAGGAGCTCCTGCCCGAGATGTGCACAGGATCGGAGCCAGCCGGCGAGAGGGGAGTGACCTTCCCACTGGTGCCTCCGCTGGGCACGCTTCCAAACTGGAGCAATGCGTCAGCTGATGGGTTCTCACTCTGCAACCAGCGATGGTGCTGCCATCGGAGACGTCTTTATTGAAGCAAGTAAGAGAAGCAGATGGTCTCTCAGTCAGCGTCTCCATAAATGTGAGTGGTTGCAGCTATAAAAGCAAACTGCTATAAAGGGATGTTGCTTTCCTTCTAGCATTATTGCTCGGCTTTCCTTCATGAGGCACGGTGACCCTCTTCCAAAGAAAGGGCATAAATCTTCACTTGTTTTTTCCTTAACTCCTGGATGTGCTGAGTACTGTGTGTAATAAATTATACTGCTCACTGTAAAAGAAAATTCAGGTGCAGCTCTGCCAGACTTTTGAATCCCTCCATTGCAGGTGATGGGAGGATTCAGTTAATCTTCTGGTATTGTTCGTATCACCCAGGAGCACGTCGGTAAATGCAGTGAGACGAGCCATTAGGTCACTGTGCAGATGAGCAGGGGATTTAGGAGGCCAAAACTGTCGGGAACGCGCAGATCCCAAGGCAGCCTGCCCCAGCCCCGTCCCCTCCCAGGGAGGCTACAGCCACGAGCTCGAGCTCTGAGCAGGAGTGGTGTACCTGCCCTGCATTGCTCGGGGCTTGTCTACACAGGACTCTTCAGAAAGTTAAACTGAAGTAACTAATTCTCAAGGGGATTAAAGAGCATTAAAATTCTGCATAAAACTCTCATTCAGAATTAAAATGGCCTTAATTCAGTTTAATTTACTCCCAAATGCTACTAAATAAGGCCATTTAAATTGTCTTTAGTTAACAAGTTGTCCCATATATGCATTTATAAATGAGGTTTAATTAGCCCATTTTTAAAAGCGAGTTAGCCGCCTCGAGCTTCCGTAGGCAGGCAAGCCGGGTCCATGGCCACTTTGCTGACACGGCTCCTGATTGAGGCTGGTTAGCAAGAGTTTTGTAGCGTTGGCATCTCTTCCCGAGGAACTGGCACGAGGACAGCTTCTTCCCCGCCAGCAGATAATAAGATCCTTGAATACCACCTATTTTGACTGCCTTAAATGTACGAGTGGGAGATGAAAGGCTTTGCCAGAGGATGAGCTCTTCCTTTAAAATCTGGGACATGGGAGTGGTAATCCCTAGAAAAATCCCTAGAAAAATGTGATGTCAGGATTTTACGAGACTTGTTCATGAGCAAGGAACAGACCGGAGGAAAGCTTACGTTGGGTCAGCAGAGAACTGGAAGGAGACGGAGCACTGGGAGGGGCTGAGCCCATCCCCGGGACAGGACTCCTGCTGCCACAGGCCACCCCACTGTCACTACTGCCCCCAGATGCTTTTGTTCTTTTTTTCTTCCTAGAAGGCCCATTTCAGAAAGATAACCTGCCCTTGACACCCAGCCTGGTGCGGCTGGGCTCATCCTGTGGTCTCACATCTGGCCTTGCCTGCCCGCTGCCCCCCTCCCTCGCTCTCACAAGTTCCTTCTCGGGAAAAGCCCCGCGCATGGTGCGCTGCTGAGGGGATTTCCACCCCTCTCCTGTGGGCACGGCTATCTTGCAGCGGGACGGAGGCACGAGCACCCTCGGCAGCCCAGCAACACCAGCAGACGGCCCGGCCCGCGGCAGAAAGGGGACGACGCAGCTGCCTAAGCGCTGACGCAGCGCTGCAGCCTGCTCAGCCCCACCGTCCCCAGCTAAGCCTCCCGAAAAGCCCTGCTGGGAGCCTCAGCTCAGAGACCGGGACCATGTACCCCCGCACGCCATCCAACCCCACCAGCCCAGCAGAAAGAAAAGTCAGATGGCTGTGAGATGAGGGCCTGACCTCTGGTGCACAACACAAAATCTGAGCTGTGCAAGGCGCCTTTCCCACAACAAAGTGGTGTTTGTTGGTGTCTGGATGTGGAAGCAGAGCGTGCAAGTTGGAAAGCACTTCTGCAAAACACCACGGAGGTGCTCAGGACCCCTTATGAAATCCAAGAAATGGTTATTGGCATGTCTCTGGCAGACTTGGTGCTATTTAGGCTCCCCTGAATATGGCTCCCTTCCCTCCCCTCAGCCTGATTCCCTGTTCTGCAGCTCCTCTGGCATTCCCCGCTCCAGGACAACTCGCTGCTCCAAACTCGATGGCAGTGGGCTGCTGCGATCGTGGTTCTGCGCAGGGTACTGTTCCCCAGGCAGTGGCTTTCCTGGAGTCCTGCTGGATGTGCCACCCTCGGGGGAGCAGAGAGGGCAGAGACCTGCGGGAGCGTTCGGAGGAAGAGGACTGCAGCCGGTTCCTGGAAACCACCGGGAAGGCAGACGGTACAGCAGCAGCCGCACAGCGTGAGGTCCAGGGGACAGCGGAGCAGAGGCGTGGCTGTCCCTGAAGACACTCCAGGCTTGTTTGCACAAGGAATTTAACCGCAATACCTCCTCCTCTGTGCCGTGGAGTGGAATGGGTCAATACACTTCCAAATCACACCAATTAAGTGAGAGCCGGTTTCTTGCTTAGGGATGGAGTAGCCGGCAGAGGAGGTGGCACGGTGGGAAAGTTCTGCTCTTCCAGCCCCTCTCCCGGTGCAGGGGACCCTTCGTACCCCTCAGTCTCCTGCCTTGTACGTGTAGCGAAGGGCCGCGATGCACCAGTGATCCTGGCAGAGGCTTCGTTCTGGAAATCTTCATATCCTCAGAAGCTGCAGCCTCCGCAACAGCCCTCGCAATGCCAAACAACTGAAGCACTTTCTCTTCAAAGCGGTTTGCAAACACGAAAAAGAGTTTTGGGGTGCGGCCAGCATATGACCCCTTCTGACTGTTAGGGTGGAGAAGCCAGCAGAGCCTCTCTCTATCCTGGCTTCTCTTTTTACCAAATCAAAACAGGCAGCACGCAGTTGCTGTCGCTGCTTTGCATAAATCAGAAGATCCAGCTTTGTGGGTCTTACTTGGGGTATTTCCTATAAAAAGCACATCTGTGGCCATACTTTTTTATGCAATAGACTTTAGCCTGGAAGCAAAATCGCACAAACAATGCTGAATTCATGCTGACTGGAGTAGATTCCAAGGGAAAGAAGAGTTGGGAAAGCACCTACTTAAGTACTGACTAAGGATATTATCTCTGATCTGAATCTAGCCTCTGTGTGTGTGTTACTGTTGAGTACACAGTGTGGCTTCAGACATGGCCAGAGACAAGAAAAAATGATTGTTTCAGGGTAACCACAAGGAAGATGAATGCAAATGTATTCCTGTAACTGGGAGAGTTCCCTTGCTCTTAAGTCGGGCTCTGGTACATGGCCTCAGGGAAGCAAATTTGCAACTACCTTCATTAAATTGTTTAGAAATGATTAATCAAAAGTCAAAGACGTAAGATTTTTGCACGTTGTGAAATGTTAGTTCAATTCCTGCAGTTACGTACAGTCTGTAAGGGCAGCTTTAGCGAATAATCAGGGGACAGGTACTGGTGGTTGACAGATGCTTCCTGTCGGCTCTTATCTCCTCTAAAAGGCCGGGTTGATAAGCCTCCAGTGGTTGAATCACAGCCACTCACATCACATCGGGATCAAAGTGGTGCAAGAGACGTGTGTCAGACTCTGGCCTCCTGCGTGGTGCACGCCTGGCGTGCAGCCTGCGTGGGCACCCCTGGACTGGTCACCACTGGCGCAGGAGGGACCACCGCGGCGGGAGACGCTGCTGGCACCCCTGACCACGCTTTGCCGTGTCCGTCAGGTCACTTCAGTGTCACCGTACACTGTGGCCAAGCACTGGCTGCTGGAAGCACAGCTCATACAGAACATAAAAAAAAAAACAGAGCACCTTTGCCGAGGTGCCTGAAGCTTGTGGCTTTGCATTCAGGCATTCCTTCTGCCTGAAGCTGCCTACAGCTTAGGCTTGGCTTAAACAGCAGTGCTGCATTCTCAGCGACTCCTCGGTGACCGCAGGATTGTCTCTGCACCTGGTACAACCCACCGTCCCCTGCCCCGTTTCCCTCCCTTTCCAGTTTCGGCTTGCGGGTCCCCTCTGCTTTCCAAGCTGGCGTTGAGCGTGCCGGGGCTGGAGCAACGTTCTGCTGAGAGCTCTTAGGCCGAAGCCTGGTCTTTAACAGGGCGAGGGGCAGCAGGCTGGTCCCACCTCACCCCCCGTACGGGTCAGGAGACACACTCTCTCAGGAAGCATCCAGCATGCTGCAGAGCTCAGGGACTCATTACCATTTGGCATCCACCTCTGATGGGGGGGTGGGGGGGTGGGGGAGCAAAAAAGGGCCAGGACTGGAGCTTTAATGTTTTAAACCTCAGAGTAACAGGCTGGAAAACCCCCTGAGGAACAAGCGTCTCTACCGCACCGACCCCTTTGATGCAGGATTTGCCTGCCTTTGCTAACTCGGGGGTTCACCCGGCCCCGGCCCCCTCGCAGCCGCACGGGCCGGGCTGAGGGGCCGCTGTGCAGCGGGGAGCAGGGGCCGTCCCTGAGGACACCAGGAAGCAGGGGGGAGCGTTTACCTAACGAGCAGCTTGTCGGGGCAAATCTGCCCTCATTGCAACACGATTTGCATAAACCCCAGGTGTTTGCAGCAGGGACCTGTCTCTACATCTGCCGGGGTTATTCCGCAAGGAGGCAACGGCGGGGCTGGAAGGGGACCAAAGGGAACCGTGGGGGCCGGGGACGCGGTTAAGTCCCGGCTCCGTTCTGTTCGCCCGGCGGGGCAGGCCCGGGGCNGGCCCGACCCGACCCCGACATGCGGCGGCCCGGCCCTGGCGGGGCCCCGCGGAGGCCAGGCCGGGAGCGGAGCGCGGGGGAGGGGGGCGGAGGCGTGCCGGGGGCCGCTGCTAACGCCCGTCTTGGCCCGCAGGTCTGGGGCGTGAGCGGAGGCCGGGAGTCCCCCGCGGGGAGCCATGATCGCGGGCAGCGTCTGCTCCGTCCCGGGCTGGCCTGAGGCGCTCCCGGCCGCCAGGCCGCCGGCGTCCCGGCCCGGAGAGAGGATGAGCGCCAGAGACCCGTGCGAGAGCCGCTGCCTCGGCCCCGGCGGCCTGCCCGGCCCGGAGCCGCCCGAGGAGGCGGGGAGCCCCGGGCGGGAGCCCTGCGACAGCGCCGAGATGCAGCTGAAGGTGGACTTCTTCCGCAAGCTGGGCTACTCCTCGGAGGAGATCCACGTCGTGCTGCAGAAGCTCGGCCTGAACGCCGACACCAACACGGTGCTGGGGGAGCTGGTGAAGCACGGCCCGGCTGAGCGGGAGAGCGCCGAGGCCCCGCCGGAGGCCAAGGAGGCCCCGTTAGTCCCGCGGGNGGGCCGGTTCCCCTCCCATCCCCTCCCCAGGGCCGCGGCCGGGCGGGGCGCGGGGCGGACCAGGAAGCAGCCGCCGCTCCGCCCCCGCCCGCTCTGCCCTTATGCGTTGGCGCGGGGCTGCCCCGGTCCCGGTATAAAGCGGCGGCCTCACCCGGCCTGTTCTGGCCCCATGGAGACGCAGCGGCGGCCCGTCGGCGGCAGGCCGGTAAGAGGGGGTGCGGACCGGCGGCTTCGGGGCGGGGAGCCCGGCGCGGCCCGACCCGACCCCGACATGCGGCGGCCCGGCCCTGGCGGGGCCCCGCGGAGGCCAGGCCGGGAGCGGAGCGCGGGGGAGGGGGGCGGAGGCGTGCCGGGGGCCGCTGCTAACGCCCGTCTTGGCCCGCAGGTCTGGGGCGTGAGCGGAGGCCGGGAGTCCCCCGCGGGGAGCCATGATCGCGGGCAGCGTCTGCTCCGTCCCGGGCTGGCCTGAGGCGCTCCCGGCCGCCAGGCCGCCGGCGTCCCGGCCCGGAGAGAGGATGAGCGCCAGAGACCCGTGCGAGAGCCGCTGCCTCGGCCCCGGCGGCCTGCCCGGCCCGGAGCCGCCCGAGGAGGCGGGGAGCCCCGGGCGGGAGCCCTGCGACAGCGCCGAGATGCAGCTGAAGGTGGACTTCTTCCGCAAGCTGGGCTACTCCTCGGAGGAGATCCACGTCGTGCTGCAGAAGCTCGGCCTGAACGCCGACACCAACACGGTGCTGGGGGAGCTGGTGAAGCACGGCCCGGCTGAGCGGGAGAGCGCCGAGGCCCCGCCGGAGGCCAAGGAGGCCCCGTTAGTCCCGCGGGGGGGGGCCGCGAACAAGACCCCCGCACCCGTGCCAGCCCCGGAGGAGATGGAGAGTGGGAACCTGAAGCCCATCGTTATCGATGGCAGCAATGTGGCCATGAGGTGTGTTTGGGGCTCTGGGTGGGCACAGCGGTCTCACTGCTGTGGCCCAGCGAGGTGGTGGCTGTGCGTGCCCTCCGGCTGTGAGGCGTACAGGCGCTAAGACTCCGAAAAACTGGGGGGTTCTCACTGCAAACAGCTACCGCTGGATGGCCCTGGTAGTGGCTGGTAATATTTTCCAAGGCACCTCACGAGGACGTGTAGCTCTCATGAGGGTGAGCATCACATTTGCAGTCTCTGCCTCAATGGCCTCTCCTGCCCGTGGTCTGCGCCAGCTCATAACCAGTGGTCACAGGGCTCTGACGAGAGTGGGTGTGCTTCCTGGGAAATGCAGGCAGTTCCTCTATTTTCTTGCTTATGAGGAGGGTAACTGAAGATACATTTTAGTCTTGCCTAATGACTTTATGTAAGTTTCAGTAGCAGGAAGTTGCTCAATAAATAATTACAGGTTTAATTAGAGAAGGCTTTGTAATATGGAGCTGTCTCCTGTATTGGAGACCAGTCTCCAAATTGCAACTCTTATATTTTGATTAAATTTTCATATGGTGTAGAGAAAGGATGGGGTGCCAAAGGGGCACTCCAGTACATGGTGTCACCTGCAGCACTGTGGGTGTTCTGGTGCTGATGGCGCAGGTTCTGTCAGGTACTGCAACCAGAAACTTGGCCTGGAACAGTAACTTGGGAGCGCAGGAGCCCTAATATCCACAGAGTGCCCAGAGTCTCTGCGTTGAACATTTATTGGCCTGATGTCCCTACCTTTGCCCTGGCTTGTGCTCACCACGATGGTGTTGCCTGCCCCCACCCCGGTGCTGCACTCCCCACCTCTACGCAGGGGTCTGGGCTCTGTTAATTTAATGCAGTGGGTTGCTGAATAGGGCTTTGTTGTTGCAGTTCAAAGGCAAGCCTCCTCCGCTGTGTTTTAGCTTAATAGATCTTGTAATGTGTGTTTGTGTACACAGACTTTTTTTATAAAAAAAAAAAACAAACCAGGAGGGTGCACACAGATCTGCTGCATGCGTTGCTGTAGACTTTGTCTAAGGTGAAAGTGCTGAGTGCAGATATGTTTGCAGGTGTGGTTTTCTAAGCCGTGGTTGACAGTTCTGAGAACAGGACTGAGAAAGACAGGGTGCAGTCTGCTATGTGACTGACGAACAGAGCTTGTAAGTCCCAGGGCAAAGAGGAAATTCTGATGGCAATCGAGCAGGGCTGGAGAGTAAAAGATGTCACCTGGGCATCTGCAGAAGAGCACAGTCCTGTTGCTGTGGCTCTCAGGCAGCTGTGCAGTTGCTCAAGAAAAACTGCCTGTTGTGAGACCTGGGCTGATAAGTGTGACTCTTGCTGTGAAGTTTACCTTAGATAAGTGCTCGGGCTTAAACAACAGAATTGTTTGTGTTTTGAATGAGGAGCCTCTTGCCTGTGAAAGTTACTCCAAAAAGCACAGGAGAGATCACAGCAAATGTGACTCAGGGCAGGCCAGGCGGTAATAACGTTGCTGATAGGACAGAGTTTGACATGAGAAAAGCAGTCTGGCTTTTTTAAGCAATTTGCTAGAAGGGGAATTCCATTCTGAAACTTCCTGTATTGATGGTGTGATGTTCCCTGCTGATTCATTTGCAGTGTGTACAGCGGCCTCCCTGAACAGCTCTTGACAAACATATGCAAATCATAGTGGAAATTAGCTTTTACTTCCTTCTAAGGGAATTTTTTCTTGGCTGCTGCCAAATCAGATCAGCCCAATTAGCTACCTTCTGTAGATTTGAGATTGGTAGCAGCAACTCAAAAATCTCTGCTTTTCTTTTATCTCTAAAAGACTATAGTAACCTGTGTCTGGCTATCTATGGCAAAACCAACCTGACGTTGGAGAAAACTTCTAGAGCATCTTTCTTCTGATTGTTAATGTCAGCCTGTCTCTAATCTGGGACTCATAATGAAGATGTTTTAGGTAGCTCTTTAGTTTTGGTGTGAAATGTATAGTTCTTACAGGACAATTATTTTGGCCCAACTCTTCAGTTTTCTTAATAGCTTCAGAGAAGGGTGAGGACAGGAGGAGAAATAAAGTTTCTTTCATGTGGTACGGTTGTACTACAGTAATAATGCTTCTTAGCAATGCCTCTGCTGGGTATGCTCTTTGGTAATTACTTTATGGAGGAGTTCATTAGCATGCTAAGCGGTGGTGGGAGTTGAAGTGTTGTTCAAGTGTAGATGGGAAGAGTAAGACTTGGGGCAGGTGGAGTAGTGCTCATGTGGGGAAAATCTTACTGAATTATGAGACCAGTTATCTTCAGTGTAGTACATCTTACCAGAGTGTCATCCTGAAATGCAGGTTATTAGATCCCCAGAATGACAAATTGGGCTGTAACACAGAATTGTTGGAAGTTTGCCAGAACCATTATCAGCAGAAGAGCTGATTACGCTGTAAATAGTGGCACTCGTAAAACAGGAGTGCTGGTTTCCTCATAGAGGTTCTGGAACCTTATTGGCCTGACCTAATGAATAATTAAGCAGCAGCTTTTTGCATTGGTATGTAGCTTCTGATGCTGTTGTCAAACTTTGTTCTCAAACTGCCAAGTGCTGTTAAGACATTCAGCATTGATCCTGTTAACAGGAGATGTTGCTATTTTGCGCAAATAGTGCATTTGTAACTGACTTTTTGGGCCATAATGTAATGAAGAAGCATCTTTCATCAGTGCTGATGTCCTTGAGTGCATAAAATGTTTTGTTTTCCTTAACTTTACAAGCAAAGCACTAGTGAGGGTGCAGTTTACTCTGGCAGAGGTTAGCCACTGGTGCTAGCTGGCAGAATAGGACAAAGGGTGTTCAAGATCACATTGTATTCGGGGCTAAAAATAAAGATGTAGAGTCTAGAGTTGAAGCAAGGGCTGTTTCAGAGCAGCTGCAACAGCTACGGCTGCTTTCTCCTTTCCACTGAGGATTTGGGTATTTATTGGTAAACTGAGGTGCTAAAAGCAATAGTAATTATGTGAAGAGCATCTTAGTGCTGTTATTTACAGGAGATGAGCAATGTGTAATGATTGTGCTACTCTAGCACTTCTTCACTAAAGGTTGTCTGAATTGCTGCATCCATTTGCTTAGTGTGTTGCCTGACTAGTCTGTACATAACCTGAATGTTGAAAATTTCAATTTCTTTTCAGCCATGGAAATAAAGAAGTGTTCTCCTGCCGAGGTATCCTTCTGGCTGTACAGTGGTTTTGGGACAGGGGACACAAGGATATTACAGTCTTTGTGCCATCTTGGAGGAAGGAGCAACCACGACCAGATGTACTTATAACAGGTGTGGAAATATGAAAACCAAATGTAGCTTTTCAGGCTTACTGCTTTGTCACTTAATGAGCTTACAAAGTTCTGGCTAGTTAGTAATTAACTTATGAATGGAAGATCTGAGCATAGGAGATCCAGTAAGCTGAGCTGACCAGTGAGAATTAGTCATTAACTTCTCGCCTAAGCAAGTTCTTGCCTGGGTCAGTTGGAATAATTTGGAGAACAGAATGTAGTACACTATGCTTCCTAACTTCTTGGGTTTTTATTACTTGCATTTTGTCCTCTTTCAGGGACACATCTTCATGCTGTGTATTTGACTGTAACAAATGTGACACTGTAGACTGTACAGAATTTCTACATGCTAAAAGTTAAAGCTTGATGGGAGTTTAGTGAGAATTACTTAAATTGAGGGGAGTTTGCTCTGAATTTGCTAACAGCTGAGATGTCTTAAGTGACTCTACTCAGAAATCTGTGTGGAGTATTGCACTGCAAAAGCTACTAGCCTGCCAGTCTTAAATGCAAATAGCACTTTGCTTCCAAAGGATTATGTGGATGGGACTTGCTGTGTTAATCCGCCTCTGGTGTGCTCTGAGTGTTCTTGGATGCCATGCAGGCACCGGGGCGAGGCATCCACCTCTGACAGCCTGATGGATGGTGTAAGAAGAGATGAAAACACAGGCTGGGTTGTGAAGAGATGAAATGACTTTATAAATAAATGACAACATTCATGTAATGTTACTTTATCTATGAGAAGGCCTTTGGGCTGTGTAAATGTGTTCACAGTTGTGTTTGTTTTAGACCAGTACATTCTCCGTGACCTTGAAAAGAAGAAAATTCTGGTCTTCACTCCTTCCAGGCGGGTTGGAGGCAAGCGTGTTGTCTGTTATGATGATCGATTCATTGTGAAACTGGCACATGAGTCTGATGGCATTGTGGTTTCTAATGATACTTATCGAGACCTGCAGAACGAGCGTCCTGAGTGGAAGAAATTCATTGAGGAGCGTCTACTGATGTATTCCTTTGTTAATGACAAGTATGTTCCCATTCTTCCTTTCCTTTTTTAAAAGATCCATGTGAGCTTGTTGTCTTGTTTTAATGAAGCAATGGCAAGTGATGCATGAAAAAAACAAAATGCAGGTACAAAATGGAAAAAAAAAATCATTTAGAGATATTTTTTGGTAGAAGGAAGTGTGGTGGGGAGAACTGACAAACTGTGGTGAGGTACAAAGGCATAAGGAATTAGAGTTGTCTTAATAGCTGCTCATGGTTTGGAGCTAAGAATTCTGCCATAGCGGAGTTGCTGGATTTCTTCACAGGACAATCACTACAAGCCCAGCAGCAATTACTAATTCTGGTCAGCAACAGAGCACAAAACCTCTTTTGTGCCTGAAGTGAAGCACTTCATGCCAGTGTTTACTAGGTGACAGAAAAGTTGTCACTGCAGTGAGATAGGGAAGTTTTTTAGGGCTCAGATAGCTTTTAACCTTCAATGAAATGGGACACTTCTAGAAGAAATGAAACCCTGGCCCAAGAAAGTGAACTGCTCCTCATTGAGATTTATTTTTCTTCAGGTTTATGCCTCCAGATGATCCATTAGGGCGACACGGCCCCAGCCTGGATAACTTTCTCAGAAAGAAACCTGTGGTGCCAGAACACAAGAAGCAGCAGTGCCCTTATGGTAAGACCTCCCTTCTAAACATGAGGAGTGAGGTGTCTGTGCAAGTGTAATTCGTGTATTTAGTAAAATCCAGCTGGTCATTCCATGCTCTGCCTTTCCTTGCAGGGAAGAAATGCACTTACGGAATTAAGTGTAAATTCTACCACCCTGAAAGGATCAATCAGCCCCAGCGCTCATTAGCTGATGAACTCCGAGCCAATGCAAGGTTGTCTCCTACCAGAAGTACCAGTGCCAAGGAGGAGAAAAAGGGCAGAGGAGGTTCCCAGGCAGAGCTCGTGTGCTCTGTGCCCACCGAGAGTGATAAAAGCTCTTTGCAGAAGGTCCCTGCGGAGAGGAAAAGCTTGACCCACAAAGCAAAGCCCAGTGATGTTCCGCTTCAGGTCAAAGGCTGTGTGTCAGGCAGTGTCCCCCCTAACAGTGGGAGCCACAGGTCCTCTGACAGGTACCAGCAGCCTCATATGGACTCTCTGTCTTATGTCTCTCAGGAGCATCTTGACTCAGGCATCGGGTCTCTGGAGAACCAGCTGTCTGACATGTGGCCTTACAGATCTACCAGTCACTGTGACCATTCCCATGCAGATCAGGTGGCAGTCTGTACCTGTGGTAGGCAGAGACCTGTCTACCCACATTCTCCCAGCTTGGAGCAGAATGGTCTGGTCTCTTACAAGCATGGTTCCCATAAGTCATCTTCCTCTGGTGCTAGCTTCTTGCCGTATAGCCCTGAGATACCTCACTCAGGACCACCTCACTCTTTCTCAGGCTATGGAGTACCTGTACACCCAGCTAATGCTGCGCAATACAGTCTGCCCAATGAGTATAACGCCCCTCCGCCCCATTCTCGTGAGTACTGGTCTGAACCGTACCAGATGGCACCTCCTCAAGTGAGATCTACCAGTGTGCGAGATCCTCGTTCAGTACAAAGAGCTCCAGGGCCAACATACGGCGAGTCCTGCCAGTGGGCTGTCTCCGACCAGTTTGCAGAGGAGCGGGCCAACGTGCATGTCAAGCTGTGTGGCATATTCCATCCCCATTTAGTTGATGCTGTGATGAGCCGTTTCCCTCGGCTTCTGGATCCCCAAAGGCTAGCTGCAGAGATACTAACGTACAAGTCTCAGAACCCAGGTATATAGGCAGATGCTGAGGGCAGCCAGGCATGTGAAAAGCTGGAGGGGCAATGTTTGCACTCGGTAGCTGCCATAGATGCCTTCTGAGGGCTCCTCCTTACTCCTTGGAAGTACCAGGCTCCAGCTGGAGGCTGGATACCAGATGTGGTATGCCCATAGCAAGTTCTGGTCCAGACATGACTGTGTGCCCCTCTTAAGGGCAGCCTTAGGGTCCTGTCTTCCCCAGGGAATGCTGAAGAGGCTCTGGGTGCTGAACAGGAAAAGAGGCTGCAGCTTCAGAGTAGGGCTTTTCCTTCAGGGTTGTATGGTGAGTCAGGCATTCCCTAAATTCCTGCAGTTCAGAACTGAATGTGACCTTATTCTTCCTCTTAGCTTCAGTTTTGAGATGACTTAGTTTATTACCAGGGAGGGAGGATGCTGGGGGGCTTGTGAAAGATAAGGGGTACCTTTGCAGTGGCGTGAGACTTACTTGTGAAGACTGAAATGCATTGTCAAGGCTGCTCTGAGCTCTTAACTAAGCCTCTTTACTAAATCCTACCATGCAGATCTGTGGAAAATGTTGCATTGTAAATCTAGTATGATGCTGGGTTTAGCTGACTTTAATTTGGTTTTATTGGTGCACTTCTTTAATGATGCTTTCCGTGCCCCTCCCACTTAAGCTTACCTTCCTGAGATGAGGTGATTCTCCAGTATGTGCCACAAGTGCTTAGCGAGCTGCTCAGCTCCCAGAAATAAGGGGAGCTGGGCTTGCAATCCTTTCTTAGGGTAGGAAGCCTGACACTGCTCCAAAGCTACACACAAGTTGTGTGCTCGGCGTTTGCTGGAAAATGCAGTTGTCGGAACGCGTGGATGACAATGCTGTTGATGCTGCTCGAAAACATTGACCTTGGCTCGTAACCTGTCTTAGGCTATCTTTGTACAACACTGACAACGGGGATTTATGACGTTGTGCCTTTTGTCTTCAGACAGCAATAGTTTTGAGCATTCAGTAGAACAGCTGTAGTCATGTCTGGACTGCTGCCAGTACTGTTCCTGAGGATTCCTTAATATTTTTCTCTGTAAAGCTGTTGCTTCATCTGCCTTCTCACTAATGTTTTCCTGTCCCCTTAAGCTTTATCAAACTAGCAGCATCCAAAAATGTAGAATAAGACTTATTTGGTAAGACTGTTCCCCTCTCATTCCCTCTTACTCTGTAAGATGTTTTTTACTGTAGATACCGTAGCAGATTTTAAATATGCAAAACCAATTGCTGTAGTAATTGGTTCTGGTCCTGGAATTTCATTGTGCTTAGGATGCAAAGATGTTTCTTGCACTTGCAGGCCAGAAGCAGTTGATTTGTTGATACACATTGTATCTGTGGTTTTGTTATGTTTTTTTAAATGTCCGTCTTGTGGTTAAACCAAGGTCGTTGAGTGGCAAATTACAAAGGTGAGAGTGGAATACAGCTGTTTGAGAACCCTCTTCAGGAAGGGTTTTGTCTATTACTGTTCTTCCCTCTGACTGTCTGAGGCGTGACCTATCCGAATGGCACCATGTGCCGTAAAAACCACAGGGACGCAGAAACCTGTATACCTGGTGAATTATGATACATTACAAATTAGTAATGTTTCATGTTAGTAAGCAAAATGCTTCTTAATTTTAAGTAACCTGATACTTTGCATATTTGTAAATTACAGGAAAAATGGTTTTTAATGTTATTGTCCAGCAACTTGCTGCTTGCTGCTGTTTTTAATTAGTACTATTCTCAACTCAGCCATTGTGTTACTTGGCGTGGTGTTTTTGTTTTTCTGGTGGAATGCTGATATATGCTTCTTCTCTTGCAATCAGAAGATTAAGGTTTTATACTCACAAGCTGACATTTTGCTGAACTTTCTGTATCATTATGCAGTATATAGTTTACGTACTGAATGGAGGCAGCCTTGTGAAAGCCATGGCGAAGTAAGAACTTGTTATATAAATAAAAACTGCTGAGTTGAATTATTTGGTCTCTGGTGGCTTTTTGGAAGACCACTCAACATTTTGTCTGGCTTTCCAGGAAAGTCAGAGAGATTGTCCTTCTTCCCTGGGGTTCCTCTGACAATCTTAGGTCTCTGTACACAGTCTGATGGCAGCAGCAGTCTGATGGCAGGATACTGGCAGGCTTGTTAATTGATGCAGGGTGGCAGGTCAAAAAAAAAAAAATCAAACTGCTGTAGCAGATAGATAGATAGACGTCCAGCATTTGCTGTTAATTTGGCATTGCCCAGGTTAGCTCGCTCACAGGGCACGCGATGGAGCAGCAATGTGCTGGCATGTGGCTCTGACTGCAGTGGAATCACAGTGGTGTTGGAGGTCTTGGGTGCTAAAGAATGTACCCTCCTGGTTATTTTGGAATAAATAGTGTGGGCTGTGATTCCCTTTTTAATAGCCAGTTCCACAGTACGGTCTGGAAATAAATGTATATTCTACCCAGTTATGTAGCACATCTGTGCCAGATGTAGAGCATGATAATATGATATGCTAACTGTAACATGTCAAGACTTTGCTCTAAACTTTGTTATGAACTGGGAAGGAAATGCAGTAGGAATATGAATGCTCACATTTCTATAACAATCTTCCCCTCCCACCTGCTATGCTGCAGTACAGCATGTTCTTATCTGACTTGTTAAATAACTTTATTGTCTTATTCAAATTTGTGCTCTTAATATAGAGCAATGGCTATTTCTGGTTAATCAGAAACAAGGGAGGCAGGTACTCCTGGAGAATAGTACTTTGTTTTACAAACCCAAGTCTGAAGGGTCATTTACTGGCTGTGGGAGAGGAACCCTCCTGGGGGTGTCACCTGAAGTGACAACTCGTGTGGCTCTGTACATGTATGATGGCTGGGGTCTTGGTGGGGAGGGGGTTAAGTGAAGAGTCAGATTTCATCAGAACTTTCAGCCAAGTGAAGACTTTTCTGCTCTTTGTAGTTGAAAAATGCTACAGGATCTTAAGGCTGGTCTTCCAGTAAAATACCTTAATAGATAACTTTAGTTTTGCAGGATGTGAAGATGTGGTGGTACAGGGATGTTTATTTCTATCAAAGGTGGCCTGGTACAACTAAAGGACTTGGTGCTGAAGCACAGAGGTTCATGACCGTAACCAGGAAGGGGAGAGCTGGTGGCAACCTACTTCGATTCTGATAACTTGTACTGCAGTGACAGTCCTGGTGGCACGCAGAGCAATTTTGGGGGGTCAGTCTGTAACACAACTCTAGTTAAACTTCTTCCTGCAAACTGTGCTGTGTCTGCTGCCATACCACCCAGAAAACCCTGTGGAAATCTAGCCGCTGTTTCTCTGATTTCTCTCATTCTCTCGTGCAAAGCTTCTGTGTGAGTGAACCTGCCGACTCCTGCCCTTGGAGCATCCTGTGTTCAAATGTAAGTACTGCTTTGTGTGCCCCGCATCTCGGCAGCCCGTTCCCTGTGCTGCTCAGGAGCTTGCGAAATGTGGGGAATGCTGATCGAAACTGTCGCTGCTGCAGACTTTTTCCCCCTGCACAATTGTGCACACAGAGTTGGAGGAGCTGCCTACCTGCACACCGGGGGCTGCTGTGCTTGGGCAGGCTCTTGCTGTGCTGTTGTGGAATTTTCAGGACACATCCTGTGGTTTACCACTTCCTCAGGGTGCATTGGCAGGGAGGACCTGTCATGATTGCTGTGTGCATGCATTGTATTTCTTCTTCTGAAATAGGTTAGATCTTGTTGTCTGCTTACTGAGTTAAGGAGGTCACACAGGCACCCTGTTGACAGCTGCATTCTCAACACACTGCACAACACACAACTGCACAACAAAAAGACAAACAGGCAGGGGAATAGCCCTCCTTCAGAAGTCAGTGCTGCAGGATATCTTGACTTTTGTTTTTTAAAAAACAAGACTGAAAAGAGGGAAGGAAGAAAGGGGAAGCTGTGCTGTGGCAGAGGTCAGGGTACAGCCTGCTGGATTCTTATCTCCTTCCCCTGGGCCAGGCAGTGACCCAGGAAGGGCCCTGGACAGCAGACGCAGCCCCCTGCTCCCAGCCCAGCAGGGATCAGGGTGTCTCAGGGCCTCAGCCCGCTCTCAGGGTTTGCTGGCCTCTCCCCTGCACCGGCTGCCTTGTGCCCTTCTTGCTTGCTGAACTCTTGTTTGAACCCATCTGGTTCCCTCCCATCGGGGGATTTCCAGGATGTGGCTGGGTCAGCTCTAACATTTTAAGGCGTTTCCAGAGGCAGGAATCTGACCCAAGGCTTCTGGTTGGGCCGTGGGAAAGGGTCTGCTATGTAATGGAAGCACACGCATGTGTGGTGTCACGTGGGGGCTGTGGCAATGCCACCCATCCGGGGCAGGCCACCTTACAAGGAAGCAGGTTTAGCATCAAACTGGTGTTTTCACCCGACTCTGAGGCCGCAGAGAGGAAGAGGTGTCCCAAGCACAGCAGCAGCTCTGCACTTTGTGTTTCAGAGGCGGTTTGGGGCACAGTCTTGCTGTAAGACAGAAGTGTCAGAAGGGAGTAGTAAATGTTGCACCAAAGGGAAGAGAAATGTGCAACAGTGGAGAGGGTCCGGGTCCTGCCAGAGGGAAGGGAAGCAGGCAGAGGTGGGGCGGTTGGGGTGTGCTGGGGGTGGCAGAGTGCAGGCACCCCTCGGTGCTCACCCTCCAGCCACACGTTTTTCAGGTCACCTGTCACCAGCCTGCCTCAGTGCCTCGGGGTTTAGGCCCTGAATACCCCTGTGCTCCCTAAGGCCAGGGTTTGCCCAGGGAAAGTTTTCCCTTAGGGAGTTGCACAAGGGCAGCAGAAATGCCTTCTTGCTGTCCCAGTTCCTCCTTACTCAGGCTGCCCTGAGCTGAGCAAAGCTAAACCCCTGGCTGCAGCAGTCCCTCCAGCAGCCAGCTCAGCCCTCCTGGTGAAGCCACAAGTGAGAAGCTGCCCTGAGCTTCCCCATGGCCCAGGGTGTCTCCCCCGTGGCCCCAAAGGCGTGCATTGCACAAATGTTTTGGAGTTAACACAGCATCTGGTTGAGCAATAGGCCAGGAGGATTTGCATGGTGTGTTGGCCTGGGGGAAAGGTTTCCGCACCCTGCAGGCTATTGCCTTGCGTGGGGGTGGTGTGGTGAGAGTGCTGCAGTGGGGTCTGCCCACCCACGGGGGCTGCTCCAGTGGCAAGGAAATGCTGGTGAGCGCAGGTAATGCTGCTTGGTTTCACCCTCCGCTTCCTGAACTCTGTCCGTCCATGGCAGAGGTGTCGAGCTGCTGGTGGAGCGGGGCTGGCGGGGATTTCCAGCACAGTCCCGTGGATGCCTCCGGAGAGCGGAGCTGTGGCTGCCGCAGGGCTGGGACCTGTCACATCGCTGCCACCTGCCCTTGCTCCTGGGGTGTCTCTGCATGGATGCTGCTGTGATTCCTGTGGGAGAGGGGATGGTCAGTTTGGGGCTGGGGTTTTGCTGCAGCAGGAGTGGCTCACTTACAGGAGCTGATTTATTTTGGTAAAGTGTGGGGATGTCCCACCTCAAACACCACACAGGAGCCAAGTTGGTGCAGGATGAGTCAGGCTGCTGTTGTTTGCATTGCATCAGTTCCTGATGGTGTGAGGTGTTGCATGGACATGTCGGGAGGAATGATCCCTGCTTGCTGTAGGAGCCTGTCCCCAGTCCCTGCCTTCAGCCAGCTCCCTGGGGGGGTGCGGAGGCTGCAGTCAGGGCTTTGGGGACAGTTTCCATGTGCTCTGCAGGGGCTTGGGGACAGCAGCAGACCCAGGGTCATGGAAGCTGTTCCACAGCGTTGTGGGGTTAATTCCCAAGCAGCATCAGACAAGTCTGCCTGGTGCTGGCAATAAAACCAGAACAAAAGTATTCCCATAAAAACCTTAGGGCTGGAGGTCAGTTCTCAGGGCTGTGAGGAGCAGAGTCATGGGTGGACCCTCAGCTGGGTGCCATGGGGAGCTCTTCGCACTTGCCCCGAGGTTAAACCACAGCCCATAGTGAGCACCAACTGGAGAGAAGGCAGGAGAAACTGGAGTTGCCTCTGGCCGGTCCCTGAGGAAGATGCCTGCCTGTGTGGTGGATCGGGGGAGCAGGGAGCCAGTTACAGGCACAAGTTTGTTCAGCGGTTTGTTTCCTGCTGGGGCTCGGGGCAAGTGTGTGGTGGTGGCACCGGGCTCCCAGCGAGCTGCGCCTGTGGGTCGCGCAGTCAGTGACGGCAGGAGGGATGTGCAGGTACCCTGTGTTAGCCGCTGCCTCGTCTCAGGGGTGGCTTCTGCAATGGGCCGTTTGCCAGCGAGTAGCTCCATTCCCCCTCTACCTGGCACTCGTTGGGAGCTGTTAAGTGCCAGACGCTTGTGGGGTCACGGCTGCCAAGGGTGCAGGCAGCTGACAGTGGCAGACAGCATGGTGCCAAGGCCTGCGGGGAAGGGCTGTGCACACGGGGCTGGCGAGACACGTTTTGAGCGGTGGGAACAGCGGTGAAAAGAGGTTTGCCCATCTCTTGGCAAGGAGCGGCTGGTTTGCATAGCCTTCTCGCAAGGCAGGATTATCTCCCAGGCAGGAAGTGCTGCCACCCGCTCCCTCAGCAGCACCCTTCATGTTTGCGGCAGACACTTCCCTGACTGAATCACCTCTGCGGCACACGGTGCTCCAGGCCAGGCCCTTGGCTGCCGCAGGGTGGAACCAGTCCCCTCTCTGCTCCAGCAAAAGCCCGTCTTAGCACCCTGTCCCCAAAGAGCTGCGGGACCGGGGTCTTTGCAGCAGGGTGATGGCACAGCCAAGTGCTGTGGAAAGACCAAGCGAACACGACCAAGTGGAAAGCGGCCACCTGTATTTCACAGCAGCAGCGGGAGGGGACGGTGGCAGGGTGGGAGTTGTGTGCAACCCCCGGAGGCAGCACCAGGCCCTGGGTGCGGGGCGGCCCTTCACCCCTGCGCCTTGTGTGGGAGCCTGAGGCTGATCCTGCCACCCACGGGGGCCTGGGGCCAGGTCTGCGCTCCTGGGGGTGAGAGGCTCGGAGCCTTCCTCCAGTGCCCCCCCCGGCTGATGTCTCTCCCTTTGCTGGGCCAGGGGTTGACAGACCCCTCTTTGGGGGGCAGAGGTGGGTTTCCTCAGGTGTGTCCCAGGCAGTCGGTGCAGCTCAGAGCCTCCTCCCCTCGGGACTGGCACTCCCGTGGCACAGCAGTCCTGGCTCAGCCTTTCTTTGGGGACGAGGGGTCCTCAGCCACCCCAGGAGAGCCGTGTGTGTCCGTCCCCTGCCATGTACTGTTGCAAGGAGCCAGCCAAGAATTGCAGCATCTGTGTGGAGCAGCTGATGGAGAGGACTTATTTGGCCAATGAGGAAGTAAATGGGGCAGCACTTGGGTTTTGCAATTTGTCCGTGGCCCCAGTGTCTCCAGCTTGTGCAAGGTGACGACTGGGAGCTGGCAGCGACCTTATGCCTCACTCCTGGAAGCTCCCAACAAGTTGCAAATGGATCAGGAAGATGCTCCTTGCCGGGCTCCACCGGAGACAACCTGCCCAGGGTGCAGTCAGCCCCAGGGGTGGCCTCGGGCATGGGGGGGGGCTGCGACCTGCCCTGGGCAGCGCAGGAGGCAGCAGCTTGCCCCAAGCTGCCTTCTGTCGGGTTCCTGCGTCTGGGAAATGGCTGCGGCTCTGCTGAACGGGCAGGGTCCAGCTGGCACTGAGGGAGGGAGGCACGTACAGGGACATGACAACAGAGCTGGGACTGTGCTGTCCTGGCCTGTGTCCTGTGGTGCCTTGGCGGGGTGGGGGGAACATGTGGCTCCTTCCCATGTCACCATCACTTACATTTTCTGCCTGTCATGGAGCTGCTGGCCCCAGAAGGCTGCTTGGGCATGGGGATGGCTGCCAGGGTGGCTCCATCCACCGGCGTCCTTTAACAGAGCAAACGGGTGAGAGGGGAAGTGATGGCTGGAGCTCTGCTGGGTGGCTAGTCACTGGTGCAGAGGACTGGGNAATCCCCAGCTGCTACCTGCCGGGCTCTCTCCCTCGCTCGCACTGGCACTTCGGTCCTCTGCTTCCCCTGGCAGCTCAGGGCTGTCACCGCTGTCCCACCGCCACGGGCGTTCCTGCAGCTGGGACGGGGCGTGAGGGTCTGGGGTACCAGAGGGGACCGCGGGGGCTGGGGGCCCCTGTGGGGACTCACCCGCTGGCGCAAGCCTTGCTGCTCCTGCAGCAGCTCCAGGAACCGGCTGCTCCACAGCAGCTTCTCAGCGCCCAGCTCGGTGCAGAGGAAGCGGACATCGGCCTCCAGCGCCGCCAGCCTCTCCA
>VXBL01000827.1:573770-635057 GCA_013400195.1 Aramus guarauna | reverse complement strand
GCAGGGAGTGGGAGGAGGAGAACCAGCGGTGGGTGCAGGAGGTGTCCAGCGCGCCCAGCACCCGCCTGGATGTCATACACCTGCAGGAGCAGCTGGACCTGCGGCTGCGGCAGCGCCAAGCACGGGAGACCGGCATCTGCCCGGTGCGCAGGGAGCTGTACACCCAGTGCTTCGGTCAGTGCCTGCACCCACCCACAGCTCGGCCCCCTCCCTGCCCCTGTACCGGGTCCCCCCCCCAGGGCTGGCGGGTGCTGCAACACGTTTGCCTCCCCCAGCCCCGCAGCGCCCGCAGACCACCCACCACCCCCCCGCCTGAAGCTGTCGGCTGTCGGAGCAGTTACAGGGTCCTGCTCTGCTCAAAGCCGATGCTCACACGGCGGGTTGTGAAGGTGCGCCTGCACAGACGTAATAGTAAGAGATGCAAAGGAGCTTCAAGTTCTTTTAGTTGTACTTAACCCCAACAGTTAACTTAAAATAACTTAAGCCACCGTGTAACTGTTAAGCGCTCTTACACACTCTGATGATGCAGTACTGGTCTTCCAAAGGCCATCGGCTGGAGCACCATTCTTCCGGAGGCTCTTGGCTCTTCTAGAGGCTTCCCGATAACTGCGAAAAAATCATTACAAATTTTTAGGTGGTGGCTGTTACAGCTTCAGTGGATGAGTACCACCATTACTATAGTTTCTATAATACCACTCCACTTTTATTTGCTAGCACTTGATCCTATAGCTGTCATGTAACAAGAAAAAAAAAATAAATTTATGACTCTCTCTTGTAAATCCACGGTGCTTTTGTGGTGCAGAGAATGAGTAAGAGACAACAAGCTCTGGCCCCTGTGTGTATCCAGCATTCCCAGATAAACGCACAGCAGCTGCTCGAACTAAATCATTGTACCCTTTCTTTAAAGACGAACTGATCCGTGAGACTACAATTAACTGTGCAGAGCGAGGGCTGTTGCTGCTTCGAGTCAGGGATGAAATCCAAATGACAATTGCGGCTTATCAGACATTGTACGAGAGCAGCGTTGCGTTTGGCATGCGGAAAGCACTACAAGCTGAGCAAGGCAAATCTGACATGGAAAAAAGGGTAAGTTGGGCTGTTAGCCCCCTAATGTAGTTTTCTGCACAAGAATGTTTATATATAAACTTCTATAGGAAATCAGTTATTTCTGTTTCCACTGGATGGCAGTAAAGATCATCAAAATACCTGTCTTATTGTTCTCCTAGGGCTTAATTGCACTTCATAAATTATCTGCTATTATATCTGGAACACTCTAAAGGCTGTCCAATGTACAGCTTTGTCCCATCTTAACTGAAAAAATTATTATTAACAAACAAAACTTGGGAGTTCTGTACTCTTTTCCAAGATTGCAGAGCTGGAAGAGGAAAAGCGAGAGTTGGAAAGACAAGTGAGTGAACAGAAAGCTAAGTGCGAAGCTATTGAAAAACGTGAAAATGAGAAGCGACAGATAGAAGAGAAGAAACACACTGAAGAGGTTCAGTTCCTGAAGAGAACGAATCAACAGCTGAAGGTTAGTAAAAAAACCAAACCAAAACCAAACATAATTCCAAACAGGAATGGTAAAGTGTCTCATTTTGTGATTAGAAAGACATGAAAATAACTTCCTCCTTATAGTTTTAGAAGTGTTACATTTATGATGCATTTGTACCCATGTTCCACTTTCTTTAAATTCTCAATGAAATGGGAAAACAGTGTTCTTGCATTTTCTACTTCCTCCCTCAGTCAGTAATTGGTCATTACTAGTAAACCCGATAATGCAAACAGCAGGTCAGATTAACTGAATTCTAGTCATACACACATTTACCAGGGAGAGATCAGAATTTGTTCAGAAAACGATAAATTGTTACAGTCCGCTGGAGAGGAGCGGACACATACAGCCGAGCCCCAACTGCAGAGGCTTCAGACTTCACTGATACCCCAGGAATCTATTTCTGCATAACTTGATCGTAAGGTTAGAAGAAATAGCACCTCTTCCCAGCTACTAAACAGAAAATCTAGACAAGGCAAATGACAATGTTTTGTTTCTTTGCTGTTGGCCATTAAAGTTGAGTCCCTGATAACAAGACACACCAATTACCATTAAATATGACCTAATAAAAACAATTGCGTGTTTATGCGGAGGGACTGCATAATTGCAGGAGTAGCTTTGTGCCTGCTGCTTTGGTAAAAACAGAGCTTCTGCTCATTACTTTGCTTTGGAAAGGAAAAACACCAACATCTTTTGAGTAAAGAAAAAAATGTTGCCATAAACAACATTGAATGTTTTCAGCTGTAGCCAGAAATATTTCCTTTACACTGAGCTGCTTTCCTTCTCTTCACTGTTCCTACAGTTTCTCCCTCCTAAACCATTAACGTCTTCAGGCCATCTTGAAGCATTTTAGGGCACAAAATGGAGTAACTGTTAGATCAAATGTGTGTTGCCACTGAATCCATGTTTCTCCCTTAAAGTACAAGTACTTTAGCAGCTGTGTATATACCACTGCTGTAGTTTATTTTGATGGCCGCTCTAGGAAGAGGACAAGCTAAGAGCCCGGGAAGCTTCCTACTCTACACGCCCCCTAAGCATGGGTAGCTCTCCGATCAATCTACTAATTGGGCGTCAAGTTGTCTCGGTAACTGAAAGACTCCCTGTTCCCAGCTACTTTTGTCCCAGAGTCAGTTTGTGTTCCAAATGCTCGAGAGCCAAATATTTAATTTAGCTAACACAGTCCAGCCTGAAATCAGAGAATTCAGACCACTGTTTCAACAGCTTTTATTTAATTTCCTCTTCAATACTTTACATTATAAAACAAGTCTTTCATTGTATGGAACCAAGGCCAACTCTTTTCTTCTCAGAATGCAACAAGTATGTATGCCAAGAATGAAAAGCTAATTTATAAAACATGTAGTAAGGAATGGGATAGCTAGGGAAAAAAAGCCCTGGCCTGCTTCTCTTGAAGTATTGCAGCATCCCTCAGCTCCTCGCTTTGAATATCTAACAGACTATTTATCACTTTACAGCAATGTGGGTTTATTTTTTAGGTTGAATCTAATTTGACTTACTGTCTCATTTGTTTTTCAGGCCCAACTTGAAAGCATCATTGCACCAAATAAGTAGATTTTTTGTTGTCCTCCAGGCAGTGCTCAGAAATGCTGTCAGAGCAAGAAGTTTGCAATTAGTGACAAAGATTTGTCTTCATAAAACAATCTCGAATTTTTACTTACCGGTAACTGAAGGCAGCATAATTGTATTATTTCTTTTTCTCTTGAAGAGTTGAAATTCAAGAGCTTCATTAATTACTTTCAATGCCATCTCAGCACGCAGCTCCTTGAATAGCGAACCTGAGACTTGCCTGTTGGTAGTGTGCTAGATGACCTTCAAAGCAATAAACTAACAAACATTTTTATATGCAAGCATCTCTGTAACATTATTACTTTGAAAATGTTGTAGAAAATTCAGAAGTAATATACAAAGTGTCTGCAATACATATAAGCCACATTCACTAAGAATCAAATTGCAGGTAATTCTTGGTTGGACCAGTGTTTGGAGGGTTGTCCTTTGTGTATGTGCAAGTTGGTGTTAATTGTACGTCAAAATCCCTTGTCAGAACCGTTAGCAGTAACCCGGAACAAGCAATACCAAAGCTCTTTACGTGGTTATTTCTAATGAACTGTTCCATGCATCACTTCTGAGTGGACGCAAATGAAACCTCTGAGGTACCTGTGTAACCAGTGGGTCATACATAGCAAGCTGGCACAGAAGAGATAATCCACTGTAGTCATATGAGGAACTCCACAAAGCTAGTTTCCAGAAAAACACCAACAAACCTCCACCACCGAGTAACACTTCAGGATATGATTTGCTAATGCAGTGTTTACTGGCCTTAGATGGCGATGTGGAAATACCATGATCTCCAGTTGCATAAAGAACTTTCAGATGATGCAGAAACAAAAGAGTGAGATGCTACTCCTGGGAACAAGACAGACAAGTCAAACTAGGCTTTGAATGGGAACGACAAGTTTTATATTAAAAAAAGCCACTGCATACTAGAGCTGTTTTATGTAAAATTTAATAGAATAAGCAGTTATTGCTTATGTTTGTATTTTTTGTGCTTTGATCTTTGTCCCTCCAAGCCAGTTTTTTTCTTGTTCTTATTCTTATTTTTCACGTTGTGAGTTTCATAATACCGGACTCCAACTTTCTTGGATCGCTGCTGCCGCTCAGCTCGTCTTCTCTGCAAATACACACAAAACACATTAGCAAATCCACAGTGTCCTTAGCCTGAATTTGTTTGCATTCTTTCAAATGTTGTTCACTTTGCATTCCACATGCCTTAAGTAAAATAAATAATTTCAAACAAAACATTCCTGTTGTGAGTATATGGACATCTCTACGGAATCCACCCACTCATGCTCTTAAAATGCTACAAAGGAAGATGCACTTTAATCTTTACAAAAGTAGTAAACAAGATACAAAAAGCAACCTGACATGCACAGTGACCTAAGAGGTCTTTAACGGAAGAACATTCATAAATTCAGTTGTCGCTCCCCTCAGCGCACAGCAAAGCTCCAGAAAGCCCTTGCTGCACAAGTTTATTACGCCTCACTTTCAAAGCCTTATGAACAGACTGTTCCACTTGGTATTTACATTGTTCTAGAAGAGCTGTTTAGACTTGACTAACACGAACAGAAAACAGCACCGACCCTTGCCCATCCAGCCCCAAATTCTCCCATCTCGCAGCATTTAGACCCCTGCTCTCAACAGCATCAGTGGGCAAGCTAAGGCTGCAAGCACAACCGTTATCCAGAGGGTTCTCCCCTTTGACACTGTTGTGGTTACCTGCTGGACCCCGACACGGGTCACGCTCAGCTGTAACACGCTACTGTCAAATGTCACGTCTGCAGCAAGTCACCCTGCCCTCGCAGTCCCCCTACAGCGGCTACTTCTCTGTGCTCTCCCCCTCCCACTAGTGCCCAGTCTCAAAGCTCTTAAGTGATAACGGGCAATCTATGTATAAAAAAGCCAGCTCTATATACTTTTGTTTCACTAACAAAAACAAACAAAAAAAACAAAACAAACAAAAAAAAACCCAAACAAAAATCACACTTACTTCTTTGGATGTAAGTTTCTTGCAAGGCTGTTTATCCAAATGGTCATCATCCTCATTATCTTCCTCTTCTGCTTTCCGTTTTCTTTTCTTCTCTGTGCTGCCTGCAAACAGCAGAGATTACATACTCGGGCATCTTCCAAAACACCCATCTGTTTGCGGAACTTAAGACTGGGGTCACTGTCCCATCTACTTCAGCAAAGCATTCCTTTGGCCATACTTTGACAGCTTCTACCAAAACAACATGCACGTTCCGTACCAGAGAATCACTCGCTATTGCTATGAGAGCTGCTCTTCAGAAGCAGATTGCTTACAGCCCTGTGCAGCTCCAGAAGAATTTCATAGCCTTGTCAGAATAGCGTTCTCCCACATGATTTTGCCTTTAATCAAACTTACTATGCAAACTGAAGCCACAGACTCTTGAAGTCACTACAGTAAAACCTATGGCCTGAAGTAGCTCTGTGCTTTTATAATGTCGTAAAACCCTTCCACTCCCTTCTGTGTAATATTACACCATGTGGAATGCAAGTTGCTCAGACTGCAATCTGCCCATAGCACCATTCTTTTGGAAACACAACATTTGTCTCCACTTTACCTTCATTTGCTAGTAGTGGTACGCATCTTACTATGCAGACAGGTGTTCTACAGAAGGCTACAGCACGGTGACCAGGCAGCCCTTTCCAGCTATGGAAAGATTTAAGTAGCTTTAGGGGAAAAAAAACTTGCAATCAGGAACTAAGGACTGCTTCTCCCCCTAACTCCCTCTCTTTTCTTGCTTACAGGATTTCCAAATGTAGAGTAAGAACATCTACTAATCTTGTTTTACCTTCGTCTTCAGTTTCTTTGGGTTCTTCAGACTTCTGCATGGATTTTGCAAACACTTTTTCACTCAGCTGCTTAGGGATTCTACGAAAGATAAAATAAGCATTAAGAGAACATCGTAAGACAAAATGTAACCATATCCGGGAATTGATCAGTCTCCAGTAGATCCCAGTAGCCTGTCAGCAGCAAAGCCACAGCCTTCGCACCTAAAAAATATATTACTGTAAATCTTGTCTCTGGAGTTACTGGGCATGTGCGCTGCACAAAGTGATAGAATGTAACACTTGACCTTGAAATCTCAGTCCTGACAAAGCTGGTGGAGGAGCTTTGCTAAAACCGGACTTGCTGTATGAGCTAGGATACTCTTGTACACGGGTGAAGACCCAGCTGGCAGACCCAGGTAGGACATCAGCCTTGGTACTGCTCCAGAAAGAGCCCAACCGCTCCAGAAAGAGCTCAAGAGCTCCAAGGATGCAATATTGCTAGCCAGAATACCAATAGATTTCTAGTCCGTAGCTTAAGAGGCAGCTTTCCAAAAGTGAGAACGTTTTTAGTTATGCTGGTAAATAGGACTTCTTGGAATAATCTTTCAAAAACAAACTGCTGCTTAGCCAAAGTTCAAATATTTATGGTTAAGCTAGCCACTCTGTGGCAACTTGTGTGCAGCCACACAGAGGAACCAGTTAAGCAAGTCACGAATGGAGTGAAAGTACAGCAGAATCACATTAACCCTTTTCCCCCCCTGCAAAATATTTGAGCCACTGAACAGATTTACATACCTTATTGCTGAGAATCTCTTGGCTTTGGCTTTATCCAGAAATTTTTTGTATTTTGCAATCTTGTCCTCCAAAGCCTTAAGAACTGCCTTGGAGCTCTCCCTGGCACCTGGTACAGTCAGCTGTGACTCCTCCTCTACTGAACCTTGCTGTTGCTCATTTTCCTCTTTCTCCTCTTCCTGCTCCTCCTCTCCAGAAGAATCACTCTCCTCACCAAAGCCTGGCACATCTACAGGAACCAGGTCTTCTTCTGAGAACTGAGGTGCCACATTAATCCTCCCAAAGTTCTGCCGAACTTGTGACATGAGTTGCTTAATTTCAGCATCTGCATTATTCTTCTCTTCTGCTGGCTCCACACTTGACGCTACAGATTCAGAGATTTTCTCCTCATTATTATCTTGGCTTGATGTCATAGCTACTTCCAATGCAGGAGGCTACAAGAAAGAGCATAAGGGATATATCACCCACAGTCTGTCCCATCATCTCCAAGAGCAATTTCTGTTTCATCTCTTTGGAAAAAGCTGGAGATGACAGGCTAATGATGTGACAATTACGGACATTTCTGGTAGTCAGGTGATTGTAAAATGGCCCAGATGTCTCTGTAAAGAACACTGCTACCTAGTCCTCATCAAATTCAAGTGAGTGTCACCTGAAGCAGCAGACTTGGGCAGAGCCCAAGACAGGCACTGCCCAAGTTATGTGGCACTCTGCAAAAACCAACAGTGAATATCATCAGGAAAACTGAATAATATGTAAGAGGAGGCACGGGCATCACATTCTCACCTGGGGACCTACTTCTGCATTCGGTGGCTTCACAAAGAATGGAATTCTGCCCCTCTGCCAGTCATTGAGAACCATCTTGCTCACAGTCTGCAAGTCAGGCTCACCACCCTGAAAGAACCCAGTAACAATTTATGCCCACATTTGCAGGACACACCACCTTTCTATTACCTGTCAGCAACAGAAACATTCATATTTCCCATGTTCAGTAACAGGCCACATGCTCTTCCCACCTGCAAATGCAGGAAGTTGTCACACCTTTAGCAGTTTTCCAGTCCTAGAAGCAAGTTTCTCAAGGAAGTCTTCTGTATCCTCCCAGGAATCAATTCTGTATGTCTTTCTTATGTACTCTGGTTTGGCTCTTTCTAGCACGGCACTAATATGATCTTCAGGGCTCTTAATCTTTTCAACTTGAACCTGAAAATAAATGGCAGAATATCAACCCTTTGGAAACCATGCATTCATTTCTTTGAACCCATCATGTTGACAACAGCAAAGATTTTCCAGCATTTAGTGCCAATACATACCACTCCCTTCAGCACAATGTCTGTTTCTGTGTCTCCAGATGGATAAACTACACCTGGGCAGTCGATGAGAAAAATCCGCCGCATCAAGGTAATGTATTGCCACACCTGAAAGAGATCAGTACTTCCCCATGTTACCTCCTTCCACAGACAGCCCTCTGTTCTGCTTTTTAAATGCACAGTTCTAACAAACAGCAATCATCTTAGGAACTTGGTATGAACACACAGAAATAGAATCTAACTTGGCATTATCGGTAGCTAGCCAAGATGTATTGTACCTTGCTCCTTCTGTATCAGTCTATGCTACCCCTACAGCTTTGCATCAAACTGCTGACTCACAGGACCGAGGCACGGAAACTACAATCACCACAAACCTCGATATTCTGTGGTTTTCCTCCTCCATGATCCTTAACTTTAGTGATATTTAGGAGTAAAAGGAACAGGCTAGCAAAGAAGATGCCTGTTAACTTTGCCTTCTTGTTTACTATTACATTCTTGAAGAAGGGAGTTAGAAAACCAGCACTAACAGAGCCTGACAGCACAAATACACCCAACCATTTGATTTGGGAAAGCACAGATATTGAGTCGTGGGCAGCTGAGCGTTCCAATCCGAGTGGGAACTCAGGAACGTGTCCAGCAGCAGTGCTTCAGAGCAATGACTGTTGATCAGCCACCCCTCAGGCTCAGGGTCACACAGACTATACCACTCAAGTGCTAGACTTGAAAATGTCATTGAACTCATTTTACATTAATTCTGCCTTTGGCAATGCACTTACATAATTTTTATCTTTTATGCAGGGATCTCTTCTTACCTTTGTTTCACCTGCAATAGGGGCCACATTGCAGACCTTCTTAGACCGTAATGTATTGATCACTGAGCTTTTGCCAACGTTCGGATAACCAATGAAACCCACGCTGATCTGTTTCTTGTCAGAGTGTAACTGTTGAGAAATAATACATCCTTTTAACACCTCACAGAGAAAGACAGAATTATTACTACAGTTCTGACTATTTGAGCAGCTACTGTTCTCACTATACTGGAAGGAAAAGGGGACTCCAAAGTACCAGATCAAAAAACAAGATCAGCTCTTTTTCCACCAGGAGAAACGTGTAAGAGTACAACCAACTTGCCATCCTAGAACTCCGGAAAAAATATTTGCTACTTCAAAAGGAAGATGAATCCCTTGCATTCCTGGTTGCTCTAAAATTACTTGTGAACACCTTATTTAGAAACCATTTAGGTTGAGAAACCAAGCAAATACAGACAGTACGTGGAGACAGAATACACATGTGGCTTGAAGAGACAGTAACTAAAGACATTCTTCCTTTCTTGGAAGAATGAAGACACTTGAAAGGGGAATACCCAAGTAGAATACACATACATGCAGGACATGAACAGGTGTGAAATAGGTTCTTTTCTTCTACACGTTCACATGAGACCTAGGAGTGTCAGTGGGATACTCTGTCTACAAGAAATCTAGGCCAGAGACTGATGGCCAAACCCACTCTTTCCAGATCTCCTCAGTTTGACAAACGCTTTGAACATATTTGAAGGAATATTTTCAATTTTCTCTCCAGAGAAGGGAGCTTTATTGATGGAGTTGTTCACTGACAGAATGGCCAGAGGGAAGTGTCCTGAACCCCAAACGCTAACAAAACAGAAGACCCCACACTAAGTCCCCCACCTCCCAAACAACAATACAAATCCCCAAAACCGTTCTGTACCTTTCCAAACTGCCTTAAGAGCTGTATGAAAGCACCTTTGCCAAAAGGGTTTGTGAGGCTGGCATGAAAAGCGAGTGTCGGATACTCCTGGGAAAGGACAGCAACCCAGCGCTTCTACAGAGGAAAACATTACTCGGTTAGGGATCCTGTGCGATGGAGGTGGTGAAACAGTCTTTTTATGAGCAGGAGCATCTTCACTTGGGTCACAAATGCAGCTGTCTATGAAAATTGCTATAGAAGAACCTTTGAAGCATTTCACCAACCCAACAGCTAAAAGCACTGAGTATTGTTTTTATAAAAGAAACAATTTCCCAAAAACGCCTTCACTGCTAGCTAAAACTAATTAGTTTAACAATATAAAGCAAACCAGCTGTGGTGGATATGGATCTTAAGCAGACTAACATTTAGCAGACTCTGGAGACATCAGCTGAACTGTTAAATCCAGACAGAGGAAGTAGAGAATTTGTGGCTGGTGAGTGTTGCTCAACTCAGCCAAACTTGGACAGATTTACATCGTAATTGTTACTTTTATAGCAGGCAAGCAGAGAGTTCCCATTGACCCAGTTACACGATGCCCTTTGAGGCCAGCATGAGGACTGGCAACAGAATTAAAGCTGAGGCTACAAAAGGAACAAAGAAGGTCCAAGGAAGAACAGGCAGGACTGTGCTTACAGTAGCCCAGGTAGGAACAAGATCACATTTGTTCAGGACAAAAATGAGATGTTTCCAGTGCTTCTCCTTTTTAAGATAAGATTCCACATGAGGGGAGCGAGTACCCATGGGATCCCTAGCATCCAGAACTTGAACGACAACATCTGATGAGTCTATCACCTGTGGGGGGAGTTTAAAATAAATAAATAAATTAAAAAAAAATCACAGAGTAAGGAAAGGATTTCACAGAAAGCAGGACATCTATACCTCCAAAGTTAAAACTAGTCATTTTCTAAACTGCATCATTAATTAAAAAACCTTGTATACTTCACGAACAGCTAGTACTTCCTCATAGACTAGTGAAGGTCAGACTAAAATCCACTGATCCCCCACTCTCTCTTCTCCTAAGTCCCCTCCAGATTCAGGCTGGACAGCTGAATAGCTTTTACCTGCTCTTATGCACCAGGAAGATGCTTGTAGCACTTGGAAAAGAAAATACTGCACCTAAACGGGGACAATTAATTGCTTCAGTAGACAAAAACAATGTTTGCCATCCATTCTGCAGCAATTTAATTCTGCCATTTCATAAAGGATCAGACCATAAAGTATGTTTTCTGGATCAATATGAAACACGCAACCAAGTAGGAACCTGCTGTTAGTCCACTAAGCATCTACAGCAGGGAGCTGTCATTTTATGACTTGCTTCAAGCCAAGTGAATTTGTTTCACAGCTATTTCCTGCATGTTTGGCAGTGTCTTACTGAAATCTGTTTTGCTCTATCATTCCCAGTGCTTTTAGATCTAAATGAAAAGGTTTTAAGCTACACTCAGAAATTCAGAGCAAAAAGTAAAGCATTTTCACACCTGACAGTCACTGAGAGCACACAAACTGCTCTTACAACTCTAATTCATTCTCAGCCTCCACTCCTCTAGCAATCAAGGTGACTCACAGGGAGCTGAGGGCCAGAGCCTTCCCAAGACGACCCTATCAACAGGCCAGATGTTTGTAGCCTAAAGAACTTAATGCCCCCTGACTGGTTTGTTTGTGGTGAAGCCCCAAGAATCTAAGAGAAGCTAATACCAGCTGCTCAGCCAGTCCAGCTCTAGATCATGTATTTTAAGGACATTTGTTCCAGTGGGACAAGAGCTCAAGAGTCAAGCTCAGTCAGGCAGAGAACCTCTGCTCTCTTCTACAATTGCCTTTTTCTGTTCGTGGTACCAGACAAAGGGTGTATGGTTTCAAGTCAGTCAGTTCAACTAGGCTGACAGGAAAGCAGACAAGGGACTGACAAACTCAGGACAACTCTGCATGAAGAAATTCACTGTCTTGATGCGTCTAAGAAACTTTACAGCAAATTCAGTTGTATCAAAGCTTCCGTAACAGAGGAATAAATGGTTTTCAGAGCTTTTCTGATTATTGCCATATAGGATTTCCAATGCTGTGCTGAAGCACCTGACCTCGTAAAGGCTGAAAGATAGACATGACTGTTAAAACTATAAACGTTGCTTACCTTGTAGAGCTCACCCCAGATTCTTTTAGACTGTCCCTTCTTATATATTTCCTCTTGTGCTTCATCTCTGGAAGCAGATCACCAGAGACATCAGCAACCACAATAACAGGTTACAGTGTTGTCTTCTCTAATGCTATTTACAGACAGAAGAGGAGATGAAGCCCAAGAAAGAGACAGGTGGGATTTAGCTGTTCTCCCCATCCTCTGCCTTCAATCTACCCATTTCAGAAAGATCCTACAAACATGCACTCTTTCAAAGATTCCTACCTGCCCACTGCACAGTTCCCTATCTAACCCAAAATGTGACTCTGGAGATGTTCTGACATGAACAGAAAATGAATTATGAATAAAGACAGAGGGGTCTCACAGAAGCAACAGTTTGGTTAAATACACAGGGACAAAACAGGATTAACAAAATCCCAAATTCAGATAATTTCACTTTCCTTCCTCCTCATACAGTAACAGCATCCATGGATGTACTAGGTACTTCTTTAAAAATAAAGCTGTCTTTTTAGAAGTGTAAACAATGAATCATTTCTCCTTTTTATTTACCTTACACCAGTGTCTTCTGTCACCAGGTCTCGGTCCTTGCCCTGATCATAAGATTCTGATGAGGCTTCAGCATTCTCCACCAGAGACTGCATATCACTTGCAGAAAGATTTGGCCTTTTCCTCTGTGATTTGGGGCCAAATGTTGTTTCAAATGTTTCTGTGTCAAGAATGTGAACTCTGGAGGTCTAAGGAAAAACAGGTTGGTAAAAAACCCACTAATGTTTTTTCCATCTCTCATGACACACAGTGAACAAGACCTTAGTTCAACGCAACTCTGCAACCTGTGACAGGAGTCACAGGCACTTTCCTAACAATGTTTGAGTTTTCCAGCTTAATCTTTGAGAAACATAAGAGTGGATATTTAATAAGCAACAAAACACACTGCACTTGCCAAAGAACTATGCTTCAGTTCTTTCACCATAAATTATGTCAAATGTAATTAAAGCTACAATGACAGAAATTTAGCTGCTATCTTTGATCATTTCTTATTTTTCTAACAAGTGCACAAATCTCGCCAAATTTGCAGAGTTTTTGTCAGGGATAATTACAATCAAAACTGTAGATTTTAAAGCCTGTAATGAATGCCAACTTTTCTTGGACCAGCATACAATTCATTGCTGAAAGAAGTAATTTGGTTTTGTAATACACATTTTAGTTTCTTATAACTTTTTCCTTAATTTAGGTAGCATTTTTATGATATAAACTTGGAACATTTCCATATGAAAAAATAGCTAGCAAGAGGTCAAAATGGTAGTTCAGACATCATGGAAGAAACCTGGTAATAACTAAAACTTGATGTACTAGAACTGAATGCTGCACGCACAAGAATTTCTGATCCAAGATAAAAAGCACATATTTGAGTTCAAACTCATCACATGAGAGTGTTTGCAGGGTGAAGCATCCTTAGAAAAGGTTCCTCTGTCACATGAGCTATTCGAAGCATTAGAACAGAACATGGCAGGCTGCTACGGTCTTCCTAAGCTGGTACACTAACCTGGGATATTTTAGAGTAAGTTTCCTATTGGAAAGTGAGAATTTCTGATAAATAATAGATCTTCTCACAAGCTATGGGGAAGTAATACACTGTTTCTTTGCCTTCACTTTCCATGTCCACAGTAAGGGGCTCTCAAAAACATCCTTCCCCAAGTCATCGGCTCTAACTGCCCCTCCCAATGCTTCTAGAACACAATTCACCAGGCTGATCAGAGACAGCATGATCGCCCGCAGATAAATAACACTCATGACACCTCTGTGCACATAAACCGTCCTTCACCCTGCACAGATGAATCAAACTCACGTGTGGTTTAATCCGATCATAGAAAAGGGACATCGGCAACTTTCTTTGCTTCATGACCACTCTGTAAGGATCTTTCATGACAGTTTCCATCTCTTCTTGAAATTTCTGTAGGGATGATTGCTTGATCACACGAGTATTTCCTGCATACAAAAATAAATATTGCACCTGACCATTCCTCATCTCAACTGCTTCAAAGACCCCAGGTACGCTAACAAAATACAAATGCTCCATCTGGAATCAAAAATACCAGCAACAGAAGTTACAGGATTTTACTTGAGACAACCCCCAAATTAGCATAAATAAACTAATCCCTTTCTTTCCCATCATTTAAAGAAAATTTTAAAAGTATCCCTAGGACGCTTTATATACATAGGCTACAACATACACACACATCGGCAAACCTCAGAAAACAACCAAAAGAGACAAAATAACCACACTTCAGAGGAGTGGGTAGAAAGCAAACACCCAAAGCACAAGTACATGCAAAATGTGAGCCCACGGTGAGGGTCCTTCACCTCCAGTTCAGTGTCTATCCCACACAGCTCCGAGACCACAACTCTGAAATAAACACCCTCCAAACACGCAAAGTTCAACAGTTTTTAAGCTTGCCGAGTCTGAAAGTTGAAAAAAACACTCACCAAACCATTTAATATTTGGTTCCACTCTTGCAACTGTGCCTGGTGCCACTGTTGACTGGTATTGTAGAGGCTTTATCACTTTACCATGCTTGTTTCTGAGTGGAAAAGGAGAACACATGTAAATATGCAAGGGCAGCACACATCGCTCCAGCACTTTCGTCCACTAGACTGGAAGTACGTCCACAAAATCCAAAAAGACCCTTCATCTAGAACTGGTGCCCTGACATTGTTACCAGAGATGGTACTGCCTGTAAAGGGTAATTAACCCAAGCGCTGGAACAGAAGGAGTGACATCAGCCAGTGCACATGCTTACATTTCACCCCAACTTGACCAGACTCTTCACTAAGGCTGCTCGTGTCAAAGCAGAAACGGCTGACCAGCGTGCAAAAAAAACCGAAGGACAATCTCCTACTCACCACCACTTCCTTCTCACACGGGCTCACGTGGAAATTTTGTATCGGCTCTACCCATCAGCTGGTGCAGAATACTCATCGTAAGGTAACTTCCAAGTTCAGACTTGGCTTACATTTATAAGTGTTTAAAAATACATATTCCCTGGTCAACTCTCAAAACAAAGAGAAAACTGGCAAAACAGAACAAAACTGCTAATCTGAAACAGGATTCTCAGAACCCCCCGCGCCATCTACAACGTGGCGGAGCCGCATGTTTACAAGGCGGAGGCCGCTCCACAGCCAGTCTCAGGCAGATGGACGCGGTGTCTCTCGGCAAAGGAGCCGTGTGGGAGTCACGCTCTTCAGGCGTTTTGAGGGGAGTTTTTGCGTCCTGCTGTTGTTGGAAACAAAGGAATTCTGGGCGTTTTGGGGTTCATGACGTTCTGGTGAGCTCACATCAGCTGTTCTACATCACATCTTTTCCAGCCCTATTCCCTGATACCCACGGCGGCCCGTTTGATGCTCCCCAGAACACACCGGGGAGCGGCTCCGTGCCACTAAACCGGCATTTTCCCATCAGACGGAGCGATGCCGCCTGCCCTCAGCGGGGCCCCGCTCTGCCGCGCAGCCGAAGGCGCTGGCCCCGGAGGCCCCTCTGTTGCTCCGCACCGAGCGCTCCCCGCGCCGCAAGGCCCCGGGCGAGCTCCGGCAGCGTTACGCACCGCGCGTTTACCGGCCACCGCTCGCTGCCGTGCCCAGCGGGATCCCGGCCCCACGGGAAACCGCCCAACGCCTCCGCACGGACGGGCGCACGGAGCCGCCGGCGCCCCGCAGCACCGGTAAGGGCGGCGCAGCCAGGCCGGGCCCCCCGCTGCCCGAACCGCGCTCACCTCCGCTCCTTCTGCCGGTACATGTTGAGGCGCCGGATGGTGGCTCGGTCCCGCATGTTGTTTCCTCCCGCGCCCCCGACGCGATCTGCGGAGACAAGACAGCGTCAGGTCGGGCCCGGTACGGCCCGGTACGGCCCGGCAGGCGGCCCCCACACCTACCGGGATTGGTGCTGGCGCGGGAGGGGTTGATGGTGCTGCGGCCCTTGTAGCGTGGCTTCACCATCCTGCTGAGCGGAGCCCCCTGCGCGGGGCGGACAGCGCTGACGGCCGGACCGGGGACAACCGAGAGGCCGCTCCGCCACACGCGCCGCACCGGACAGGAAACGGCAGCACGAGAACTTCCGGCGTGGAGGTCAGCGGCATGACGTATTTCCGCTTATTCAGCCCTCCGGCTGCGCAGGCGCACCAGCTTGCTGTGACAAGCACGTGTAGGCTGCCCCGGTCGCCACGGCAACGCGTGGGGCTGGCCCGGCCCNGGGGACCGCGGGCCGTGCGGAGGGAAAAGGCCGCAATAAGGAGGGAGCTGGCAGAGGAGCCCTCATTGTTTGTGCAATGTTGTTTGTTCGCAGGAACATAATGGAATCATTTGGGAGCTTGGCATTAATGCTTATTTCCATTTGCAGATGAATGCGTGCGGTCAGCAAGCGGGCCGGTCGGTGGGGGATGCTGGTGGAGGCCTGCACAGCACCCTTCCGCGCGGCACGGCAGCATCGGTGCGGCGTTTATAGGCACGCAGGGTCTTATAGGGTCTTCTGGGTTACTGCCAACGGCGCTTTGCAATTAGAAATAACCACACTGGCCTTTTTATATGAATATAAAGAATGGCATGGACAGTGCGGAAACTTAGGGAAATTATATGTCTAAAGACTAAGCCTCCATTCGTGTTAGTGCCAGATTTTAATAGAAATTGGAAAGATCCTCACCTTGGGGGAATTAAGAAAGCTCCACTGAAACGGTGTTAATTTATACCAGAGGTTGGGCTGGGGCCAAAGTGCTCAGCATGTTGGGGAATCATTCCCCAAAACGAAGGTCTGGCCCATCATTTCTAAATACTCATTAGCAGCAGAGTATTCCCGGCTAGTTCAATTTCCTTCTAGTTCTGCTAATGCTCTTCTAAATCAGAACAATAACAGAGCTGCTGAGATTTTGTTCTTTTAATGATTTTCAGCATTTTGCTGTTAGGTAGTGCACAGTCCCTGTTGTACAACAACGTCCTAATGAGTCAAGACTTGTGGGACGTTTTGTAAGATGGCGGTCTTGAATCTTCAGTCTGTTTTGGTTAAGCCGACGATTTCTGTTTTTTCTCTTAATAGAATTATCTGTGCCTTGGGCATTTAAAAAATACACATTGATGTGGGTATAAAAAATTAATTCCAAATCGTAGATAATTGTTTAAGCTATCAGACTTGAGGCTCATGCAGAAGAGTTTTCCCAGGACAAGTGTGTTTTCTATTAGAGTTGATATCAATCTGTCAGAAGATCCTTTTGATTTTCAAATTTTTAGACTAAATAGTTGAGTAATACTTGCTCTGTTCTCCCCCACTCTTTCTTCCTTTTCCTTAAGAAAACACTCTTTTTATTGTTAGCAAGATAGCTTGGAGTGCATCCAGAAAATTGCTGTCTCTTTCTGTGAAAGAATAGAAATAGCTAGCTTTAGACATGAGGTTATGTTGTGGAGAACTATTATTGGTAAAGCCTCCAAGTTAGTTGTTGAATTCCCACGTTGAAAGCTGTAACGAGGGTCTCGGCACTCTTTCCCCAGCCTTGCTTGCAGTGAGCCCTGTTGCCCAAATTGGAATGGGCTACAATCCTTTATTTTCCATCAGAAGAAGAGATTTTACTGCTAACATATGGGAATTGCACCCAAACTGGAATAAATTCAGCCTTTCAGCTGCGCTCTCTCACCTCAAGTTTTTCCTGACCAAGAGTATATTGCTGGGGCTAACAGTACCTACCTTGCAGTATCTCCGTAGCTGTGGTTGTTGCACTTGTGTATCTGATAACACGTTTTACTCTACTAAACTCCTTTTTCATTTGCTATTGATGCATCCTCCCGTTTCAATTTTTAATTTGTTTTTCTTCCTCTTTTTAAATTGGCTGCAGTGGGATGTTGTCCGTGCTGTGTACCGGAGGGGAGTGAGAGCTGCCAGGCTGCCGGGTTTGCCAAACGGCCTCAGTTCACGGACACGACTGGCCTGACCATTGCTGAAATGAAATCATTTCAATTTCTATGTGGCCTCTTCCTTGTCAAAATCCCAGTGAATGTGGTTGTGTGATGCCATCAGAATGACTCATTGCTGTAATTACATATGTTCTAAGGGGTTATTCCCATTGTATTATTAAAAACTAGTGATGTTTGATTTTTGGCAGGGACTGTCTTCCTTGTACGATCTACAGATTTTGTCAATTAAATGAAGGAAAAATAGATCTCCAAGATTTCAGAACAAGACTGGACTTGTACTCAGAGCACTTTTTCAGCGTGGTATTGAACTACTTTGTTTAATTTAATGGGATGAAGGCCACATCAGCCATCTTTCCTTGTTGCAGCGGTTCCCTGCAGAGCACAAGGACAGAAGTGGGTTTTGTAGCTGGCCTTTGAAATCATCCCAAGCACTGCCAGAAGATACCACGGATGGTTTATCACCACAGTAGTTTTCCCAACTCAGTTCCTCAGGAAAAGGTTTTCAGGGATACAGCTTACAAGAGTGGGAGGCAGGGCTCCTCAGAAAAGGCTCCAGGTTTGATGGCTCCTTAACAGAAACACCAGCAGCGATCCCGATCCCAGGTATCGAGGCCTTGGACCCGGATTTCCCAAAATGGCCACTGAAAGCACTGGGGGGAAGCCGGAGGGAGGAGAAAATTGAAGTCTATCAAAAAAGGCAAAAAGGGCTTTGTGAGCACGGGCTGCGCTGCGCCCAGCAGGATGGAGCCCTCTGAGCCAGCGGTGTGCTCGGTCCTGCGCAGTTCTCGCGGGCGTGCAGAGCCTTCTGCTTTAGGCTTTGAAGTTACGCCAGCGCTCCAGATCTCTCTCGTCGGAATTGTTTACTAGCAATCTGGAAGCTAAAGCATTTACGTAGAAATGTTTTACTTTTGTGATTTGATTTTGATAGTCGTGAAAAGTGACTGCTTTTCCGGAAAGCTGCGTGTGCTGCACCGTGTGCGTTAGCCTTGCGCCTCGCAGGATTTGCCGTGGCCTTTTGCAGGCTGTTTCAGTGGTGGATGCAGACGAAGTTCTAACCAGGCGTTTTAGCTTGTGCCGTAAGTAACAGCGTGTTATCTACCTGCTGCTAACAGATCCTGCTGCTCTTCAAATATCATGGAGATTCTGGCAAGTAGCCCCGTCTAAACTATGGTTTGGCATTCGGGTATAATACATTATTGTGTATAAATGCCATTGGTGTGATTTATTTATGGCAACTGGTTAAATACAGCTCGTATTTCTGTGACTTTAATAGAGTTTTTAAAAAAATATTATACCTAACTTCTCTCTGTGAGGTCTATTGATTTAATAAAATCTCTAAATATATATGAAATATCCCTTTTAATGTTCTTAGACAATGTAATCCATATAATAGTATTTGGGATAACCTGTTTCACTATCCTACTCTATTTCCTTTAATCAAAGCTAAGATTTCTTCTGAGTGAGAAATCATTTTAACATAAACATGAACTAAAAAGTATATACATTGCCTCCATCTCCATGGGGTAGAGAGCTAGTAAATTATTGTCTGAGGAGTATGTGTGCACACATTTAACTTGACTGTAGCTGACGAAAAATACAGATTTATATTACACAGAGAGGATAAGAACATAATACAACCAACCTGTGTTTGGTGAAATTTGTCTGCTTTAGCTCCTAAATCTCAGCAAATGAGATAGAAATTAAACAGTTCCAAACCCGTGACTGTAAGCTGTTAATAAGTTATTCCTTGCCCTTTGTTCCCCATTACGTGGGATGAATTACCCAAAAGCTAAGTAAGCTGCCTGGAAACTGCAGATTTCGAGTAGAATTCAGTCCAGTGAATAAACCCCAGTTGGTTCACCAGCAAAAATGAAGATGTTTTCTATGCAACGGAGTTTCGGACAAGGGTCTGCCTGTCTGTCTATAGGTCTAGCAACTATTTCTCCAGTTCAGCAACTAGGTGATGGAAGTTCAGTGCACGAATACGTGCAGAAGCCGGAGCAGCGACGTTTCCGCACTGTGATCCGCGTAGGTACGTTTGGCTTCGGGATGGTAGGCAGAAGTTACGTGGGGGAGGCTCTCCCTTTGTAGACATTTTTGATCTGTTGGGATTTGACTCCAGTTTTAGTGAATAAAGCAAACAAAGCTTGTTCAGCAAACCCATTTATTTGTTTATTTGTTTAAAGAAGCATATTTTACAGTGATGCCATGGAGAACACCACAACAGATTTTATTTGGTGGGCTGAAAGCGTTCATGTGTGTGTGAGCTGAGATGACGTCAGCCTATCTAAGGAAATTTCCGCCTTGGACTGCTGAGCTCAGCGTGCAAATCACGTTGGTCAGAGGCAAAATGTTTCTAAATTCATAAATTAACCAGCTCTCTGGGAGTGGGAATAAGCACAATTCTTGCTCAGATTAAAGAAAGAAATTTGATTTATTTTTTATATTTTCCTCCTAATTTTTCTAAAACAATTTAATTTTAAAATCACCCATACTGAAAAATCTTGGATTTTCTTAATACGCCTTTTAAACTTTCCTTTGCCTTTCTCCCTTCTCTTTTTTGCTATGAAAAAGGCAGAAAGAAGGGAAAAGGCTCCAGCAGAAAGCAGCTTGTCAGTTTTTCTAAAAAAAAAAACCTCTAAAAAGTTCTATAAAATAGGTTGTGTTGGTTTATTATATGCAGTTTAGTTTGGAAATAGCTGTGCTAATATTGCCATGAGTTACTGTAGGGTATCCAGTCAGTTCAGAGAGCCTCCGTGTGTAAAACCTCACTAATGCACTCTCGCGTCTCTAATCCTTGTTGAGAACTGGATTGAGATACTGCAGCAGGAGGGAGGGAGGAGTCGTTTGGGAATTAGCAAGCTGAGGTTCATGAAAGGGTTACTGATTATTGCTGCTAGAAAGCGGAAGGGAAAAATGGTTCTGCTTACATGCAACGCCATGGCACAAATGAAATACTTATCTCACAGGCTAGCTGAGGCTAGAAAATAAAGTGAGATCTGATCTTTCAGCTGGGAGGCTTTCAGGAATCGTCTGAACATGATCCATAAACAACTCCAAGGATGACTTTTAAGAACCTCTTTCTCTCTCTGCTTGGTATGCTGGTCGTTTATCATTGTGCTGAAATGGAATCCCCTTTAAAAGATATAACGGCTTCTTGTTTACTTAAACACAAAGTGGATGATGGGTTGAAAGGTTTTGCTGCCAGCAGAGCAGTCACGGAGAGCTTGGTACAGCTCTGGAGCTGAAACAACTGCGCAGCTCCCACGTCCCGCACTGAGCCAAACCAGCCGCAAAGCGGACGGGTCGAAGGGAGAGTTTAGGTGTCCTCTGCCGGAGCCGAGTCCTCGGTGGGCGCAGGAGCCGCCGGCTTTTCGCAGGGGAGGACCAGGAGTGCCGGGCGCGGGCAGGCAACCCCATGGGAGCGAGCGGGGGCTCTCCCGCAGGCGTCCCCGCACACTCACTGCCTTGTTCTGCCCGCCAGAACCGCGGAGCAGAGAGGGTGGTAGGAAAGAAAGCGCAGCAGAGACTGTATTCGCCAGGTTTAGCTTTGGGGTGAGCTTTTCCCTGCCCGTCACCTTACTGGGGGAGCTAGGAGCTTCGGCAGCACGTCACTGATGCGCCCGGGCACATCTCTGGAAGCCACGGCACCTCCCCTGGCTCCGTCCCTCGGGACCAGCGGGCTTTTGCTGAACTCTAGAGGAATTAAATGTCTGCACGTATTTATATCGAGGAAGCACATTTTAAAATGTAAGGGAAACCGAGCAGTATGCCACCTCGTGACACTGCCGAGGGTAAAGCTCTGCGCGCAGGGAAGGCAGCGTTCACGTCACCCCGTGCGGGTCTCACCGGGTCTCTGTCCTGCACGGTCCTCGTCCCGGTTCCTCTGCCCAGGTGTCGGCTCTTGCAGAGCCAGAGCGTTTGCGCTGAATCCAGGGAATTCCAGTCGATGGCACGCAGATCATTAGTTTCTACCCAACTTAAAAAGTTTGCTTCTCTTCTGCAGAGCCCGAGCTGTGCTTTCCCCCTCCCGCCTGCCTTCCCTCCTGCTACGCGCCTGGGTGGTGTCCGGGCAGACGGACGAGCGTGTCCCTCGCCCGGGATGGAGTCCTGCGGCTGTGACTGTACAAACAGAGTCACAATGTTTCGGCAACCTGCGGTTTGTTGTAACCTCTCATTTTCTCAATCTGCCGCATGTTAACTGGATCCTTCAGTGGGAAATTCCTCAGGGGCTCCGCGGAGCACAGCTGGGGTCCTGCGAGCGCAGGATGGCCGGGTTGTGGCTGCAGTGCAGCTGGCAGCATTTTCTGGGATTTTCTTAAGCTTTGGTGAGTTTCCCTTCCAGAAGTGAGTCTCTGTCCTGTGGGACACCAGCCTCCATAGGGGCCAAGGCATGAACCACACACTCAGGAAGCTGGTTGTCATTTTGTTTTGGTTTTTTTTTTTTGTTTTTTTTTTTTAATTTGAAATAACTCTTTGAAGCAGATTCAGGGCAGATACCACTGACCTCTTACCACAAACGTTTAACATGTATTTGCAATGATAAAGTCATACAGCTTAAAACACAAAATAAAGGGTAGGGGGAAAAGAAAGAGGCCGCTGCCTTCGTGTGAGTCCAGGTCCCGGGTCGGGGAGAGCGGCCGTGCGGGTCCGGTCTCGTCCCGCTGCCTGCAGCCACGCTGCGCTGGGACCGGGCGCCCGGGCTCAAGGCGAGGCCCTTGGTCGTGAAGTCCTGCATCCGGGTCCTTCACTGCCTCAGACTGCACCTCTCCTCCCCACAGCATCCCCGCGGAGCCCCGGGGAGGTGGGCTTCCCTCCACGTACGCTCCCGCTCCTCGGCAGCGTCCTTCCGTGGTCCTGGGTGGTGTGTGTGTGTGTGTGTGTGTGTGTGCAGCCTCCTTAAATATTGTGTATGTGGTTTCTGTCAGGTCTGTGGGTCGGTCTGGGAGTATATGTCTGTCTTTCTGGACGTGTGTACGTGGTGTGTAGCAGTGCTCTGGTTCAATAAAGCTTTCATATACATAGCAGCAATGAAGTCTTGCCATCAGGTGTCATAAAGGGGCAGCTACTGGGCAGGGCTAGCGGACGTCGTGGGGACCGCAGCCCCTCTCTGTTTGCTCTTCCTCTTCTTGGTGCCAGACTTAGCGTCTTTGGTGTCTTTCCGATTTCTGTTCCCATTCGCGTTATCTTGCTTTCCTTGCTCTTCCTTTTTCTTCCTTTTCCCTGCAGTAAAGCAAAGGGGCACCGTGAGGCTCTCCGGCAGAGCGAGCTGGCCCGAAGGACCTGTGCCCTCCCCGCGCACGGAGGTGCCCGAGAGCCGCCCCGTCTGCCGGGCTGTGCTCTGCATCGCCGGCTCTTGCCTAAATATAAACAGGGAAGAAGGATCAAATCTGGATTTAGCTTTGTAATTGTTGGTCTCCGGCAGAAGTGTTAACACTTGTGTTTCTCCGCGGCTGCATACCGGGCCCCTTAGCTAACGCCCGCTGCTGTGTGCACCAGAGGGACGGATCGGCCGCGTCTGCCTCCCCCAGCCCGGCTGTTAATCCCTGTGGCGTTAGTCTCTGCTCAGACCCGGTTTACCTCAAAATGCTCAACCCTGCTGCAATCCTCGTCCATCCCATAAGAGGATGACCGAACCACCATTTGTCCTGAAGACACTCTAATTGCTGGGAAAAACACAGACCTAAGCGTTCTGGTAGAGAAGACGACTCTTGTCACCGCAGCGTGCAGGCCTGCACCTTCGGCCGCTCAGCCGCCTGGCTGGTCTCTGCCCGGGGAAGAAGCTAAAATATCTGAAAGCCCGTGGGATCCATGGCAAGCTGTGCCGAGGATCGCCCACCTGGGGTCTGTGCCGGTTCCACCCCGGGGTCTTTCTGGCTGCTGTCGTGTTGTGTTCCCTGTGCCGTAGAGGGGTACTGAGATGCGCAACGTGTTTATGATACCGGACAATTGGCTGAATATTTGTGCCTGACAAATAAAGGGTGCTGGGGAAGGATAGTGAGATATTCCACGTTTGCTCACCTTCGGGGCACTGGTTCTTCTGCACGGTGCATCTCCGCACCTCCGTGGTGGCAGGACACAAGGACACGTCTCCAGACGGAGCCTGCAGAATCCGCCGCGTTCGGTCTTCATTGCCCTTCTTGAAGCCGCAGAGCTTCCTCTTCTTGGAGCAGGGCCCCCAGGGCCCCCACTCACTCATTTCACATTGTGCTGCCAGATAACAAGAGAGGCCAGCGGTAACTCGCATTTCTCCGTTGCTGCCTCAGGATTCCCGGAGCCCTCGCACACCGTCGCACCTCTCCCCCGCTGCAGGCTGGAAGGGTACGTGGGTTTCCCCAGCAGCTCTCAAGGCACCCCCTTCCTCGCCATCCCACACAAACTGAGTCACGCTTCACAAGCACGCCGCAGCAATGCCGGGCTGCTGCTCCCTCTCCAGGCTGGTTTCTGGAAGGCTCAGCCTTCTGCAGGGCTGTGTCTGGCCTGTGCTGTCACCCACTCGACACGGGTGCGACGAGCCATCGTCTCTGAGGGGCTCGTTTTGTCATCTAAACCAAACTGTGGCAATTCATGGGACTGGGCCCAACAGAGGCAGAGAAAGCTCAGCGAAAGGTGCCCGAGCATCACTTACCAGGACTGCTGCACTCCATGGTGCCGTTGGCAGCAGAGTAGCCTTCGGGGCACGTGACGTAACACCTCCCTTTGTGCAAATACAAACCTTCCTTACATTTTGTGCAAAAGTTTCGACTGAAACAGGACTCACAGTTCTCAATTTTGCATTCTGGGGAAATAAAAAAACCACAAAGCCGTCATGTAGTCTGATGTGAGCAAAAGACTTGGGAAGCTCTTGACTGCTAATTGGAGTTTGCTCCTGGCTCCAAGGCGTCTGCCAACAGCCAGGTCAAGGCTCTGAACGTCCTGCCAGGCCCGGTTGTGCTACTCGGATAGAATCAGTCTGCTTTGCACCATTCCCTGGTACGGGACAGAGCTGCTGTGCTGCAGCTCTCATAGCCAGCAGCAGCTGCTGCCAGATTGAAATCGGGCAGCGTGGAAAAGGTTGGGGCTGGTGTTCAGCTTCAGCATCAGTCAGCCAGAGTGGGACAGCACGAAGAATAAAGTCCTGTATCAACTGCTCCACCTGCAGCTACAGTACGGGCTGCAGAGAAACGGAGTTAGACGGAAATCTGGCCACGAGGGTGATTTGCATGAAACTGCCAGGGAAGTGATCACATTTTTCCATGTCCAGCTTCTTTCTGGTGCTCTGGCTGAAAGAGGCAGCCCCAGGCCAAGGATCTCGTTCAGAGAGCTGCTTGGCTATGGTGAACGGGCAGAGGACAGAAGAAAAGGCACTTGTGCAAGCAGCACCTTAAAAACTGAAAGGATCTCCCTCCTCCTCCTTCCTCCCAAAGAAAGAGGGTGCCAGTCTGGCAGCCCAGGTAATAGAGCTTCCCAAACATCCTGCTGGATGCCACGTCCACAGCGTACCTGGGCAGTGCTGAGCGTGCTGCGATGGGATAACCCAGCCCTGAAGGGTTCGCCAGTGGCCCTCGGCTCTAATGGACCACTGGTCCATTGACCACCGCCTGCCTACAGCATGGAGAGACCCACAAAGGCTCTCAAAGATCAGGAAGGCCAAAACTCAAGTCTAAACCTGCATGGAAGGGCTGGTGTGGGGGCAGTGGATGCTTACCCAGCCTCTGAGGGCACAGCGTGGGCAGTATCTAGTGGCTGCTCAAAGGGAAGGAGCATCTCAGCCTGGCTGCACGCTGCACCAAGGTGCGTTAGCCAACATCGGCGTAGATTACGGGGTTATTCACTGGGTAGATCGCTGCCCTGCTCAGCACCTCCTTCCGCCCTTCGATGCAGCCAGAGCAGCTCCTCTCCCCTGACTGGAAGCGGCACGATCCCCTGCAAAGCTCTGCAAAGCACCACCACCCTCCTGCATTTCACCTGTTCCCTCCCACCCCCGTACTCACTGATGCACTTGTTCATGTCTGTATTGCGAAGGCCAAAGTATCCCAGTGGACAAGATGGTAGGCAAATCCCAATTTGCCGGATGTCATTCCTCTCCAGAAGGATAAAGAGTTTGGGGGAACATCTCAGGCACCCATTGAACTCAGAGCACAGGTCGCAGCCTCTGGCACAGCCCTGACTCAGCTCGGTGCTAACTGAAAGAGCAGAGAGAAGCAGCGGTTAGCGCCTGCCCGCACGGCCAGGCTCTGCACGCACCAGCTTCGTCCCCAAAACACCGGCACCGCGGGGCAGGAGGGGCAGGACCGAGGGCTGGGGTCCGGCCACACTGACACCCCGCTGCGGCTGCTGGCACCGCTCCAGCCGGGTGTCACGGCCCGTGCCCGGTGCCCACAGGCACCAGCGCCGCGCTCAGCACAGGCGTGAGGGTCGTGCCGGCAGCAGCGGTGAGGAGCAGCACCAGAAGCAGCCACCAACTCTGCCCAGAGTCCCGGCACTCTGCCCAGCAGCCCCTGCCTCCCGCCCTGCCACTCGGCCCCGCTGCCTGCGCCGGGCAGACACCCGCCAGGGACACGCACCCGGGGGGCCAGCGCTTCCCCCCACGTCCTCCCCTGGGGCTGGCGGTGCCGCCCCACCGAGCTATGGGCACGCCGCAGGATGAGGGGACCAGAGCCACGCGGTGCTGGAGCAAAACCGTCCGGCTAATTCTGCGCTGCGCTGCGAGCCAGGCTGCGTCCCCGGCTAGATCTCGCCCTGACCCCGCTTTTGTTAACTGTATCTGGCAGTGCAGGAGATTTCACTGCCCTCAAAATAGAGATGTGCTCTCAGCTCCCAAGTTCAGTCCAAGAAAAATACTCAATCCCATGTCTTGAGAGTTTTCTGCTTTTAATTATCATATAAAATGCTGCTTGTTTTGAAACCAATAGCATTCTTTGCAGGCTAGAATGCAGGTTATTTTTATTAGTTTATTATGCAAGCAGCGTCCTTGTTTATAGAAAAGCTGTGTATTTAAAAAATGTTTTCTTTTAAATACTGTGTTTACCACACTTCAAAAGCGAGCGTGGAGCACCACAGTGTTCGCGTGCCAGACCGAGAGGTAAGAAAACTTTTCCTCTCCCCCCACAGTGACCCGAGACCTCGGCAGCTCCCCTCTGCCTGTCCCAGCCCATCGCTGGTCCGTGGCGCAGAGGCTGCCGCAGCCTGGGGAGGCAAAACAGAAAGCAGCTGGGGGTCCCCAGCCCCACGGACCCTCCGTGCCCAGCTGCCAGGAGGCTTTGCAGGTCTGGACTGGGACCTCCCCTTGGCATTTTGGGCCTCCTGTACGCAGGGACCCCCGAGGATCCGGCCCCATCCCTCCCGCAGCGCCGGGAGGCCGTGCCAAGGTCTGCCTCTACGGCAAAGGTATAAACTGGCCCCTCGCTGGAAACTGCACTTCATAGCATTAGCCATGACATCAAGTTTTCCTTGTTCTCACAGGACTCAGCAGTCCCAGTTTTAATATAAAATAATTTTTATATAATTTAAGAGATTTTTAATGTAAACCAGTTCTAAAACCAGCTTATGGGCAAACCCCCCTGGCAGCTCTCGTACCGATTCAGCCTGGTTGCCCTGCCTGAGCCCCGAGCTGGGACGGGCCAAGGACCATCTGGGCTGGAGGGATAATTACAACCCCGCGCACCACGGGTCCCACCGCGGCCCAGCACCCCATAGCAGCTAAGCAGGCACCGTGCGTGGCTGCTGCCCGGGGCAGAGCCTGCCGGGGGGCTCCGGGTGGGACGGGGTGGCCGTGGGGGAAAGGACAGCGCAGGGCGGGAGCCTGCCAGTGGAGCAGCGCTGGGGAGGAGGGTGGGCGTTGATGCACGGCTCTGCTCACCCGCTCCCTTCCCTCTACAGCTCACTTCTCCCGGGGAGGCACCTGACGATGGTGGGGGACCCCGAGGCTGCGGGGGTGAAGGCGGGGGCAGCCGAGGTGCTGCGGGAAGCGGGGAGGCTGACCCCATCCTGCTCCGCAGAGCGAACTCCTCTGGCCGCGGGCGCTGCCGTGGGCATCAGCTCACCCGAGGGAGCAGCGCTGGCCGGTCCCTGCCCTGAGCCGCAGGCTGGGGGGCAGCTCCTCCCCGTGCCTGCCCGGTGCTGCCTGCGGGGTTAGTGCGGGCAGCTGCTGGGGGGCACCTGCCTGCGGCTCAGGGCTGCGGCAGGTCCGGCGGGACAGGGTCGTGCACGTCTCTGCACAGGAGTGGAACCTGGGGAGCTCCGAGGGCTTGCAGGACACCCCAGGCTCTGCCCAGCTCTCTGTGTTGGGGAAGGCGTTCACCATCTGCATGAAGCGTACAGCATCACGAGAAGAAGTAAAGAAAAGCGTTTCATACATACTTCGTCTTTGCCTCTTGCCCTTCACCACTTTGCTGCTGCCTGTTAGATCCATCGAGCTTAGAAAAACCACCACCACAAACAGTCCAAGCTGCATAGTAACTCTCCAGCGCTGCAGCCCCTCCGTCGCAGGGTGGTCGGAGGAGCCCGCTCCACAGCTGGGGATCTCTCTGCTGCCGCTAAAACGTCTCGGGCGGGATCAGAGCTGAGAGTCTGTGCACGAAGGCTGGTACGGGACCATATCCACAAACTACATCGGCCACAGCGAGCTTAGGTAGCAGGTAACATGGCTCTACCTTCATCCCCGTAAGGAGCGCAGGAGCTTGGCTCTAGTCCCATCTGGGGGCTCCGGCAGTGAGCGTTAGCTGCTTGCAGTTTCCAAGTGCACTCGCAGGAACTGCAACGGAAGAGGAGAACAGATTAACTCAACAGTCGACATTGCTCCCATGACGGCTGGGCTCGGCACTGCGGCGGGCGAGCGCAGAAGCCGTGGGACAAACTGGGGGAGTGGTGCAGAGGGGATGCAGGCAGACTGCAGCACCCGGAGTGGTGTGGGGCGAATCGCCCTCCAACCTCATCCACAAGTCACTGTGTTGCTTAATAACAGTTAGCACATGTAGGAACGCCTAATGCAGCTTTGCCATCTGCCAATGCTGCATACAGTTATAGCTGCAACTTGTTTAAAATAGTGCCAGTCCCCCTCGGCCGCCCCTCCTCGAGCAGCAGATGGCCTCTGTGGGCTGCCAAGCGCACAAGATGTTTCCCATCAAGTGGGCACCTCTGGGGCTGGTAGTCAAGCCGAGCAGAAAGCGAGCCTGCAGTCCCAAGCCGGAGACGGGGCTGTCTGGGGATGGGGCGGGATCGTCCCGCGAGCTGCCCAAAACGCCGCGTTTCTGCTTGGAGGGAATTTCCAAACCTCCCAGCTCCCATTCCCCCGGAGCAGCAGGGAAGGGTCAGCGCTGCCTGCGCAGGCAGAGGCAGTGCCGAGCGGGGCTGAGCACGGGAGCTGCTCTGCCCGGGGCTCACCGGCTCTCGCACGGCCCTGCTGACGGAGGAAGCCCGGTGTTTGGCAGCAAGCGCGGCTTTAAGTGCTGCCCTCGCCAAGCGGTGGCGGTGAGTTGCCCAATGTGCATGGCAGGACAAGGCGACAAGACGGCAATGCCGGGAGTGCAGGCTGGGCAACAAACCAATTCCTCTGCACGAACTTCTTGGAGAGCAAAGGGAAGCCCAGCGCAGCGGGAATTTGCCTGATGGCAGCCCAGCGTGCAGGGCTCCGGGCACAGCCACCCCAGGAGCTGCCACGTGTCCCATCCTCGCCCTGGAGCGGACGAGACCCTGCTCCTGCGGCCGAGACCCTGCTCCTGCCGGCCGCGCTGCCCGAGGCCAGGGGAGAGGCAGCGCAGGCAGGGCTGCTGCGGAGCGGTGTGCTGCTCCCCCGGGAAATGACCCAGGAGGTGGTTTTCCGCGTGCCCTGCGGCTGGCGTGCAGGAAGGGCGACCCGGGCTGCACCGAGAGCGCTGGCGCTGCCAGGCAGGGCCATGCTCTTCTCTCTGCAGCTGGCAGAGCAAAGTTCCACCAACGGCTGCTATTGTGTGGAAATAAAGGCGACAACATTCACTCTGTGAAGTCAAATGAAACAGAAAATGGTTTTAATCCCTTTATAATAACTACGCAGTTGCTGGTGCCCCAAATGGCCAGTGGCGATGACGGAACAAAGCCCGGCCGCAGCCCGCGCTGCCTGCGGGATGGACATGGCCCTGGGGTGCCGGCCCCCTCCCATGCCCACCCTGGGGTTGGGGACCTGCCGAGGGGCCGCTGGCCGGAGCAGCTCCCCTGCCCCGTCCCGGCTGCAGGACGGTGACGGCTACGGCAGCAAAACACCTGAACGGAGAGGGCCGCCCACAGCAGCGGCAACAGGCTGGCGGCATCGCAAGCCAGCCGCTGCAGGGAGACGTGACCCGCGTACCGCGGGGCCTCGTAGCAGCACAGCACGTGCCACGACACCGAGACGCGCCCCAGAGCGGGCACCTGACGGCGGCTTTGGCTCACGTGTGCCGGCGAGGCCAGCACTGCCACCGTCCTCCTGTCCCGATGGCTTTGAACTTTTCACCGTGCCTCTGCCGCGACTCTGCCGAGCGCTGCTGGGGCAGGAGCACAGCGCTCCCCATGTGCTTGTCGTTACAGCCCACGGCTCATCCACAGGATTTTCAAATAAATAATTAGTCGCTTGTGTAAACACCAACTTGTTCTGCACTTCCAAGTCTGTTTGCTGCAAGCTGCTTTATAAATACTGTCAAGTGCTTAAGCTGGGCTGTTGGGAAGTGTTTACCAGAGTGGAGAGCTGTGCAGAGAGGGGATCCCACCCCGGCCTCCCTCCGCACCGCGCTCACGTGCAGGGACCTGGGCATGGGGCTCCCCTGCACAGGGGGGAGGCAGCACGGGCAGCCGGGCGAGGAGGGACGCACGGCACGGCACGGCACAGCCAGAGGACCCTGGGGATGCTACCTGGTGCGAGCGGGGCAGCGTCCGTACAGCGCGACCCAGAATCTCCCCAAATTAGCGCCGAGTGCCAGCTGCACCGGAGGGAGCACGGTGCTGCCGCCCCGGCCTGGCTGCCCCTTGGTTTTAATTACGGTGGGTTTGCAGGTGAAGCGCGTTCGCAGGAAGTACACGCTGAACCCACTCCGCGTCCTGCAGTGTTTACACAACACTCACAGTTTAGGCAAAGTCCCCTCGGCGTGGGGACAGCAGCAGGGATGTTCCCAGGGAGCAAACACAGCCCCGGCGTGCCAAGAGCCAGCGGGAAGCTTTTGCCGCCGTCACGTACCCCATCTCTCAGGGCTTGTTCAGCGCAAGGGCAGGGAAGTGCCACGGGGAACCTTGAGGCCGCGAGCACAAACCAGACAAGCACACGCTTTTTCCTCTTTGCTTCCCCGCTTTCTAGCCCAAAGAGAGCCTGGGCCTCTCACAGCTGCCCGCTCAGCACAGAAAAGCTGAATGATGCTGAGCAGCCAGTGCCAAGGCGGGTCACTGGCATGATCCCCGTGTTTCAAAACCTCCCTGCAAGCACACGGTGTCTGCGGCATGCCCGCCGGCAGAGCCTGCAGCAGAAGGGCTGGGCTCCCAGCTCTTCCCACCCTCACCTCGGGACACAAATGATGATTCTTTCTGCTATTGCAGCCATCAGTCAAGCTCAGGTTGCTGCAAACAATTTCCAGTCTAAACATTAGCAGAATTTATGCCGTTATCCCATTGACAGGCAGAAGTTGGGGTAACCAGAATTGCTCTGAATTCATTCATGGAGAGACCTGGCCCCCACATCTGAGATGACAGTAAGCCTTGTTTGCAATTCAATGAGGATAAATTGGTCCTTGGGAGCTCCAATACAAACCAGAAAATGTAAACCATCCAGATAATTTACCATTAGTCCTCCTACACACAAGGTGAGAAAGAACAACGTTATATCCCCAGGATATTCAAGACCTAATCCACAATAACTAAATTGCTGATATATTGCCTCTTGCTGAATGTATCAGGCTATCCGTAATGTAAACGGGCTCTCCAAAGGTTTACTGAGTCTGGGAGAGAAGGACCAGATGCTTGTGTGAGGGCTGGAGGCAGGACAAAGTCCGATTACCGCAGCAGCAGTAATGAACCCCCGGGAACTGCCAGGTCAGCTGCCAAGAGCCGGCTGGACATCAGCTACGAGCGCAGGGGAATTTGGGTTTCCAGGTCCCGGAGCTCGATAGACAATTTGAATTTCACCTTGGCACTCTGTTTAGGGGGTGCAAATACACAAGGAGAACAGGCTCCAGAAATGCCTTTGCCTGCAGGAAGAGTTGCAGTTTTGCAGGGGTTCACCCGGTTTTGTCCCAGCAGATGCGCAGCCCCGCACCCAGCAGGTTGGGAATGGGGGACAGCACCCGGGACAAATTGCCCTGAGCTCTCCGCGGGCAGAGTCTGGCCCCCGGGAGGTTTATGGCAGCAGCCAGCTCCACGCTGCCGGCAGATTCCCCAACCCGCCTTTGTGTAAACTTTCAACAAGCCCATCGAATAACGATAGTGGCGCCCGGATATCAGAGGTGCTGGGAGGGGAGCGGGAGGAGGAACGGGGGTGGGCTGCAAAGAAGAGCAGGGCCACATGCGAGGATGGGGTCCGTGGGGCACACGGCAATCCTTGCTCCCGGCACGATGAGCTGCTGCCCGGCGTCTGAGCCAGCCGGAGCAGGGCTGCAGGGGGACCGGTCCCAGCGGGTACCGGAGGGGAGATAAAGGAGACCACGCAGGGGCGGGAGGAGTGGCACCAGGACCAGCCATCCTGTCCGAGGGCAGCTCAGCTCCCCGGCATCTGCCGAAACCCCCAGGCCAGGGTCAAGCAGCCGTAGGACGTGGCGATGCTGGCGTGCACCCAGCACCCTGCATCGGGGGTACTGCGGCCACCGTGAGCCCCCCAAAGTCCGGCCCTGCCCGGAGAGCGGCCGAGCTGCTCTTGCCACACGGCTGAACCTCAACAGGTGGGATATAGCCAGCAGGAGAGGAGGCATCTTTCAAACAAGCAGAAGCCCACACACGCGTTTATCTCGCTGCGTGCCTTGCCCTCGCTTGGCAAAAGTCTCCGGCAGGCAAAGCTTCCCAGACAGCTAAACCTTGCGGCCCCGGGTGCGGCTGTGCGGCTCCCCAGCCCGGCGAGGGAGCAGAGCCAGCGGGCTCCGCAGCACCCTGCTTCCCTCGCGCCCCAGCGCCTGCCAGGAGACGTGGGTGTCAGGAACCAGCCCCGGGGAGGCGAATGCCGGCAGCCGTGCGGAGCGGGAGCCTCATCCAGGTCAGAGACTCTCACCGGAGCTGCTCCGCCGTGGCCGGAGCTCCCTGCCTGCTCTGCCAGCCCGGCAGCGGGAAGAAGGCAGCGCGGTGCCGCAGGTTTGGGGCCCTCGTTCCCTTTGGGAAAGTCTCTCTCTCGTGCTCTTTCCGAGAGGTGCTTCCCTGTCGACGAGGCAGAGATAGCGCGAACGCTGCGTGAGCAGCACCGCGACTCTCCACGGAAGAAGGTCCCACGCACGCACGGCTCGGTCATCGCGACTGCCACAGGGTGTCTCACGCGCCTCCAGCCGGCAAACATCTCTGCACATGCACATGCAGAGCCACTTTGTTCTGCTTAATCCTTGAAGCAATAAAAGAAGGCTGCATTAAGTCAAATTTCCGAACCAGAAGGTCTTCATTTGATATTATATCCGAGTGCCAAGATCTGCAAAATCCCTAACCCATAAACTTCACTGAAAAAATAAAATAATAAAAACCAATCTGGCAGCAGAGTTCTCCGCAGCATTGTTGAGGTCTGACTCCTTCCACCAGCTTCTGCATTGCATTCCCCGGATCTGCGGAGCCGTGCTGTGACCCGCTAATGGGGAATATGCCGAGGAGAGGCTCCTGCCCGCGGCCACCCCTCTGCCCCAGCTGGCTGGTGGGGAGTCGCTCCGGGGCTCTGCCGGAGCAGCCCCCCAGCCTCCCCGCTGGCTCCAGCCCCCGGCTCCGCTCAGCGCCAGCTCCTCGCCCGCCTTGTGCCGTGCCCGGCACAGTAGCTGCTCCAAGTAATGCTGCGATTAATAGTGCCACAGGCCTCTCTCCGGGAGCGCTTGTGCTTCAGCGTTGTAAAACAACAGGAAACTTTTTAACTGGGGGATTTCCATTACCCTCTTGCAAGCGCAGAGGAGCGGCATACTGGTCTGGAAGAGAAGGAAGCAGCGAAGCCCTGAAGCAGGCTGCAGGCTCGGTGTGTGCTGCTTCTCCACAAAACCAGAGCAGCATCCGAAAAGGCGCTGGGGCCATCCCAACAGGCACGGCTCCGGTACCGCGGACTGGGAAACTGCCTGGGGATTGAGCTGCAGTCACTGGAAAAGCAAACCTGTTTCGAGATAGGGACAACTTCAGGTGGGTTTAAGCCTCCTGCAGTTCAGTAGCTCACTTACCAAATGCCAACCAAAGACCAAATGCACTAGAACAGCAGCAACCAAAGCAAATTTCAGACCAGGAATTGTAAAACCGTCCATTTCAGAACAATGCAGACCAGGGCAGCGAAAACCTCATTCTTCCACCTCAAGGGCTCCTCAACAACCCTACAGGCCCTATTGCCATGCAGGGACGTGCTCAGCAGGTTCCCCGGGAGGTGCAGAGCAGATGCACACCATGTCAGTGTACAGCCCCCGCTCCCAGAGCCTCTGAGGGTGCGGGGAGCAGGGGTCTAATGCAAAATGGGAAGCACAGGGGCTCTCGTCCTACGCTAGTGTGCACGCGTTCAGCTCAATTCCCCTCCTATTTCAGTGTAAAAGTGTCCAAACAAGGGCTTACAGCAACCTTCCTCAACTGACTCTAAATGCAGGCTCTTTAAAAGCAAATTTCCAGGGCTTATGGGAGCCCAGTGAGTCACAAGCCGCTGTGCTAATCAGCTTCTCCAGGCAAAAGCAGAGACAAAGCCTGGGGCAAAGACCCTAAACAGCACCTGGGGCTTTCTGCTTGGCCATGTGCAAAGGAAGCATCTGCCAAGTGTGAGCTTCCTGCAGGGATTCCGGGTGCACCAGCTCTCCCACCGAAATGTCACTGCCTGGGAAACCTGAGCCCTGCAGAGCGGGAGCAGCACCGATTGCAGCAGCAGAAGAAAACACGGCAGGGAAAAATAACCAGCAGCCTCAGCTTTGGGCATCGGGCAGGACAGGGTGTTCGGCAGGTGGGAGGGAGCGGGCCGGGCAGACTGAGCTTTCTCCAGCCCAGCCATTGCTGCAAGCCTGGCCCAAGCACAGGAAAGTTCTGCCTTTTTTGTGGGGTGACAGCAACCCACACCCCCAGCACGGGGGGACCCAGCTCTGGGCTCTGCAGAGCCTGGCATCGCTCGGGGTGGTTTGCAATGAAGGTCGTCCTGTAGCCGGACCACGCCACCCGGCTGCACACGAGCGTGTGGGGAAGCTGCAATCCCAGAGGAGCATCCTTGGGGGCAGTTTTCGGTGGGTACGGCTGGAAAGCTGCGTCTGTGTTTGCCAAGGTCTCAGGCACAGACAGGCACGTCTGTCCTGGGGGAACGCCAGGTCACCCACATGCAGCCCCAGGGAAGGTGTCTCTGCTGGCCAGACCCCACCTCGGCCGCGTGGTCCCGGCTTTCCCTCCCCAGTGCCATCCCCGCAGGCTGTGGGAGGCTGGCCTGGCCCCCAGCGCCGGTGCTCACTGCAGTTTCACGGCCCCGTAGCACCTGAGGTGCTCAGGCAGCTCAGGTCTAGCTTGGACGATGGACACGCGGGGTTTATGCTCTGCCGCTGCCTGCACACGTTGGCATGGCCAGCGTATTTTGGCTGTGTTCAAGGGGTCACATCTGTGCCCCCGTGGCCCCGGAGCGGGTGCCCTGCACCCTCGGCTCGCTCCCTGCCGTGTCCCTCAGGGTGGTGCTGCTGCTCTCGCAGCGGCCGCGCCGGGGCCAGGGAGCTGATCCAGCTGAAACGAGCCTTTTTTCCAGGGTGGTTTCCAGGCATGTCGCAGCACCGGCATTCCCAGGCTCGCAGTTGCTGCCGCCGTCCTCCCATCCAGCCTCCATGGCCCCGGCCCCGCGGCAAGGATGAGGCGATCGGGCAGTCAGGAGCTCGCCTGCTCCAGCGTCACGGATGGTACTTCAGACAAAATCATTCAAAGTGAAGAACCCCTTGGGCAGATGTTTCACTGCAAGTGCTGGGTCCCTGTGGGATCTCAAAATAAACCTGGCCACCACGAACAGCCCTGTAAGCACTGCCCCAAGGTCACGGACCTTTGGGTAACAGGATTTTTGGCACTGGAACCCGCTGACCCCTGTGCAGGAGAGCAAAGGCTCCATGCTTGCCATGCTGTGCAACATTTGCTTCTGCCAGTGTTATCCTATTTTAATGCTACTATAAGACACCCCTTTAAAACCAAACCAGATCACCTGAACACCCCTGCGTCCGTTCTCCAGGGAACACACATGCCTGAGTCTACAAGAAACCCCAGCAGTCCAAGGGTGACCATTCCGCAGTGGCCCACACCCTCGTCTCACAGCACCCCGGCTCAGTCGGCACGGAGGACCGGAGGACGGAGGCTGAAACGTCACCTTGACCTGAACCCTCGCTGAGGACCCACGTCCCTGCCTGGCTGCGGGAGCACGCTGCAGCGAGCCCCGAGCCCTCGCTAACCCACAGGCTCGGCAGCCCAGCACTGAGATCCAGCAGCACTTCCCCTGCACATCAGCATGGGGTGTTAACACGGACGTCTAATTATTACCATGATCGCTGTTAACCATTTCCCCGCTGATCCCCCATCCGAAAGCCCAGGGAGTACGTACTTACCCCGCACTCTCCGGGTGCCTGCTGTGCCCCCATGGGTGCCGTCCTCTGCAGGAGGCTGTTAGGTGCAGCCACAACAATATCGAGACAGCAATCGCTTAACTGCCTCATCCCCTCATTGCTCAGCTCGGGCACGCTCCCGTCTCTGGAAGTCAGTGGGAAAGCAGGCAGGGCACTGCAGCCCGCTGCGCAGCACTCAGCCTCTGCACCGCGGCCGGCGGGACCCTGAGGCTGGTCCAGTATCAGCAACGAGCTCCAGCAAACTGATCAATATTGCGACTAGCTCTCCGTGTCCCCTTCCCGGGTCTGGGAAGGTAAAACAGTGGCAGGGGACAGTGCGCAGCAGCCCAGCTTCCCTGCAAAGCCCCACGCACCTTGGGGGTGGGGGAGTCGGGGATCCCAACAGATCGTGCTGTGATTTCTCACAGCTTTCATTGTCTGAACTCATTATCCACATTGCACAAGGCAAACCCGCAAGTCGGATGCTGACAAGGCTTGCGTTCCTCATTAGCAGCCCACATTGCAAAAGCTTCATCTAAACAAACATGCATTCTGAAACCCTTACCTCTGACTTGTCACTCCCTCATCACTGCTGAAAAGACTCTACTGGTTTCTCAGTTTTAAAATACTACAAGACCAACTAGAAAAATCCTCGGTTCCTCCAGAGAAAGTTACATGCACGTTTCTGTCAAAAAAAATGAAAAATATATTCATGGCGAGTTCATGGAGCAGTCTGGTGCGTTTGGGTCTGGGGATTTTGTTCACTTGTTTTTTAAAGCAGGTTTCTAAAAGCTTCCCAGGTTTTGCGCAGAGAAACAAACCCTTCTGTGATGTGCAGGATTTCAGCTCGTAAAGATCGCCCAGGCTAGTTCATACTCCATCAGCCCACGCTGCTCCCTGCGTATGCAAAGCAGAAAGTATGTGATCATATCAGAGCAATTTGCACATTAATAAATCCTGGTCTCAATGCCGTAGACTCCATCCCCATCCACGGGGTAGGGGCTTTTTATTATTATTATTACCAGAGTATCCAGCTTTGTAAAGGCATCTAGTGCGAACTCCTGCATGAGGGAATTCCACCCCACTAGTACCACCTCCTAAGACAATATCCAGCCAAAATATTGTGACTGTTGCAAAACCCGGACTGGAGCTCCACAAAGGACCTTCCAGCGTTGCATCCAGAGCCAACGGGGTCTCAGTAAATTACTGCAGAGTGACACACCATCCAGTTGCCTTTGTAGTCTTTTTTATTTATGACAGTTAATTCCGAGTTATTACTAACATTTCAGTGGTAACTGGCATATGAAGTCATCAGCTGTCACAACTGCATCTGTTAATAAACATGTCAAATATTAAAAGCAGCTTATTATCCTCTGGAGGGGGGAAGGCACTAAGGCGAAGAGCTGGAAAGCCTGGCTATTTTTTGATCTCTGGCTGCGCAGCAGGAGGAAACGCTGACGCTCAGGAGAACACGGCGTGACCGCGGTGAGGCTGCGCTGGGCTACCTGCCCTCCATCACACCTGAGCAGCCAGGAGCTCTGCTCCTCAGCTCCCCTTCCCTTCTCCGCTTCAACGGGGGCGGCCAGGAGGGACGCAGGACGGACCCCTGCTTGGCACAGGCGCACAGGGGACCGTCGAGGCGCATCCAGCATCTCGCCAGCCTTCTGGTGTGCGGTGCCATCCCGTCCCGGCTGCGCTCAGCAGCGGGCATCCCCTGCCTGCCAGTTGCCCATGGAGGAGGCAGAAGTGCCCCAGCCCCGGGGGAGCCCGGGGGGAGGTTGCAGGGTGCCCTCAGCCCCCCATGTGCCCCCTGCGCTGGGGTGCTCCTGGGGCATGCAGCCCTGGAGCCATGCCGGACCCCACGCTGCTGTCTCTCTGTATGAGCCGTAAAGAGCTGGTGTCTGCCTGCTTCCCGAGCGGCCAGCAGTGCCGTGCGGCCGGCAGCAGCAGGTCTTTGTGTGTGACTGACCCTCGTCCGCGGCTCTCGCGGGGCCTACATGGTGCCCGTGGCCATGGGGCTCTGCCGAGAGCCCTGGTGCCCTGGCAGGTGGTCCCGGGGGCACGGCTGTGTGACAAGCCACCGGCCAGCCCCTCGGCACAGCGTGCCCACGGATCCCGGCAGTCTCCTGGGGAAGACTGTTGCTTCCCTTCGGTGCAGGAGGAGATGCACTGAATGCTCCATCTCTACCTTCCCCCTTTTCTGGGTCAACTTCTCCAACCATCTGAACACACTTGAGCAGATGCCATAATTCTGCTGTAATGAGTAAAATTCTGCCTTAGTGTCCAGGTGTTCCTAGGGACATCACACGACAACGTGCTGATGGGTGAGACACTCATGCCAAGCAGGGTGACTCACCATGCAGTGCTTAGCAAAACTCTTGAAGCAACAGGAGCAGCATCATCTTCACTTGATCCTCCCCAAGCTTGCAGAGCTCCCAGCTGGAAGCCGGATGGCCCAGGCTCCTCCAGAGGCTCCTGAACCTCCCCCAGATCCCTCGCTGGGGGCCAGGGCAGGTCCCCTTTGATACCCCGCTGCCCACAAGCCACCACCGATGGGGGTCTCTGAGCATCCCCAGCAGTCGCTGGCACGAGCCCTGGGACTCAGTAGGGAACTGGCAGCCCCGAGGAAGAGGAGGGCTGGGATAAGGGATGTGGCATGGAGCAGCCCCCAGACACACCAGGGTCAGAGGAGTCCCACGGATCTGTGTTCTTCACACACTTGCAATCGTCTCTGCTTTGCACAGCGCTTGTGCGGGGGCAGGTATGAACACAAAGATGCAAAATAACCCAAAACCGGGAAGAAGGAAAATTCAGCCTTTACGCAGCTTTTCCTTTGCATTGTGTTTGTGTTAATGCACGTGAGTATGGAAGCTTTCTGCATCCTGAATTTTCTTTGGTACCTTGTTATGTCCCTAGTTTCCTCCATGTAAACAATATCTTCTGAGATCATTGCTGTCTCACAGGAGTGTTAGTGAGCATGTTTTGAATATTGGGCAGATGCAAAGTGGTCACTCTTGTGAGTCTCCATATTAAAAACCTTTTCTATTTATATGTGGAGGGGTTTTTAATATTCTAGGAAATTCTGCAGTGCCATCAAATATTGCTCTGGGACAAAATCACTTCATAGACTGTAAGAGTGAAAAATCTCATACACCGAAGATCCTGTATTTTATACTTGCATTAAATAGCCAAATTTTTTTCTTTCTGAACTCTCTCAGAGCACTGAACTCCAGTTGACAGCTGTAGATCAAGTTTCGGTCTGGAGCAAATGTTTATAACTGAGCAATAAACCCCGAAGACAGAGCTCTATAATGGAAATGCTGACAAACCCAGCTGCAGGAACAGGGCTACCGGACACGTCAATAATTAGCGAACAGAGCAGTTTATCTGACTGAAGGCAAAGGAGACGTGCTTGCCAGCTCCCTGGTGTTAGAAGGTATCATTGTAGAGGACAGTAAATCACACTAAATCCTGCCTTAACACCCTCCACAATAAATCCAGCATCAAGTCCCACATTTCTTCCCCTTCTGACAGGCAGCTAATTTACCGTTTTGTTTTTCTTTAGCTAATGGCTGTTGAGGCTGATCCTAAATTAATCCTAAACAGGCTGTTTCTCTCTTGTACAAAAGGACACGAAATTCCACATTTTAGCGGGGTAGAAACGCCAAGAGGCTCCAGATTGAAAGCAGAGCTGCCGACTTGGAAGATTTTCCCTGCCGCCCACAGAAGTCTGTGCCGAGCAGGTGCCCGGCAGCCTGGGCTCCTCCGGCCGGGCCATGCCGGCGCAGCAGCACGGCGGGCGGTAGCGGCAGTCCCAGCTCCCGGTGCCGGGGGAGCATCGTCCGCAGCCCGCAGCTCGCCCTGGGGAACACGCTGCGCGGGGAAAGGGGCATCGGGACGTTCACGGAGCAGACAAAGGCTGCCTGAATTCACCGGTTTCAGTCGCATTAGGTGGAAAAGCGAACAGCAGGTCTAGTCCTCCTCTACAGGTACCACCTGCAGGGTTGCCCACTCAGCTCCAGCCATTCCCCGACCGGGCTTTGTGTCCCACTCTGCACGAAGCCAAGGGGAGACCCTCGCTCCCCCGTTTCTGCAGAGGGAGCGCTGACTCCCCCACATCCCCAGCCCACCGTTCAAGCGCGTGGTTCCCCTCCCCATTAAAAACTTGCCATTTTTTGGCCCGAGTTCATCCCTCCGCCCTGCGTCCCCCTCTGCCTCTCTTGGCTAGGGGAAAGGCCTCTCCTCCATGGAAAGCCCACCCTGCCTGGGACCACCAGCACTGCCAGGATGGGGCCGAGCTGCCTCCTGCCAGGAGCTGCATCCCTCAGCCTCTGGGCGCAGCTGAGGGCAGGGGGCCCTGGGTGCAGGCGGCAGCTCTGCACCCGGCAGCTCTGGCACTGAGCACCGCAGCTTCTGTCAGACCCAGGGCTCTGCGCCCTCGACGTTAACCCTGTGTGCAGAAGCAGGTACCAGTGCCTACAAGTTCTTGGCTGCCACAGAGGGTGCATTACTCATCCCTGGTGCCTCATCAGCCCTTGATAATATCTCAGCATAAGCAAAAAGCAAAAAAGACGCTCGCCGAGAAAGCAGAAGGAAAGCAAGAACGTTCTGAAGTTGCCTCTGACGCTCCTAGCATCGACCTGTGGTGCGCTGCTTCTCCGTACCCTGCTTTGACACAGAGGTCTGCTTCTCCGAAGGCTTATCTCCTGCAGAATGATTGATAGCCTGGGCAATTGTTTTTAATAATATCTGAACACCTGCAGTCCTCAGTCCCCGGTAATACAGTTATCCCAAGTGCCTAACTTCTTGCATAAACAACTGCTCCAGTTGCAAAGACAACTATCAAGTTCCTGACACAGGCTGCACAAGCCGTGCTGGGGGGTCAGGCACGGGGGCATGCAGGATCATCCTTCCACGGGGAGATGTGGGAGCAAGAGGAAGGGGAGCTGACTTTCCGATAGGATCACCCGGGCATGCCTCTTCTTCCCGGGCAGGGCAAGCAAGCCTGGGCTTTCGGCCAGGCAGCGCTGCTCACCGGCCTCGCTTGGAGGGGGCGGTGCTGGCAGCCTGACGGCACCCGTGCCGGGAAGCATGTCTCCGTCCGGGAGCGTCACCCCGGTTGGGTGCTGAGCAGCCGCGAGCTGCAGAGCCGTGAAAATGACTTCTGCGTAAAACTCTTTGTGGATGACGGAAGAGCACGATCCACATGCCCCATCGCACCCCAGGCGTGGTGTGGGCAGCCTGCCAGGTCCCTGCCTGCACCCCCTGCACCGCCACGGGCAGATCAAGAGGGGTCCGGCAGGACCGACTTGCTTTGTGCTCGCCAGGCACGGGGCAGGGAGGCACCGTTCGAGTGGTGGACGTGTGCGCCCCGGCGAGCTGCCCTGCTTTTCAGGATCTCTCTTTCATGCCTGCCGGGCTTTCTGACACCGCGCCCCGTGCAGGCTGGACATTTCGCCTCTTTCCAAGGAGCGACGTTATGCGCATGTTGGGAAACGCTCCTTTCTCATTTGCTTCGAAGGCCCTTTTCCCCTGTTGTTTGAGGAATGCTGTTTGAATTAGCTCCACGGATTGCAAACAGACCCCGTTGTTTTCCTTTCCCAATGCAGGGAGGCTTCTGTTCTCTTTGGCCTGCTGGATTAACCGGGGGGCCTCACACGCTGACCCCTCTGCAGCTCAGGGAAGCTAATTTAATCCCAATATTGTTACAGATCACAGCAGGACGGATCTCACAGATTCCTTGAGGCAAACCAGCACCGAGCTCTGGCAGAGACAGCAGCGTACTGTGTTTGTAGAGGCAGGAGCTGCTACAATTTTTTTCTAGAAAATTTCCTCTACAAAACTTCTGAGGCTGGGGAGGAGGGCAGTGCTGGTGGGACGGCGGGGGCACCCTGGGCTCGGGGGTCCCACTGAGGAGCAGCTCCACCTGCATCCCCCAGCATCCCCCAGCATCCCCTGGCACGCAGGAGGGCGGAGGGTCCCTCTGCATCCCGGCAGAAGAGAAGGAGATGCAGACCGGCATCTCGTTGCTATTTCTTTCTCCTCATTATTTTTTTTCCCTTGGTACCCACTCCTGGGGCTGGATTTTCGAGGTGTGTTGTCATCAGACCATACATGACAGCCGCAGACGATCCGTGCCGGCTCCCACGTGTCAGTCCATGCTGGTCCCCATGTCAGTCCCTGGGCAGGTCACCTTACTTCGCATCTGCAAGGTGGAGCCATCCCCCCAGTGCTGGAGCACAAGCACCTCGCTGCTGTTCCCCCACTCTTCCCCCGCAGCGCTACCGTCGCAGGGGATGGCAGGGTTATGGCAAGGGGGCCACGGCTCCAGCCCCCGCCCTGGCCCAGCTGCCCTGCTCCTCACAGCAAGTGCTGGGCAGGCTGGGGCTCTGCTCATTGCCCCAAGCGTTGCCCCACTCATGGCCCCAAGCGTTACCCCACTCATGGCCCCACGCATCGCCCCATTCATTGCCCTCTGCCGTCTCTCTCTGAGGTCATCAGTTCCCCACTTTGCAAAAGCCCAGCAGGCAGGTGGGTTTGCAAGCACCTTTCTCAGACAACTCAGTCCTTCACCAGCTCAGCTCCTCCCTACCCCACACATCAGACAGACCCCTCTGAGGTCGGTCGTAACAAAACCAAACATGGACTCTTCTGCCTGCAGCCTTTTCTGTCCCATAATAAGTCCCGTAAAAGTAGTCTGCAATGTGATGCTGAGCCTGGAAAAAGGCATCCAGCACCTTGACAGTGCGGCAATCAATATAAACCTCACTTGTATTTTCATGGGAAAGATCTGCCTTTTCATCCTGCATGCAGTGTCTCAGCTCTTGGTCCCCTTGCTGTCACAACCCCACCTAGATGCATCTCTCTCCCCAGGATGAAAGGCCAGCTGTTGAAGAAACCCAGCTGAAGCCCCGATCCATCACACAGCGCTAATCCCTCTCCAAAGCACATCACGCTCCTCCCTGGGGCTGGAGCAGGGGCTGCTCTATGGTCCAGTATGTGAGGGGACAACCAGCCCAGGCGGCCGCAGCCAAGGAGGGTGTCCAGCCCCCGGCGCGGGGCAGGGCAGGGGGTGCGGGAGCCACTGGGATTCGGGGGAGAAGCCCTGCCTCTCCCAGTATTGCTCTGGGGGCTTTGATGTTCGGGAAAAGTAAATGGCTTTGGGATGCTATTAAAGACAAGTTTAAATGATGACACACCACAGGGCTGGGACTTCCAGCATTTCTTGTAACTCTGTCCAGAGCTGGAAGTGGAAGAGGCCACTGGCACAGCCAAGAGGACACGAAACGGAGAGCCCCTGCAGCAGGAGCGGCTCCGAGAACAGCTTTTCCCTCTCCAGGCTTCTGCCTCCTCCCTCCTGCCTTCACTGCCATTGTGCCCAGCAGCAAGCAGTGGGGCAGGAGCTGGTGCTGCCGTGGGGCTGGGCTGGCCCAGCTTCCCCGGGAGCATGGGGCAGAGTTTGGGGAGCAGGGATGGGGTGCCCGGGGCAGGTCCCAGGAGACTGGACACAGGGGCAGGAGCCGGGCATGTGGGCCCCTGCTCGAGCCCATCCTCCTCTCCGCCATGAGCAACTCTTGGGAACATTCTTGCTGGATGACATTTCCCAGGGCACTGAGAAAAGAAAAAAANAAAAAAAAAAAAAAAAAAAGCACTTTTTTCCCAATATAAATTCTTGCAACATTAAAAAAACCACACAATAGCTGTAAGCCCTGAAACGGCTGGGGGTAAAAAAGCTACAGCTTGGCATGGAAATAGCACTACCATCCCCACCAACTGGTCGAATCCCAGATGTGAGACATCATGTGTGACAAAACCCCAGAGGAAGGACATGCAGGAAGCTTGTAATTGTTGTGGGCTCCCATCGCCGCATGGAGACGCAGGCTGGCGACCTCGGGAGTCCCGAGCCCCCCCGTCAGTAACCTGCAGCAGCGGGAGCAGAGACCTGCGGCCGCCTGGGCTGGCTGGGGACCGACATGGGGCCCCAGCATCGTCCTGGCCTGGCCCCTTGCCGCTGTGCCCTCGTGGAGAGCAGGCTGCTGGCGGGACGGACCCTGGGGCTCTTTTGGGACCCTCAGATGGTTTTGGGACCCTGGGGCGGTTTGGGAGCCCCGCAGGCGTGAGGCAGAGGTTCCCGCTGACTCGGCCGGGACTGGTGCTCCGGAGGTTGTGGTGAAGCGGCGCAGAGGGGTGCACAGTGCCCGTCCCCATGTCCCCAGCGTGCCCGGGGGAGCAGCCATGCCGGCCCGCCCAGGCCCACGCAGGCCTCTGTACTGAAACCAGCATAAATAAATCAGCTGAAAAAATACGTGGAGGGGATCCTTGTGCAGAAAAAATGTAGAAATGTGCTTGCTCCGCTGTGTCCTCTAGTACATTTGCAGTACACCTGTAATTATTTTAATTACAATTAAAGACCGTGTCTGGGGACTACGCTGAGGAGCCCCGTGAGGGCTGTGCGTACGGCCTGCCTTCTGCTGCGCTGCGGCTTTTCAGGATTTCCAGCGGAGCCAAAAGCTTTGCTGGTGTGGATGGGATATGTCTACGTATTGTGTTTTAAACTATATAATTAATTGAATGCAGTGCTCTGCAAGGAGCTAATTCTGCCGAGGGATTCTGGTAATTGTACAGCCATTGAGAGGAGCAGGGCCCAGCCCTGCGCGCTGCAGGGAGCTGTGGGGAGGAGGCCGGCAGTGGGGCCGGAGTCCTGCTTTTGGGGATGGGGGAGGCAGGGCAGAGAGCTCAGGGGGCTGCGGCGAGGGGAAGGGGGCAGCTGAGATGGGGAGGATGAGGGGAGGATGAGGAAGAGAAAGGCAGGATGGTCCGCAGCTCGACGGGAGGGATGAGCAGAATTACTGCAGCAGCTCTTCCCTCTCTTTTTATCTCTTTCTCTCAGTTTTTGCTAGTGTTCATCATGCAGAACCTCGAGGTGAGGCTGGCCCAGACCGCTGGCCCTGCCCGCATCACCCACATCGCTGGGCATCACCCTGTATCGCCCCGCATCACTCCACATCGCTCCACATCACCCCAAGCTGCGGCACTTATTGCACACACCGTCCACTTTAAATATCCATGTCTGCACGGGAAGCATTTGTAGGTATTTTAAATATCTTCAAGACGACAGTGTGAAGAAGAGAACGGATTGAGCCTGGCTTTAAAAGATGGCAGAGCGGAAAGCAACGGCCCAAGGCCAAGGCCAGAACGCTGCAGGCAGGCCATGGCCGGAGCGCTGGGCTGGGCGGCAGAGCGGCTGCTGCCGAAGCCCGTTGTGGGGGTCTGGAGTGCACGAAGGGTGTGTGGGAACGCGGTGCTTCTCCTCGCTTTGCATCTTTGCTCCCCGAGGAAGGGCTGAGGTGATACTGGACAGACCTGTCTGCGGCCAGCCGCTTCCAGATGCCGTTCAGCAAATACACGTTAGATTCTATTTCTTGGAGATGCCTTTTCATTTATGGTAGGGGGGAGAATAATAATGCTACAGTGGCTGTAGTGTCAGCAAGAGAGCTACCACAGCCATGACAGCCTCTCATAGTGCCGCTGCCCTGGGAGCTCCGGGGTTTCATTTCCAATCAAGTTTTTCATATGGTAACATTCAGAATTTTGATGGGAGATGAGGCTACTTTTGTCTAAGAGAGAACATACTTTCACTGTTGCGCCCGGCCCAGGAATGAGTTCTCCACTATTGAAATGTAATTTAATTTATCTCCATGGATTTTGTGATGACTAGGATTTGTTCTAAGGAGACCTTTAAAGGAGAACTTTTGCATTATTAAATGTATGTGCTAGGAAGTTGAGTTCTGGCATCCTCTGATAACCAAATTTATTTTCTATCCTCCACTATATCCATCATGATAAAAGCCCCTGCCAAAGCCCTAACTCAAGCCATGCTTCTGGCATATTGTGAAACGAATCAGGAAAGAAAAAAAAAAAAAAAGAAACCCACAAGATGCTCTAGTCCAGTGGTTTTTTTAATCAAAGTTTCAAGGATATTGATGGTTTACCTCATAAGGTAAACATTTGTAGCCCAGTTGCTTTCCCAGGGTTGAACCAGAAACAAGTGGCTAGCTGAAACTGCAACTAATTTGCTCTGACAGACTCCAGTCAGCTTCAAAATCAGTTTTCTTAAAAATCGCAGGCCCTTTACGCACGGAGCAATGGCACCGATACCTTCCCACGGAGGGCTGCAGGATGATCCTGTTTTCCAGGGACGCACCCGACGGACGCCTGGCTCCTGCACCCTCTGCCTGCGGGGGCCCGCTCCGGGGAGATGCCACCACGCACACCCGGGAGCAGGGGAACACCTGGGACATGCCAGGTCCCTGCTTGGCCGCTGGCGTCTGGGATGACCTGGGGCAGGTCCCCTTGTGCCGCAGAGCTGGTCCCTCGGCTACGTGCCCCCCCCAGCCCCTGCCATTCCCAGATACAGCCCAAGAGACAATGGAGGGGACAGTTCTTGTGCTAGCCGCACCTTCGGGTCATGGGCACGGCCTGGGACCTCAATCCCAAACCCAAGATAGGGGCACCCCAGCGATGGGCATGGCACACACGGCTCTGCCGGCAGGTTTTTCCTGCCAGCTTCCACACGGCATGTGAAGGAGACAGCCCAGGGCAGGCAGCGCAGCCCGGGACATCCCGTCAGAGCGGGACTTCGGCAAAGAGGCACTGAAGTTTTCGGGGTGCCCCGCGGTGTCTGCGACGGCACCACTTGTGCTGCCCTCCCACGGCACCGGTTGTGGCTAACCCCAAACCAAGCTGCAGTGGTGCTGGCTGGGATTGGGAGCAAGTGGGCGCAGGGCAGCTGGGCTTGGGCTGGAGGGAGCCAGCCATTCTGGGGGGACACTGGTGTCTGCCTGGGCAGCCAGTGGTTAACAGCAGCATCCTGCTGTGCTGCCTCCCCCAACTTGCATGCAGCAGCCTGGGGTGCAGCGCAGCTCTCAGGGCTGTATTTATTCTCCACTGACAGCTGGCTCACTGGGGATGTCACCGTGCCAGCCTTTCTCCTCGGCAGACCCAGGATTAGTGCACACTGGTTGCGGCTCCACATTCACTACCGGCTTGCCGATGGGAAAGATCCAGGGTTTGACCCTGCCAGCACCTATCTATGCACCAACCCCTGGCCCCAGTGAAATCTCAGCACCTCAGAGATCCGAGTCCTCCCTGTTCTCCCAAATCTTCGAGCGAGGCAGCGTGTGTGTCTCCCCATTCCTAATGTTCTCTCTGGTGCTTGTCCAGCACGGCTGTGGAGCCCGCTGCTTGCCAAGCCGGCACGCCGAGGCTGAGCAGAGGAGATGGCACAAGTGATCCCTAACTCGCCTCAAGACTCATGGTGCTACCGTGCTTTCTGTTGAAAGCTCCGTGCAGAGCGTGAGGTTTCCTGCGCGCAAAGAGGAAGGTACCTTGTTTTAGAGTCTAATTTTATTGCTTCCCCAATGCATTAGCTTGTGGACTGGAGCCACAGCAAACCGTGCCGTGGAAAGAGCTCCCTTCCCTAAGAGCGTCTCCAGGGCATAACAACAGCTCCGAAGCCAGGAGAGAGCCAAGATGATTTCACCACCAAGGCTGGCATCGCCCCCAGGACTCGGCGTGGCGCGCAGCACCTTGTTGGCACAGCTGGCGTGCCCGCGCTGCGCTGGCGCGGGAGGACGACGTGCCTGTGCAGTCCCGGCTGCCGACTGCAGAAAGCTGCTGCTCTGTTTTGCATATAAGTCAAAACCTGTAAGCTACTGGTTACAGAGACGCTCGCTGTTTTAGCAGACTGAAGTGGGAGAAGGGAGAGAGCTGCCAGCTCCCAGCTGGTCTCTGCTCCGGGAGCTGATGGAGGATTAGCCCCGCAGCATGTCTTTACAAATTGTCGGTTCACAGAGAACACAAAACAAAGCTCTGCGCACTGAGCGTCTCAGCACAGAGGCAAAGGCAGATACTCTGGGAACCTGACAGCGCTTTCCACCCAGGCACACAGATACGGGGACCTGCGGTCCCACGGAGCACTGCCTGTCCATGGAGCTTCAGTCTCAGCAGATCCAGCGTTGGGGCCAGTGGCTTGAAGCAGACCCCTCCTCCCTACAGCCCTGCGGCTGCCGGCCAAGCCTCTTCCTCCCCGGGCTAGTGCCCCACAAACCAGAGAGGGTTTGCAAAGCAACTGTGGGTCCCTCCTGGCACGTCCTGGTGTGAGGAACCCATCTGACCTGGAGCATGAGGAAGCTGCTGGAGTCGCTTCTCTGCCCCACACAGCCTCAACCTTCTCTGCAAGGCATCAGCCCCGGGGCTGGGGGTGGACTGACACCCCTGCAGAGAGCCCACAGACAGGCCCAGGATGGCGCCGACCACGAACGGCGCCGGGGAAAGCTGCTACGACACAACTTCTACAGCCCTCCCAGCCCAACATCGTGTGCTGCCCCAGACGGGGAGGGAGATGCTGTGTGGGCTTGTGGCGGAGCTGCCTGTCCCCATTGCCCCCGGCTGATGCTGCGGCACATGCTGCTCCCTGTCCCAGCCCCTTGCCTGGACGATGCTGGGAGGCTGTGGCATGTGCCGGGCCCAAGCTGACCCCGTCCCTGTGCCTGCTGCTGCCCGTGGGCACCAGGACGTGCGAGACACTCGTTTCTGCCCTTCCTTCAGCCGTCCCTCCCGTCAAACCCCCGCCCTAACTGCACGATTGCAGTTGTGCTGCTGGAAAGCAAACGCGTGCCAGGCTGGGGCAGGCATGGGGAGAGGCATGCTGCCCGATGCCTGCTGCCTGCTGCCCGATGCCTGCTGCCTGCTGCCTGCTGCCCATTGCCTGCTGCCTGCTGCCTGCTGCCTGCTGCCCGCTGCCGCCCTCCTGCGTGGGGCCGGGGCCTCCCCACCGGTCGCCCTGTCGCACATGGCAGTGGAGCTGGAAGCTCTCGCTACTTGTTTCACGGGAACTTCTGACATTTCAAAAATTGTTTTCATTCTGGCTTGGAATGAAGACAAATATTTCAGAAATTTCCTGGATAACATAAAGTTTAAAATATCCTCCAAACTAAAATAGAAGTAGTAGGCTATCTCAGCTCTTGCATTATGTCATATCATGCCAGCTCATGGTACACTGCACAGAATTACAGATGACTTGTCATGAGGAGATGTAAACAAAAATACAAATAACGTCAACAAGAGAGGAGAAATGAAATGCTGAAATGAGAAATTCTCTACAACAATTTTTTTCCCCCTTGTACAAATTAATTCTCCATGGGAAATTGCTTGGATTTTATAAAAGAGCACAGTCTGGCCAAAGCAGCTCTTTCATTCTCCGGAGAAGGAGGAACACCCTGCCGGCGCTCCCCACCAGCCCCATCCAGCCGCGCAGCCCAGCGGCGATGCCGCCGCAGCCGAGTTGTCCCCGGGCTGTCCCTGTGCCCCTTGCCTGCCAGCCCCTGCCCTCCTGCCCCCGGCTCCTGCCCACGCTCGACCCCGTATCTTGCTTCTGGCAAGCCAAGGGCAGGCAGAGATAACACCAAGATGGATAACGCCAGGCGCCGGGGCGAACGGCGCAAAGCGGCGTCTGTGGGGAGCAGAGGAGGAGGTCGTGTGGTCCCGCTCTGCCCGGTGCCGGCAGCGGAGGGGCCGCGGCCAGGGACGGCACTTACCTTGGCTCAGCTCTGCCTGGCCGGGGCTGGCTCCTGCCCTCCCTGCGCCCGGCTCATCGCCCACCCGGGCTGCTGCTCAGCGCCGGCGCGGCTGCCCCTTGCCGGGGCTCTGTGCCGGGCGGACCTCCGGGCGCCGGCTGGCACCCATCCCCCTGTCTGCCCCGTGCCTCTCCAGAAAGGCACTGCTGGGAAGGAGCGCCGAAGCTCATGTCCCCGGCGCTGTATCCACCCCTTCCCACCCTCTTGGGGTTCGGTCCTGCCAGTTCCACTTGTGGGCTGTCCTCACCACTTTGGGCCTTTCTACCGCTCCCCTTCTTGTGGCTCCGGATGTCACCACAGACACGCTTTTATGAGAGTGGGCTTGTGCAAGGCTTGTATAAAGTGTTCTCAGAAATACGAGGTCCTGTCATTTGTAAAACTAATAAAAATGTCCAATCATTTTTACAAGGGAAAAATGAGTCATTGGATGGCACATTTCTCATTACTGGCATTTTACAATTAAAATGAGCATCTATTGAATCAATCCAAAGCTCTTATTGTTAGCAGACACTAATAACTTCCTGAGCTATTGAAGATACTTTTTTTCTGAAGAAACATGACCCCTGACCACGGCATTTCTCGTCGAGAGCGGTATCCAGCTGAGACCAGCTCTGCTCAGCTCCTGCTGGAGAGGTTTCAAACACATCCTGATGAGACTGGTGGCTACGACTGGGTGGGAAATTGTTTTTAAGCCCTCAAAAATGTTCAAGATTTCAAAATTTTTCCCGCTCCACATGGGGATGAATCCAGAATTGTTCAATGTNAAAAAAAAAAAAAAGCAGCAGCCCTCATGGAAACCAGCTCCGGAATAGCCAATAGCCATCGGTCACACTGAGCCAAAGCGGGGACTCCCACCCGCCCCGGCCCGCCGGCGGCTCGGACCGCCGCGCTGGTGGCTGCGCTGGCATGAGCCGACTTCTCCTCCCAGCGTGGGACACCCATCCCGGACCTCATGACCTTCTCTGGTGAAAAATGAATCCAGTGAAACTTTCCCGGTTTCACTGCGGCAGCTGCGCGTGCGTGGCCGAGAGTTGGTCTGTGCTGGCTCTGCCCAATGCCGGAGCCAGACCAGCAAAGCGGGGTCATCACCACCTTCTGCCTTCGGAAGATGGAGATTTTTGCAGCTGCTTGCATGTTCAAAACCCACTAGAAACTTCAGGACGCTATATAAAGGACCTAATTTTCCACAGGCACTAAGCCCATCTGCTGCTATCTCCTGAAAATCAGCCTCCCTCCAGATGTCTCAGGATGGATCCTGGTAACCAGAGTCACCACCTGCTTTTGAAAATGGACTCCTTGATAGAAAAGGAGGGATGATCTGAGAAGAATTCAATGAGAGGCAGTCCCACAGCGGCACAGGGAGAGGCTCTGAGTCCTCCTCTGCTCATTTCAGCCTCACAGGAACAGTCCGAGAAGAGCCGGCTTGACTGTGGGACTCATTTCTCAGGGCTTCTCCAGATGAAGCAAACTGGATTAAAATGCAAAGCCCACATAACGCCTACAGCAGATGTGACCAGGGAAAGCTCCTCCTGGTTTGGCTCCAGCCAAACTCTCAGCATGTGCCCCAAGGACCCAGGGGATCCCAGGGCCACCCGCACCGTTTCCTGCCAGCAAAGCCCAATGCAAAGGCAATTCACCTGGGCTCTGGGTGACCTGCTCCTTCTCTTTATGTGCCTGCTGGCATCACATTTGTTCTGAACTTCTTTGCAGAAGGCATGTTTTAGGAGTGCTTTTTTCCCACATGTGGCCACCTGTATGTCCCCAAGGCAGAGGGAGAAGCTGTTTCCCTGCCACGATGCCAGAAAAGAGGAGCCAAGTTCTCCACATGTGCATGAAGAATACAGTGAATTTCTGGATGAGAATGGGCATCTTTCCTCCAAAACCCCAACAGACACTGGGCAGTCAGGCTGCTGTCACTTGTGGGGAGGTTCAGTCCCTATTCATATGATCAAACACGTGCAAAGCTGATGAAAAACTACCACGAAATCCCATTGCACAGCAGTAACAATGAGCAAGTGCTGCCGTCCAAATATTGAGTGCCCTGCCAAAGAGCAGGCAAGTACAAATCCTGCAGGGCTGCTGGGGTCTCCAGATCCTGCTTTTGCCATTGCAGATCCTCTTCGTGCAGGTCTGCAAGAGACAAGCCCTGACCCAGCCACCTCTCCGAGAGCCTGCTCAAGCCATTTGCTTGGATCCCAAAGCTTAACACCCATCCATGATGGAGGCTTCACTCTGTCCTTGCTCGAAGAGCCCTTATCCATGCTGAGCAGGGGACTGGAGCAGGCGCTTGGTGTTTGCTGGTTGAGCAGTCCAAACCAGGCACATCAGGAAGGTGCCGGGCTCTGCTCCCCGTGCACCACACCTTCTCTGGACTCTCCTCCCCATTTCTCTCTGGAGGAGATGGTTCTTTCTCTTGGGAAAGGGCTGTGGGAGTAGGGATGCTGATACAGGGCCCAGATGTTGGGGACAAACAGATGAGGTTGTTTTCCATTCTCTGTTATTGTGCAATGGCTCCAGAGCTGGAGACACTTCCCACTTCTTTTCCTTTGCTACTGAACACGGGGGTTGGGACGACAATATGTATTGTCATTTATAAGCACTGTAAGACCCTCCTGGGACCTGCGTGCATAAATCTTGTATTTGCTTTGGCATTCTTTTTCTCTTGCATCCTTGCAACACAGCTTCTGCCTGTGCTGTATGTCTGTGAGACTGAGCTCTGCAGAAACCAAAGTCCTGCTCCCGAGAGCATCAGTCTGTGCTGCTGCCATACTCCTCTCCTCCAGCTCCGAAGGGAGGGCCGTGGGAACGAGCAGCTAATCCAGTCGGTCCTGGCCAAGGTCCCGCTGTGGCTGCCAGGTGCCTGAGCGCAGCGCGCGCAGCGGGCATTGCCGACAGCCGGCAAGAAATGCCAAGAGCTTCCCTTTATGGCTCCGTATTTCTGTTAAATTTTTATGGGATTTCCTCAGCATTCAGATTTATGAACGTGCTCGCTTGGCTCAGGAGGCCCAGGAGCCCAGTGCAGGCAGTGACCGGACACTGGCAGAGCCGAGCAGGGAGCCCCACTGCCAGGAGGGGACAAGGCTGGGGGTCCAACCGGCTCCTTGGTGCCCACGGCAGTGGTTGCTCGTGCCGGGAGGGCAGCCTCGAGCACGAGTGCCACCGGCCTGGCCACACTCCCAGATGCCCACCCCAGCCCACGCCAGCTGCAGGGACAGCTCCCGGGTGCCACCTCAGGCGTTCAGCCCCCGGCTCCCATGTTCAGCCCCTGGCTCCCACGTTCAGCCCCCGGCTCCCACGTTCAGCCCCCGGCTCTCTGCCTTGTGCCTGGCCCTGCAGTGAATTTGGCGTCCCGCTGCAGGGACTTATCGGCTGATGTCGCAGGATTTCCTCACCCCGCCGGGAGCGCACAATAGCGAGGACAGGCTGCTCCGCAGACACCCTAATCCCTTGGCGATTGTGCTGCGTTTCGGGGGGTGACAATATTTCAATGAAGGTTTGCAAGGTTAGCAGGAACGTTAATCCTTACAGAAGAAAAATGCGACAATTATTTAATGCCGCGGCTGGGAGCTTTTGTGCTGTTCTTAGTACAATGCGTTTGTACTGGGCAATGTCTCATCTAACGTGTTGCCGAGGGCAAATCCTGCACGGGCTACCTGGGCGCTGGCTGTGCGGCTGCCAGGGCTGCGGGGTGCGGGGTACGGGCGCTGTACAGGAGGCTGCGGCCGGTGCTGCCAGAAGTCTGTGCAGCCTGGCCCCGCTTCTGCTCTGTCCCTTTGAATTTTCATACGAGCAAGGGAGTTTCTGTCATCATCCAATGAAAGCAGAAACATGCACACAGCCAGAGCACGCAGGGACAGCTCTTGGGAGCAGCAGAGGTTTTTATTGTCTGAATTCAATTTCCAGAAAATTGGGTGTCTCTTACAATTCAGAGATACTGCAGAAGAAATGCAGCTGACGAGCTCCTGCTCTCTGAGTGTACGCTGCAGTGCCGTGAACTGCGGGAGGAGAGGAGAACTTACGCCTGCTGATCTGCTCTGGGGAGCACGGTGGGGAACATGCTCCAAAGGGGGCCCGGAGACCTGCAGAGGAGGGGCTGGGTGGTGTGGGGGGGCCAGGCAGAGGGAGACCGAGGACCCTCAGTCACCGGATGGTGATTCCCAGGGCAAGCAGTGAGACCGTCTGAGCGGAGCGCGGGGAGGTTGCCCCTTCCCTGTAGAGCAGACCTGGCCCGGGATCCCAGCACTCCGGGAGTAGCTCCGCAGGGTGGGCAGAACCCTCCGTGAGATCCTGCAACAGCTGCCGGGGTCTGGAGGAGCCGTGTGAGTGCAATTGTGTCAGTGCAAAGCCTTGGCTGCTTCCCACAGGACAGCATTTCTGGCATTAGCGAGTCGCTGGAAGGTGGAGGAATGAAACACCCTCGACGCTGCCAGCCGTTTTGTGTGCAGAGAGCCGTGACAGCCATCGGGGGATTTCTCTGGCTGCAGGGACTGAGGGAAGGGAAGGAAGGGAGAAAGGATTGACATCACAGGCGGGATCCTGCCTGCTCGCTGGAGGCAGGCGCAGCACCAAGCACGCCCCTCCAACCTGCTCCCGGCGGTGCGGGTGAAAGTGCCGACGTGCTGTCCCCGTCTGACCCCGCACACGTCCCCGCGGCACACCGATCGCCAAAGGCAGCAGGAGCAGCCAGGTCTGGTGGCACTGCGATGGCCGGGGCGCAGCCGGCGAGATGGGGGGGACCCCTCAGCGGTGCCTGGTGCTCCAGCCAGGCTGGGGCAGCATCTCAGCCTGGCCAGAGGCAAACACCTCCCCAGACATCCTCTGCCCGAGACCCGGCTCCTTTTGGCTGCCCATGTGGCTGGGACATCAAACCAGCTTCTCTGGAGAGGGAGGAGCTGCCCGAGGGTGGCCCCCAGCACCCAACAGGCTCCCGAGGGGCTTGGGGCAGCCCTCCCCCCCGGCACCTGCCCCTTCCCTCCCTGCAGCTCCTGGCCACGACGGTCCCCTGGGCACGCCAGACAGGGCGAGAGGCCACCGAGCACGGGGCAGCAGGGGCAGGATGTCACAGGGGGCCGGCGCGGTCCGTGGAGGGCCAGCAGCCGCAGCCCGGGTTAGCCACGCAGCCCCGTTCGCATGGCGATGTGCATGTGTGCGCGCCCGTGTGTGCGTGTCTAAGTCATTACGGCTCGGTGGATTTTAGGCACTGCAGGCAGAAAGTACAAATCTGCATCTGATTAAAATGGCCCTTTGTAATATAACCTATATGAGCCTGCACTTAACACCCATCATCCTGAGGAAAGCCCAGGCACTCTTCCAGCCAGTTGGGCTGCGTGCCTCCGGGGCAGATCTCCCAGGGACATGAGACTGCCGGGGCAGGAACTTGGATGCATTTCTGTGCGTATTCTTCCCCCTTCTAGAGAGGCACAATGGGGCTTTGCATGAGTGATACAAACATGCCAGTTGTACTTAAGGTTGACAAATAATGTAAACCACACAATCTGGTTTGAGGGAAACGACTTCACCACAATTTATTTTAGTGCTTTAAACATCACGCCAAACTCTGTAGTGAATTGCTAAATTAATGCCGGGCTGCCATCTAAATAGACATCTTCAGATCACAAGCATGTTATAGGGGGAATGGTTTCCTTTGAAATGGTTCCCACAGCTTAAAGGCTGTGCAGAGAAAAAATGTGCCCAGGATTCAATTGCTGCCAACATGTGGTGGCCACATTTCTCGGCCGCTATTGGCCAAGATGCGCAGTAAAGCCGAGGAAGCATCATTTGAGGTGGATAGATAAACCGGTGATTGCAGAGAGGCAGGGAATGTCATAAGCAGCTCACTCTGAGGAAAGGGATAAAGCAAAATAGCCTCAGTTCCAAGCTTTTAACCTGGAAAAATGTGCCCTGACCAGGAAGGCATCTGGTTGTCCCCATCAGGCACTTTCTCGGCTGCTTGTGATGCAGCAGAGAAGCCCAGCAAAAGCACAGCGAATGTTGGGTTTCCATCGGCGTCTCGGCTGATGTAATCAGCATTGCTGCACTCCTCTGCTCCCCGGGCTGCAGGCGGCCGATGGCAATTTCCACCCGCTCACAGCAGTGTCCCAGATCTCTGGAGAGAAAAGCCCGTCAGATCCACTTGGCAGGGGAAGCCCGGCTCCCGGGGAACAGAGCCCACTCGCTGGCGCTGGGAGACCGCACGTGAGAACCGCAGGGAACGAGAAGCTGGTTTAACACCTTCCTCATGCACAAGTCCAGTTACGGTGCGGTTTGGAGAGCTGAAAAGCGTGGGCAGGTGTGTTTGAGCAAAGGCTGCAGAGGATGCCCTGCAGCGGTGGGCGGTAAAGCAATCAGAGGTGACCCTGCCCGCCCCGGGGCCACCAGCCGGGCGAGGGCAGAGGGGAGGACGGAGCTGGGTGCCGGAGCAGGACCGTGCCGAGGGAGGTTCTCTGGGTGTTCTCTGGGTGGCTCCAGCTGCCGGGTGCCGGGGGGTCATGGGACCGAGCCCCCACCCCAACGCATTGCCCGGCACTGACCATGCTGCTGGCAGCGGGGCAGTGGGACCACGAGAGCTGCCCCCTCCCACCCGAAGCAGCCGGGGAGGCTCGTGGTGGGCGCTCACCGCACATGTGTGCTTCACTTACGCGCTTCAAATGCTGGAGATACCCTGGCATCCAGCGGCCAGGCTCTAGCAAGCACCCTGGAGACAAAGGATGAGAAGACAAAGGAGAGGGAAGGGAGCTGTCACTTGGCCACTGTTCCCACCCAGGCAAGTTGGGTTTTGTTTCCCCATCACCAGCCCGAAATCCATCTTCCATGCTTTCGTGGCTCAGTCGCTCTTTCCCCTTATGGTTTCCTTCAGCTGAGCTGGAGAAAGAATAAAGAAATGTCTGTCCGGGCCCCAGCCTCTTACAAGGCTCATAAATATGTCTCTGCTTAAAAACTCAAGGATTAATTAACTCATGAGTATCTCCTAACCAAAGTTCTGGGAAAGAGCACCCTCCTGCACAGGAGGCAGCATGGCTGCAGGAGGTTTCCCTGGGCCTCTCCCCTGCCCACGGATGCCTGACCGGGAAGGACCGGGGCTGGGCAGCACCCAGCGAACGGGACCCCGGCCCCGCACAGCCAGCGCACACCGGCTGCGCCGTGCCTGGGCTCCGGTGCCACGGGGCACGCAGGCAGCCATCAGCATTGGGCTCCCAGGCCATGTTGCTGTGTTGCCTTTACAGTGTTTTTAATTAGGCTCTTGACAATGGCCAGGCTCAGTGGTCCGCTGTAAAGTTTGAGGGCTAACGGTGCCACGGGAAAGTTTGGACCAAGGGGGCTGGCGCCTCGGGGCGCATCTTGGGGCCCGTCTTTCAGGACGTACCAGCTGCCTTCTGCTGCACGGTCCAGCCCCAACCCTGTGCTGCTTTCGAGCCCCTCGCCAGAGCGGCTGTCCCGGTGCGGCAGGGACGCTCGGTACCGGGCACCCGGGCACCAACAGCCCCCGCGCTGCCGGCGGGGTGGGTGGGCTCTGCCAACAGCTTCCCCCTCATCCACACGCCCCGTCCTGCCTCGGGACGTGCAGGCTCGTTGGTGGGTGCCTCTTCTCTGGAGAGGAACGGGGCAGGCGCATTCCCTGCACCACCCCTGCCCTGTGGAGGGTCCGGAGGGGTGCTGAGCCTTGCTGCAGGCACGGGGCGTAATGGACCAAGGGTGTTGCCGGAGGGTATGCAGGAGCGTGCCCTTTGCTTACAGCTCCCTCTGACTTCATCGCTCGCTCGGGCTCCCCGAAGCCTGGGTCCTCTCTGCAGCTCCTACGCCTCTGCACGGCAGCGGGTCTGCAGCCCGGCCGGCCCCGGGAGCCCCCGCGGGCACAAGCACCCTTGCCAGGGAGATGGCCCGCTCTGAGGCTCGGCCGTGCCCAGCGCAGCCCCTGGGGAGGGAGGGTGTCTCCAGCAGCCGTCTGGTCCTTGGCACAGCGTGTCGGCTCAGTAATCGCCGGTCTCCGAAGAGCGGGAGCTGCCAGGAGCCACTCCTTCCTCAGTGGGTCTGTGCAGAGCTGGTACGAAACAAACAACTTTTGCAACATGTTTTGTTTTCCATCATTACATTTAAAAAGTAAATAAATTAAATCCATTTAGCTGCCACTTCGCTATGTCAAGTGTAACCTGAGCGGGGCTCGCAGGGGCGGCAGTGCACGGGGCGAGGCCTCCCCCGGCTCGTGGCACGGCCACCGGGCTCTGCCGATGCCCAGGAGCAGCGTGTGGACGGGCTCGGACAAGCTGTGCCGGATCTGTGCCCGTCACCCGCGCCTCCCCGCTCGTTCCCAGGAGGGGTGTCCCCATCCTGCCGTCACCTGAAGCAGGCAGGGCTCGAAGGGCGGGTGCTGAAACAGAGACGGGCGCAGGAAGCTGAAAGGCCAAGGCTGAGCAGGGACCGTCCGGTCACACACCTGCAGCTGGGGAAGGCTGCGGTGTTCCCCAGAGCCGGCACCGGGTCGCTCCTGTCTCTGCTCCTGCACCGCTTCGCCCCATGCCCGCGGGGCCAGCGCTGCCCAGCTCAGCGCGGGAAGGAGCGCGCTGCACGATTCCATCCCGGGCTGCTCCGCGTCGCGGCGGGCTGCACGCGCGGAGCGTCACCCAGTGCCCCCAAAGAGCTCTTTACTGTAATGAAAGGGTTTCGGTCCTCAGTCCGGGCGGAGGAGAGGCTGGGGGACAGCTCTCTGCCAGTCCCCGTCTGCAGCCCGCAGGGCTGAGAGCATCTCGCGTGGCCGTTCTCGCCCCGGCCCGAGGGCGAGTGGACTCTACACACTCGGTTGCCCACTCGGGCAGCGACCTGCCCAGCCCCTCGGGGCTGCCACCCCCGTCAGCAGGCAGGAGAGGCAGGAGGGCAGGAGGACAGGAGGACAGGAGGACAGGAGGACAGGAGGACGCCCCGTCCCAACCCGGCTCCCCGTCGCCAGGCTCTGCGGGCGGCGGGGCTGCAACGGCAGCATGGTTCCTCCGGGAGCGGCTCAGGGACGCGGCGTGCGTGCCGGGGGCAGAGCCTGCCTGGACTGCAGCACGGGGCGACGCACGCCAAATCCCCTCGCCAGTGCGGAGCAGGGAGGGGACTGTTTGCGCTGGGAGCACCATCCAGAGGCCTGAATTTTCTCCTCTCCGTGAAGGCAGCTGTCTGCACCCGGGACAGACCCTGATTACATTGGCATCGCAGTCAAAGCGCCCACTGATGTCATGTGAAGTGCAACTTGGCCCTCGGTGCGAGAGGACTCAGCGCTGCTTCCAGCTGGCCTCCTCGCTGCTTCTCGCACTGTCTTTGGGACATAATTAATTTGCTCTGTTGGAGGGGTAGTTTCCAGCAGAGAAGCAGGGATCCTCTGAGTTTACCAGCCGGTGAAAGTGGTTTCCAAAGCACAGGCCACCCTTTCTTCCCAAGAACTGGCTTGGAGAGGCAGCGGCAGCACCCCCGGTTCCTGCCCGTCACGACACCATGCTTCTTTTTCAGACAAGCCCAACCGTTTAGCTTTATCGGATACCTCTAGATACAACACGATTTCTCTGCAGCACTCCAGCAGCTTCACCGTGTGTGACAAGCAGGCTGGCTGGCACCAGAGAAGCCCCGGGCTGGTGGCTGCAGGGACCTGGCTGCCCCGGGCTTTGACTCGGGCTCCCCGGTGCCGCCTTGGGCCACAGCAGCCATCGCGAACCCGGACGGGCTGAGCATCGCCCTGCCCCGTGCGAGCAGCCGTGCGGTGCTGAGCTCCCCAGGCGGGGGGCCCACCCCCGATGGCACCCTGAGCAGCCAGAGCGGCTGCGGGCTGAGCCGGCCGCTTGGGCTTCTCCTTCTTCTGCAAAACTCCTTTTCTCTGGCTCTGCACTGCCTGGAGCCAGGCTGCACAGAGCGGGAAACCCAGCCGGATTTCGGCCCTGCCCTTTGCGAGCTGCAGCCCCAGCTGTGGGAGCGGGAGGGTTGGGGAGCCCCGGGGCACCCAGCCCTGGCAGCACCTTGGTGCCCAGCTACTTGCAGGGGTCTTTGCTGAGCCAACTGCCCCTCCATCCCGTCTCGCCCCTTGCCCACGTGCTGCACGGTCAGGCCCCGTGTGTGCTCCCGTCGGTTTCTGGTCTGAGCTGGAGGAGAAGAGAAAACATTTCAGCAAACTGTTTTACCAGAAAACATGCAAGTGACTTTTTAAATAACAACGTCCAAATGAAAACAATGTGGGCTTCAAAGTCCGTCCTCAGGATGCTTTGTGGTTCACGGGCTTTCAGACAGCGATACTCCTTTGCATCCCGGGAAACGCACCCAGAAATACCAGCCCCTTCCCGTGGTGCCCGTGGTGCCCGCGGTGCCCCCCACCACCCGAGGTCCGGGGAGCGGGTGCCAGCAGAGCTGCCAGCTGGGATGCCTGGGATTCTGTCGCCGTGCAAATTGGCCGTTCAGCAGCTTCCTCTCTCCTGCTCTTTGCCAGTAACGCAGGCAAGAGCCCTGCCGATCAGCGTGGCCACGGCTGTGGCTGCTCTAAAGGTGGTCTCCTGTTACCGAAACGTAAATGTTGATGTTTGAGAAGGGGAGATGCTGTTGGAAACGGAGCCGGCCCTGTTTGTTTGTTAAAGCAGCTATTTTAAACAAGTTCTGTTCACACAGCTTGCAGTTCGGAAGGAAGTTTTCCCAGCCATAATATCCTAGCTCAGCGCTGGGCAGACAATGGTTCAGCAGTTGCCCGGGATTAGCGTGGTGAAATCACCCTGCGCAGCCTGGGAAGGGCGTCTGGGAAAGGGCAGTGGTGGATTTTGTGCCGGCGAGGCCGGGGAGGGCAGGAGCCGCCTGGGAGCCGGGGCACGGACGTGGCGGTGGCAGCCCGGCGGGGAGCAGGGCACTGTGCAGCCACCCCGGCCGCGGGGTCCCGGCCGAGCGCTCCAGGACAGCCCTCCCCAGGTGCTTAGCATCTCTGCACCCTGCTTTTTTTCCCCAGGAAAATGGTTAAATGCAAAACATATTTTTGTTAAAATACTTCCCAAAGCAGTAAACCTGAAAACGGGGCACCTTGTCCCCAGCAACGCCAGCAGCAGCTTTGCCCTTCGGCAGCGCTGCCGCTGCGAGCAGAGCCAGGCTGTGCCGGGGTGATGGGCAGAGGTGCCCCCAGCCCCGCTGCCCG